>JADRCH010000330.1:2411629-2625078 GCA_019843965.1 Rhynchomys soricoides
CAGCAGCAGCAGCAGCAGCAGCAGCAGCAGCAGCAGCAGCAGCAGCAGGAGCAGCAGCAGCAGCAAACACACAGGGCAGGGTGGGTGTGTACAAAAAGGAGCGAAAAGAAAAACAAAGAACAAAAGTAAGAAAGGAAACATCAAAATAAAAGAGTAAAGAAAGCATTCTATTTACCACAGCTCCAATGTGAAAATATTTTGAAATAAGTTCTCTTTGAAGTATAACAGTTAAACTCTATAAATCATAAAATATTGTTGATAAAAATTCAAGTTTGTCTAAAAAATGGAAAAGTATCTCATACACACAGTTAGGGAGACTGTTAAAATAACATTATTTGAAGCTGCGAGTTAGGTGCATTTATTTGGAATTCCTGGGATTATAGACACAGAATCCCTAGGATGTAGATTTTTTTTAGCCTAAGATAAAGAGATTCCCTCTCACGAAACAAACCAAACAAACAACAAAACCCAAACATATAGCAACAATACAGAGACAGCAGTTGCACCCAGATCATCTATAGATCCAACACAATTCCTACAAAAGCTCAGCTATATTCTGTGTATAAGTTGGCAGGGGACTCTAAATCACATGTATAATTGCAGCAGACTTGTGAAGAAGAACAAGGCAGGTGGTGAGCGACCGCTAAAGTATATGAGACTTGATGGTTTTCTGCATATTATGTACCTATTCTTGGGTATCTACACTTGTATGCAAGTCCTGTGCACATGTGCAAAAGCCTGATGTCAGCTTTAATCACCCTTTACGCTACCTATAGAGACAGGGTATCTCATAGAACCTAGAGCTGGGTGATTCGATGGATTGACTAATTAGAAAGCCCAACAGATCCATCCTGTCTAACACGCATCATAGTTGGGATTATAGCACCTGGCTTTTATGCTTTTATGTCAGTTCTGGGGATTGAACTCAGGTCCTCACACTTCCACAGTAAGGACTTTACAGACTAGCCCATCTCTTAAGCCTTGGGATTTCTTCTGCGGGTGATAAAAATACTATCCATTTACAATGGTCATGGTTGTTCATATCTGTAATAGTAAATGGCATGGAATTACAACTTTTGAATAGAATATGGGGTGTCCGCTATGTCCACATTAAGGCATTTCTTAAAATTTAGGATGCAACAAAATGAAAGACTATTTCCTTTCATTCATGTGAGGAAGAGTAAACAAAAGGTACCGGGGGCAACGGCACTTGGTGCTAAGTTTTGTAATTTTTCGTGTTTAAAATTTTGAAAATACACATACAGCAGAAATTGAGTCAAACATGCCAGTCATGAATTCCATATCTTTGAATGACAGGAAGAGATAAACAATTCTCTAAGCAAATTTTAAGAAGATGCAGCCAAGCAAACACACCTAAGAACACAGAACTGCTCCTTATATGAGGAGGAGCTTATGAGTGTCAATGTACAATGAATGGCATACCCAGACATGTTAGAAAACTTGTCAAAACTAATGTGAACAGCAAAGAACACATTTAAAAATGGACATTAAGAAAAATAAAAACTAAAAGTCATCTTAGTGTATATAATACAATACACCAAGTTCACCAGCATCGGGAGAAGAACTGTAAAACTAAAATCTAAATGTGTAGGAAACCTGAGTCACCATGTTACCTATATATCCACTACACTGCATCAAGGAAAATAACTACAATTCTGCATAATACCATAGCGACATATGTTAAGTGTGAGCCATATTGCATCTATATATTCACTCTGAATATGTGACATTGTGTTGGCTAATACTGATGTCAGCATGACACAGGCTAGAAGCATTTGGGAAGAGGGAATCTCGATTGAGAAAATGCACCCCATACCCCCAGTCTGTAGGCGAGCCTGCAGTGCATTTTCTTGACTAGTGATTGATACAGGAGGGCCCAGCAGATTGTAGGCAGTGGCCCTCTGGGATGGTAGCCCTAGGTGCTGTAAGGAAATAGACTAAGCAAGTCAGGAAAACAAGCCAGTAAGCTGAAGCACTTCTTCATGGCCTCTGCTTCAGTTCCCACCTTAAGTTCCTGCCCTGGCTTCCTTCAATGAAGGACTGTGATCTGAGTTGGAAACCATAGTAAACCATTTCCTCCCTAAGTTGTTTGTGGTTGTGGTCCGTATCACAGCAGTAGAAACTCTAACCGATACAGAAATAAAGATAATTAGATACACAATGTACTGAATTAATACTACAATCAGAATTTTTTTTTTTTATGGAAGTGCTTCCTGAAACTGATGGTTTGTTTTGTGTGCTTATTTGAGATAGCTCAGCTCTGGCTGGCCTGGGACTGAATTTGCGTTCTTCAGATTTTTTTTTTTTTTAAAAAAAATAAGTATTTCTGGGTCCGATGTTTCAATGTTGTGCATAATTATACTACTCGATATCTAGGGAAACAGGCAAGAGAGTATTGGTTAAGTAAGCATGCTCTGCAAGAATCTGACAGCCCTTTTAAGCATTCGAATGTTAGATTAGCAACGAACATGCTATATAGATATTTATGACAGTATAAAAGTAGACTGAAAGCAAGTCTCTGACAAGCAGCAGTGACTCCTCAGCTTGCCTGCACGACCTGACAGTTTCACATGTGTTCCTACAGAATTACCATTTCTATTTTTATGGCTTTCTTAACTGCAACCTGATTCCCTAATCGGTCAATTTTCACACAGAGAGATAATAGATACACACCGAGATACATGGAACTTAGACCTTCCAAAATTACTTGCATTCTTTTCTTTGTCAAAGTAAATAAACACTACATGTGTCTTATTACCCGCATGTACCAGGATGCATGTGCAAAATCCAAAGGACAATTTCCAAGTCTCCTGCTGTGTGGGTCCTGGGGGGTCACACTCAGGTAATCAGGCTTGGCAACAAACTGTTTTAGACCCTGAGCAAACTGGCTCAACTGAATCTTGAAATTCTTATCGCCTTGTCCCCACCTCCCTGGTGTTGGGATTACAGGTGTGTATGAGGAAACCATGTTTATCTGATGCTAGGGATCTAACCCAGGGTTTCACCTGTTAGGAAAGCATCTCCAAATGAGTTTCATGCCAGCAATAGGAAATACTTTTTGAAAATGAAAAGTTTGCAGAAACTAGAGTGTCGTAACACTTAATCTATCCAAGGTTATATAAAAATACAAGGAAATCGCTGAGTTTTCCCTCAGAAACAATGGAAAATGCAGACACTGGGACATGACTTGTTAGACTTTTAGATTGCTGTTGTTCTTTTCAGATAAGGCTGACCCTGGATCCCTCTGTAGCTAAGGACGGCCTTCAACTTCTGATCCCCTACTTCCACCACCCAAGAGCTAGGATATCAGGCACGATGCTCAGTGATTTGTTTAGCTGGTACTTCCCACCTTTCCTCTCTTCTCACACAACCACACAAAAGGCTTTTTATCTTATCAACAGAGCTGAAAACTATAATTATGTTAAATGAACACAGTCTCCTTTTTAATCAAGATAAAAACAATTTATACACTCAACACATTACTATCAACTCAAATACTTGAAGTTGTCTGATATCTAGGTGAAAAATGGCCCTTCAAAATGGAATCGAATTTCATCAACTGGTTTAAAAATAACAATGAAATAAAAGAGCCACACAGACAAGACTCCTTCTATCCCGTCGCCTCCTTCAGTGCAGAAGTATTACAGAAGGAAGAGAAAGTAAAGAAGCCCCTTCTTTAATAAATCACTTTTTCAGGAAAAGAAGTCGCCTGCAAAATCCGTGAAAGTGATTTATCTCTAGGTGAAGAAAATGAACGGCCATTGATCTTGAGCCCAGGGAGTGTTTCTTCCAGCAGTTACAAATACATCTTTGTGGAAATATTGTGGAATAGGTTGGGTGGTCTCACGTACTGAATAACTTATTTGTACATTTAGGATTTAGATTTATCTTTAAATTTCACACTCAGGGCTACAGTTTCAGTAGGCAGTTAGCTTGTCCTTTATTTGGTCATCTTGTGCATCTATGAAGTGAGTGCAGCTTGTTACAGGGTCATTACAGAAGCAGCATCCAAGATTTTTGACACCTCAGTAAGAAGGCAATGCTCAAAATGAGATGAGGAAAATTCACAGAAATCAGTTAGGGAAGAGACAGAATGGCATAGGCTGACGAGACTGAAGTTTGTTAATGAATTTGGTGACAACAAAGGTTTCAATTAGTAGTGAAGAATGCTGAAGAAATCTGTACCTGCAATTTATCACATTAATGAGTTACTGTGGGAACAAAATCAATTTTACTTCTATTTGCAATCCTAGAATGCAGGCTAGGTGGTAAAATGCTTCCCAAGTACACATGAGGTCCTGACTTCAATCCACATAACCACTGGGTTTGTTGGGCATGAACAGAGATATCTATGAAGGGGTTGAAAATGTAGAAAAAGGACAAGAATTCACAGAATGTATTTTCATCCAATTAATTTTGTTGTTTTTAAAGCTCTTATAAAAAAACTTCTTAAAATTATGTATCATGGAATTATCCTGCCAAAAAAGAACTAAATATGATAAAAATATATACAAATAGTTATGACTTAATTGCCAAATAATATTTTCATATCCATACACGTTCCAAACACAGTGTAGAGGTTCCAGAAACGCCTTTCCTCAACTTGTGCTGGTGATGATATATTCCATGTCCACAGTCCACTATAAAAGTTGAGGACGTCAGAATCATCTCAGTAATAACTACAGATCTATACAAGGCTCACTACATTTCATGTACATTCTTATTTATTTATGAGTTCAGTTCCATGATTTTTTTAACCTCTGTAGAGTCAGCCATTCCATTTCCCATTTCCCCCAGCTCTGGTGTATTTGGAAGACACTATTATAAAAGCCACTCTAGAACTCTTCTCTCCCATGCTCTGCTTGGAGATTCATGGGAAGTGTAGTCTGTACTGGGCTTTCTTCTCTATAAAGCTCTGTACTGTATAGATCGAGCACAGTCTGTTTATTCACCTGTTGAAGTTTTCCTGGATTGTTTCCAGTGTGTGGGAGAATAAAAATAAAAATGTCATAAATATTTGTATAACAGGTTTTTTACATGAACATAAATTTCCACTTCTATGGTAAATGAATATCCAGGGACATAATTGCTGAATCACATTGAAAATGTTTTAGATTTACAATAAACAAACTGTTTAGCAGAGAGGTTCTGTCATTTTTTATTCCCACCATCAATTTATGATTCTACACATCCTCTCCAGTACTTACTGTAATAAATAATAAAGATTCTGTGCTTGATTTATTTTTTCAGACAAGATGTTACACTGTAGCCCAGGCTTGCCTGGAACTTACTATATGATCCAAGTAACTCAATTCCATGGCATGTTTCTGCCTCAGGTGTCTGAGTACTAGAACTACAGGCATGGCTGACCCCAGAGGGATCTGGTTGGAAGTAAGTTTTTATTTTAGAGATATTTAATATTCACATAGTAATATCTGACAATAGTTTTAATTTATACACTTGTAACTATTAATAGCAGAAATATCTTCAGTGGTATATGCCATCTTATATATCTCTTATCAATGAACACTTTTAAAACCATTATCTGGGCTAGAGAGATGGCTCAGTGGTTAAGAGCACTGACTGCTCTTCCAGGATCCAGAGTTCAATTCTCAGCAACCACATGGTGGCTCACAGCCATCTGTAATGGGATTTGATTCCCTCTTCTGGTGTGTCTGAAGACAGCCACAGTGTACTCTTTTATGTAAAATCAATCAATCGATCAGTCAATCTTAAGACCATTATTTGAAAATGGAATATATAGACAAAGGAATGGAGAAAGCTAGCCTTGGAAGATAGGATACGCACTCTGAAAATCCCTAGGCTGGAGTATGTACAGAGCTTGCCTGCCCCACCTCCCACACTCCCATTTCTGTGATGCCCCTCGGCCACCAATATGACAAAGTATGGAAGAGGACTCCAAGCTCATGCATGGTTCCTAACCAAACTGAATCCCAAAGCCCTGGGGACCTATCTCTGAGGACACAGTAAGTTTTTCTTTTCAGATAATTACATAGTGTAACAATAGGAATACATATGTAAGCAGCTAATGAATTAAATAAGTGGAGACAAGTGTTAAGTACAGAAAATTTGATTTACGAAGAAGATGCCATTATATGGGATGATTTGATTAAAGCAGTTTATTATGAGGAACTGACAGGTAAAAAAGTTGAAGTCAAAAATGACATTGTCAGAACCTCTTCCACATCCTGCGGACCTGTGGATCTGCCCTAAGTCAGAGGAAGTACCCTCTCTAAGCTGTAGCAGCTACTATAGGCATCATAACACGAGGTGAATGAACAGGACCCTCGAGAAAAACAAAAACAAAAACAAAAAACAACCAAAAAGAATATAAATTGAACTCTCCCACATTTGAAGAAAAGTAATCCTGAAACCATACCTGCTGGACAAACACGAGGACCTGAGTGGGGAATCCTTGTACCCATGTAGCTATGGCAGTAATATGCTAACATTCAGGAGGATGGGGACAGGAGGTTCCCTGAACTTCAGTGAACTTCTGGGTTCAGCAAAAGACTATCCAGAAACAGAAACGCTCCAATGTTGTCCTCTGACCTCCACATAAGTTCAATAGCACATATGGTTACACACACACACACACACACACACACACACACACACACAGAGTCACACACAAACAACAGGAACACACAAACACACAGAATCACAAACATACACATGTACACATAGTCACACACATAAACACAGACATACACACACATACACACACACACACACACACAAAGTCACACACATATACACACAATGCTAACAACCAATTAGGGAAACATGTAGCTGGGGAAGTCCTATGCCCTAAGAGGTCAATTACTACGATTGCGTAGCTAAACTGACATAGTGTCCAGCTACCTCCTGAATATCTGTTTACAGCTATTCCCTTCTCGAGAATAGCAGAGAAGACAGAAGCTTGGGCTTTTCAAAGTGAGTGTTGATGATAAAGGACGGGGAGAGCTCAGCTATGAATAAGAAATGTATACCACCGCCAATAAGGCTCGGGGAACATGACAGTCAGCTTCACTGAAAGAACAAACTATGGAGGCAATGACTATGCTCTGAAACAATGAACTGAAGTAAATCTTCCTCCTTTAAGGTGATCATCTCAGGTACATAATCATGGCAACCAAAACCTCACTGAAACAAATCTAAGACCACTTTTGGGAAAAGTAAGTTGGTTTGATTTTAATGAAATTAACCATACATCCCGAGGTTGACTCAGAAATCACACTCACAGTCAAATGGAACTTTATGTTAACACAAAGATGCATAAACAAATGTTTATAGCAGCTTTTTCCATAATTGCTCCAAATTGGAAACAATCCAAATACTCCTCGAGAGTGGATGGAGGCACGGTATACTATACATCACGATAATGGAAAACCACTCAGCTGTAAAACCAAACAAAGCACAGCTTTCTCTACTTACGTACGACAAAACGCATGAATGGAAGGTACATTTCTGTCACAGGCAGGAAGCTATATTCAAAGACCATGCACACACAATTCCAGGTTAGTGTGCACCGGGAACTAAGGCTGGAGAGAACCTAGCTGGCATGCTTTGGAGGAGGAAAAAATGACAGACAGCCAAAGGGAAAGGAAGAGTTAAGTCTTCACTGCTCACTGTCGTAGCAAATGAAAAGAGTTAATTTGGAGAAAGTTTCTGCTTGCTCTCTGTTCCACCTCATGCCAGCCCTTCATAGAATGGCATCCTGCTCAAAGGTCAAGTGCACCTACAAAGGGGTAGGGGTCGCGGTCTACCGAGAGGCTACGGGGAAAGCCTGGAGAGAGGTATGTGAGGAAGGTGCTGCCAGAAGCTCTAGGATAAACAGGTGCTTGCCGAACTTGCCAGTGCCTGGAATGTGCTATGTGTAAAAACCATGGCTGAGTCCTTGACTATCATGTACTTCTTTAGTAACTGTTAGGGAACACATATGCACCAAATGTGACACAGATAGGACCTTCCCAGGTGAAACGTTGGAACTGTGCATGATGGGGCTTGAAGGGAAAAAAAATTACAAGCAGGAGTGTGGTGATGGCTCAGCTCTGTAAAGTGTTTGCGGTGTGTCCTGGTCAGGGTTTCTACTGTGGTAATAAAACACCATGACAAAAACAAAACAAAACAACAAAACATCTAAACCCTAAATAAAAGGGTTTATTACAGCTTACAACTCTATCATAATAACAAAAGGTCAGGACAGAAACCTGGAGGCAGGAAGGAGGCAAAGACCAGGTAGGACAGTGCTTATTAGCTTGCTGTAGGTGGGCTTGGGCTTGCTCAGGTGGCTTTCTTGTATACCCCATGACCCCAGGGTGGCACCACTCACAATGGGCTGGTTCCTCTCATATCAATCACTAATTAAGAAAACGTCCACCGGGAATTCTTACCAAGGCCTTTGGTTCCCACTTCTCAGATAACTCCAGCTTTGTCATGTTGACACACAAACAGAAAGCCAACAACTAGAAGACTGTGTAAGCAACAGGACCTGAACTTTCATAAAAATGTTGGACACAGTGGTGTGGGTTTGTAATGCCAACACTGGGAAGGCAGAAATGAGCAGATGCCTGGAGCCTTCCATCCGGCTAACCATCCTACCTGAATTAAGAAGCCCAAATCAATGAGAAATCAAGTTTGAAAAAACAAGGGTGCCAGCTCTTAATGAATGACCCTCAGGGCTGTCCTCAGCCTCCATACACACTTGCACACGTGATCATGTAGACAGACACAGAAACACACACATACACATATATTATGAAACACTAGAAACGGCAAGATCATATGAATAAACTATTAGAAGGTAACAAAGAAAGACCTACTACCAATTCTAGAAGGCCTACAGAAGAGGCCCTTGTGTCAAAGAAAAAATAATAAATTAGGGAAAAGTACAAGAACATCAATATATTTGTACCAGTTCACAATGCCTATATGGTGACATGCTATGTCTTAGATGCAAGGTACATGTTGTGGGTCTTGTTGGCAGGTGAGGTACAGGAGCTTGAGGAATTTGCCGATTTTATAACTAGGCTATTTCTAGAGACATTTACAAGTTGCTTACATAACCCTGAGAAATGTCCCAGAAAGGGAAGCAGAACCTTATACTGCTGGCAACTCAAGCAAGAACTATCAAAACCAGAGATGAGTATGAGACAACATAGGTAAATTTCTACAATGATGCGATTATTTTATATCTAATCATCATGGTGGTTGTATGAAGTACGAATCCAGCATAAACCTGTATACCAAAATAATTTTTATATTTAATGTTATTTAAAAACTTAGAAATTAAAAACATGACATACCAGCCAGGTGGTGGTGGAACACGCCTTTAATTCCAGCACTCAGGAGGCAGAGGCAGGTGGATCTCTGTGAATTTCAAGCCAACCTGGTCTACAGAATGAGTTCCAGGACAGCCAGGACTACACACAGAGAAATAATGTTTAAGACAATAAACGGAACAAAACAACACTACCACAATAAAACCACACACCAAAACTAATCACACTCAAGTCTAGACATCTCAATGAACTTCTCTACAGTTCCATAGGCATCGTGAAGCTGTGGAGCGTCACAACAGCTTTTACACTTGACTGTCAAATATATTTTCATAGAGTATTCCAACAGAAAATCAGATCCCCAATCTCTAAATCTTTGGTTTTAGACAATAGTTTTTTGTTTTAAATAGAACAATTTTAAAAACACAACAGATGAAAATAGAGTGATAAGATTTGGTAACATTTGGCAGAAAGCCTTCCACTCTCCTGACCACCAGCATTAACTCACAAACAGGATAAACCCGTAAAAGTATTAGATTGCTATTCTTCATTTTTCTCCTAGTGACCAGTGATCTAAATATTCATGTTAGTAAGAAGGTTTTAATAGAATGGAACATCTGGTTTATGTTATATGGGAGACAGGAAAATTCTTCTGCTGACTGGATTATTAATGTACAGGCCTCTGATGGCATTTGCTTTTCTCTCATGGCTCTCTGAAGAGCATCCTATCCCTGATGTACTGATGTAATACGTTTTTCTGTTAACTGTACAGAACTGTAGAGACCATAATTTTAATGTGACATGCTGGTATTTCTTTTTTAAAACCACAAAAACATTTCTTACTCTCAATCACAAATTTAAAGTTCCTTTATATTCCCAGATCACTAGACATTTTTCTTTTAGAACAGCTGAATAAAGTGAAAGACTTGAATTTTTTTTTTGATTTGTCATCTAATTTTTAATAGACCCTTTCCCAACTAACTCAGAATGTAAAGCTGGGGGAAAACCTTGCTTTTGCAATATTCTTACTATAAAAACAGTGTGAGCTTGAGAAACATTATAAACTACTTCAACTTTCTAAGAGAGAGACAAGGGAGTCCATCTTGCACTTAAAATTATTTAAAATGACTGATCTGTATCACACCATCATCTGATTCTACAGTTACTTTAAAATGACTGATCTGTATCACACCATCATCTGATTCTACAATTACTTTAAAATGACTGATCTGTATCACACCATCATCTGATTCTACAATTAGTTTAACAGGTCTACCCGCACTTTTAAGTCTTCCAAATATGACACATATTCCTTGTTTTGTTTCTGAGATTTATTCCTAAATGTATCTGATGCCATTGTATACCCCACTGCTATGCAGACAAACAGTACATCCCATGAAGACAGTGAAGTTTCTCTACCTTCAGCAATATTCTACTCATTATGAATGGATTCTGATAAAACAGAGACAAATCACATCACTACTCAGCAATCTCTTCAATACGGTCTTTTGTTCCTTCCTGGTGCCTGACTCCAAGAAAACCACATATGGTTTAGCTACAGGTATCTTTTGGTTTCTATCATACATAAACCATTTTTTAAAAAAAGTTTAAATACTTCCATTAATAATTATAATTGCCTCAGAAGGGACAGGCAGCAATAAATTCCTGAGCAGGTCAGAAAACTGCTCATAAATTTACCTTTTTAGAGTCTACCTATCCCAATGCAGTTCTCTGTACTGTGCCATTAAAATACTGGTGATAGAAACTAAGTGAAGCCTGAACTAAAAGATAATGTTAGCATCCTCGTAGCGGCATGCATCTCTTATCCAATGCTTGCTATTAGGAAAAGTAAAGAAAACACTTGTCTAATTCTTAATTTCAATTAGAACGTTCTAACATACTATGTGTAAGGCACGATAACGGCAGTTAAGACATCCTTGTAGGTAAAGCAAGTATACAGCTACTATTATGAATGAACATTTCTCTTTTAGAAGTGGGGAATCAAATGTAAGGACTCATACTTGACAAGCTAGTACTCCATCTTTGAATTGTACATAGAGGGTATTTTTTTTTACATTTGAAAAACCCTACATTGAAGCAACTTTGCACTTTCACAATGAATCCAACTAAGTTACTGTCCAGAATCAATGATAAAAATAACGGTATTAATTCCCAGTTTTCTTTCAACTTCATACTTTGTTATCTTTTTGGGTCATGGTATCAATGTGAGAACAGCTTTTCTCACACACACACACACACACACACACACACACACGAAAATAAACAAGTAAACAAACAAACAAACAAACCTAGATGTTTTCTCCTAAACTTCCAATGTGGTTTACAGAATAGTTTGGACATACTTCTGAATTAGCCATTTAACAAGCTGGCCCATTTTCCCAGTGCAGCAGCAGGATTAACAGTAGGACTAAGAGTCCTGTAGTAGAGAGGACACACTTTTATAACCGGCTGGAATTCTCATAGAGGCATCATGCCATTAAGATTCCAATCTGTTATTAGAGCGATGTTTGGTAATTTATTTCTCCTACAAAATAGTCTGCTCTACCTAATCATTTCATTTCACACAGAAAAATGCAAATATAAATGTTTAATAGGATATTACTTTTTATGGATCACACTGATAAAGAGCACACTGAATATTCTTTGAATTGCTAAGTGCTCAATGGAACAACATGATTAGTTAATTCTAAAGAAATAAAACTACAAGATTATAAAGATAGACTTTCACAGATGAAAAATGACATACATATTAAGACACTTGATGAACCATCTATATAAACCATCTAAGTGCACGACAATGGGACAAATAAAAACCAAATTAAATTATAATCTGGTTACAGAATGGGTTCTTAAGTCATTGAAAAGAATCAGATCTGTTTTGATATGAAACAATATCCAAAACACATTATTCAGCTAGAAAAAAAAGTGAACAAACTGTAAATAAAGAATGCTAATAAATATAAAAATGATAGATAATCCATTCTGGAAGGCTAAATAAGAAACGTATTAAAGGGTAGTTTAAGTAAGAATGAATCCCACAGGTTCCAAAAACATGTACTCTAATCCTTTGGAACTGTAAGCCCAAATTGAGTCTTTCTATAAGTTGTTACAGTAGGGCTGGAGAGATGGCTCAGTGGTTAAGAGTACTGACTGATCTTCCAGAGGCCCTGAGTTCAATTCCCAGCAAACACATGGTGGCTGACAACCGTCTGTAATGGGATCCAAGATGCCCTCTTTTGGTGTGACTGAAGACAGCTACAGTGTACACACACACATAAATAATTAAAAAACAAAAAAAAAAATTGTCAAGGTAAAAAGTCTTTAATCACACCAATAGAAAAGGAACCAACACAGGGGTCACATCTAATGAAAGGCGAATAAAGTTATAGAGGTGGGGTGAAAAATTACTACATTTACACATCAAGTCTTATAAATTCGGAATTTATCTTTACATACATTATTAGCATTTATAAAACACTCTGGTTGAAAACAATACACATTATATAATATAGTTTCTGTGGGATAAATATCTGGGGTGACTTAGAAGAACAGTTATGGTTTAACTTATTTCTCTAGGTCAATAAGCTGGCAGAGACTCAAATCACCTACAAGTTTGACTGGAGCTGGCTCATTCATGTACCCTGACATATTGTCGTTGATCACTACTGGACAACTCTGCTCCACCAGCTGAGGACTGCGTCACAGGATGAGTAAGAGCTCTCATGACTTCCTTATTACCTATGCTTCAAAATGACAATGTGGGGACAACAGCCGTTCTTGCAACAGCACACCATTCTTGATACATGTTCTAACTAGGATGGAGTCACAAAGCCTATCCAGGATTCATGAAAAATTGCTCTCCCTTTTACAAAGAAGTGGGTCAGAGAACTTGTTTGAAATGGTCACACTACATTTTAGAACACATAAATAAAAGTTTTATAAAATAAAGTTGAAAGATTCTATGTAATTTTAGTGTTTTTTAAAAAGACAAACACTTACTTACATAAAGCATGTTAGAGAATAGCAGATCTTTACTTATAAACTGACAACATGCACCTCAATTCAAAATCAAACTTCACTGACATTTAAAATTACACCATGGTAGGTGATTCTGAAAACCTGAACAAATAATACTATGTTACCAGACGACTATAATTCTTTCAAGTACTAGCAACATGAATAACTTACTTTGTTAATAGTTTTTTTTTTTTTTTTTTTAAACAGAATTTCACTCTTACGACCAGGCAGGCCTGGGATTCACTGTATGTTTGAGGCCAGTCTAAAACACAAAGTGATTTTCCTGTATCAGCCCTGATATACTGAAATTACATGAGTGAGCCACCATTCCTGGATAAGTCTGGGAAGACCTGGCATTACCAATGTAGGGCTACTTTAAAACTAGCTCTCTCCTGATCAATTCAAATTGTATCACCAATACACTAAGTATGTTTAAATATATATTTAGTATATATGACATATTTATTATATACATTTATTTATAATTCATATATATTTATAAGATATAAATATATATCTACCTGAAGGAAAAAAATATATATATACACACACACGCACATACACACACAAATGTAGAGCTTAAACTACAAACTAACTGTGATGGTGGTGATGAAATCCAACATCTTCTATAACAATGTGTCCATGAGACATGCTTACGCTACAATTACACAGAATGGATATCTTCACGTCACTTTACATAAAAAAAAAAATCTAATATACAAGGAAAGGAAGCAAATGACAAATGTGCAGGGAGTAAGACCTTTCCTAATACCTCAAAAGAGATAGCTACAGAAAATGGTACAGAACCCAGCACGATGACGTGCTCAGTTCGTGTTCCATGATTTGAAATATTCCTCTTTATTTTCCAGAGGCTGGATAATTAAACTATATGACACAGACTTATTATAAAACAATGAAAAAATATCTTCCTTAAAAACACATTTAAAATACAAGGATCCATGAAATCACAAACTCACATATAACAGAAACTCAAACAATAGATAATTGTAATTTTTATTTATGATTTTATAGCAAATTTGCTATAACTATTAAAATCGTCTAAAATGTTTTAAGGAATGCCACAAATACTGGTATGTAGGGGACCGAAGTTTATGCCATCTTCAACTTCTTAGGTGTCATGATGAATAAACTGTAGAAGAGTCCATCAGCAAAACCAGCTTATTTATCGAGAGGGCTGGCTGCTCCTTCAAAAGCAGGAGAGTCTTTGTCTGAGGCCATCCTGGGCTGTGTAGTGAAGGACCAGCCAAGGCAATATCGTGAGACACTATCACAATAACAACAGGAACTCACATCACTCAGGAACCTGAATTCAGGAGCTGATGCAGAGGCCACATAGGAGGGCTGCTTACTGACTTGGTCAGCCTGGTTTCTCATAGAATCCAGGACCATCAGCCCAGGGATAACATCAACCACATCAATCATTAATTAAGAGAAAGCTCTTCAGGTTTGCCTACACAGCCTGATCTCCTAAAGGCATTTCCTCAAAAAGATTTCCAACCTAACCTAACTCTCTGACTATAGTTTGTATCAACTTAACATATAAAACTAGCCAGCACAATAGCTTATCAAGATATGTGTCAACTACTTGGGAGATAAGGCATAGTTTTAGGACAGCCAGCTGTTCTCTGAATCAGAATGGCCACCATGGGCACATATGTATATTTGGTCCCCTTTGGTGGAACTGTTTGGGAAGAATTAGGAGGTGTGACCTAGTTGGAGGTGTTTGGCCAAGCACCTTTGAGGCCTCAAAAGCCTCCCATCAACCTTGGAGGTTCTCTGTTGCTTGTCTGGGTCAGGATATGAAAGCTCAGCATGCCTGACTGCTGCCATGCTCCCTGTCATGACAGTGATGGATTCTGTCTCACTGGACTTGGAAGAGAAAATTAAATGCCTCCTTCTGTAGTTTCCTTGGTCAAGTTGTCTATCACAGCCTTTAAAAAGTCACTAAGATGCCAGGATCTCCGGTAAGACTGTCTAAACAAACAAGACAACCAAAATCCTTAAGCTAAATGTATTGAGATCCTTTCTCTTGATCATCCAGTTTTTGTTATTTCTGGTGTTTAAAATTTGAGAGAGTGAGTCTCTTGCTACACAGAAAGGCTATCCTTGAAAGGCAAGTTTCCTGTTTTTGACAACATGCCCAGGGCTTTCTATGATGCTTACTTAGCTTAATTGCTGATTAGAAAATATAAGAAATGCAATAAAAACTACTGAATACATACACTGGAATTAAAACTGTGTTACAGAAGATAAACACTAAACTGCTTTCCGTGTAATTACTAGGGACTCGGCGTTACCTCCTTACAAAATTATTGGTTTCGTTTTGAAAAAGAAATGTAATATAACTCGCCATAAATCAAAACTAATTTGAAGAATATTGGATTTGAAAACAATTTGTACATAAGCACTACAAGTCGTGTGTAACATATGTAACCTACAGCTTTGCATGAAAAATATCCAACCCATCTAGGACCAGACTTTTTTTTTTGCCTTTTAATAGTTGGAATACCTCTTAGTGACTGATCAATAAATATTCCAGCAGTGATACAGAGCAGCCTATTTCTATGCCACTGTCTACAATAAGTTTATAATTAAAAAACAAACAAATATCCCAGAGTTCAAGAAAGGATTATCCTTTTTTTTTTTTTTTTTGTAATGCTCAAATAATTATGATACAACATTTTTGGGATGAGTTTCCCATTTTCACATTTTGAGAGAAAAATTCTTTTTTTGAAATGAATAGTTGTTTAAAATTTTAAAAAAAGACTGGAGTAAACAGAAATCATCACTGAATTAAACCTTTTGGGTAAGATCTAATGTAGTGTCATGTCTGCCCTTACCACTTTAATATACACATTATCACCAAATTGCCAGACTTACAATTTAATTAAGGTTAAGCAACTGTCAGTACCTTTTTCTATGCAATGATACCACCTACAATTTGCTGAGCTCTTATGTCTGAGCACTGGACTAGGTGTACCATTCATAATTATGTCATTCAATTCTAGCACCATGCGAAGTCAGAAACTATGTAAAATAATTGAAAGATTATGAGATTGACCAAAAAAGGTTGTGATGCTAATTAAAGACCCATAATCATTGTTTAGAATAGTCTTCTCTAAGTGATCTGATTCTATGAGGCTCACATCTTTGGTTATTATTGAGCTATATTACAATCTGTATGCTTCTCAGTACTAATAATAATCATTTGGGCTCCAGATCAGCATTTAAATTTTGGTGAACTGGAAAGACATCTGAAACCAATCTCTTTCTGTCTCTCATTAGAAAATAGGCTTCTAAGGGAAAATAATGAAATAAAATATAATAAAGTAAAACACATTGGAATTGGACAAAACAAACAAACGGAAGGAAAAGAGTCTAAGAGAAGACTCAGTATCAGAAACCCACTTGTTTCACACCAAGGACACCATAATTTGTACACAGATTGACCTGGTGCAGACCAATGCAGACACTGTACATGCTTCCTCAGTCTCTGTGAGTTCATATGTGCTTTGATTATTTGAATGTAGACGGCCTGTCTTCTTGCTGTCCTCCATCCCCTCTAGCGCTTACACGCTCCGCTTTCTATCTCCTTTTTTTGCAGGGTTCCTAGGGTCTTTATAAAGACAAAGGGATTTGAAAGAGATATCCTCCATAGGGCTAAATGTTCGGGTCCTCTCACTTTCAGCATAATGTCTAGCTGGGTTTCTGTATTCGTGCCGATCTGCTGCAGATGAAAGCTTTTCTAATGATGGTTGAGCATGACACTGATCTATAAGTATAGCAGAATGTCAATAGCAGTCATTTTATTGCTATTATTTTAATCTTTTACTTTTTTAAATTAAACACTATTATTAAACAGTAGTATTTAGTTTTACCCTAGGTCTTTGGGCTATCTAGTCTCAGGTGCTTGAACACCCAAGCAATATAGGTTATGGATTCCATTTCCTGGAGGGGCCTTAAGTCAAATCAACCAACCAGACACTGGTGGTTACTTCCACAAGCTTTGTGCCAATATTACCCTAGTATATTTTGCAGACAGGAAATTACTGTAGACCCAAAGGGTTGTGTTGGGCTTGGTATTTGTTTCTCTTTTGGTTGGCATTCAGAGTACTTCCTGTACCAAACATAGGGGTGAAGTCTATGTAAGCACCAGCTCACTTCTCCATGCTCAGTGAGTTTTGTAGGTGTTATCTTCAGCAACAGGACCCTACCATCAGTTGTGTCAGTTTGAGAAGAGCTTGGGGTATCTGGAGATTTCCATGGCACCCCTTTGACCAACAACTCAAGTAGATGTAACCTAATCCTGGTACTGCAAGCTTCATCTGGTGATAAGAGATGGCCAATTGGGACTGTCTTGCCTATCTGAAGATTTCATTTAAATCTCTTTTATGTATGTATACATTGTAGGAAGCTTCCATTGCATTAGCTTTCAATACTAACTCCCAAGGTTTTGTATGTTGTCTATTTCATTCCACTCCATTCTTAAAAAGTCTTTTCTGTTGCTGATATCTAGCTTTAAATTGTGGTTATCAGATGTAAGGTGTTATTTCTTGTATCTGTTAAAAGATGCTTTGTGTCCAAATATGTGGGCAGTTTTGGAAAAAGTTCCATGAGATGCTGAGAAGATATAATGCTTTCTGTTTGGGTGAAATGTTCTGCTAATATCTGTAAGGTCTGCTTGGTTTCTATCATCAGCTAGCTCCAACAATTCTCTGTTTAGATTTGACTAGATGATCAATATATTTTAGGCTATCAGTGTGTGAGAGTTTATATGGGATTTAAGTTGTGGTAGTGTTTCTGTTCTGGATTTTGGTGCTCCTGTGTTTGATACCTAGTTGTTATGAATTGCAATGTACTCCTGTTGGGTATTCTTTTCTTGGATGACTATGATATCTTTCCCTGACTCTTTTGATTAGTTTTGGTTTCAAGTCTATTTTGTAAGACATTGAAATGGCGATTGTAACATATTGATACAGCAGCTTGCTTCTCGGATCCATTTATTTAATAATATCTTCTATCCTTTTACTGTCAGATGATGTCTATCTTTGATGTTAAGGGGTGTTCCCTACTTGCAGCAGAGGGATGGATACTATTCTCTTAGTCTGTGTCTTTTTATTGCGGAAATGAGACCACTGTTGTTGAGAGATCAGTGAGCAGTGTTTGCTGATTCTTGTTGTTCTGTTGTGGGCTGTGTATGATTTATTCCCTGTGTTTTTGTGGGTGTGGTTAACCTCTTTAGGTTGGAGTTTTCCTACTAGCACCTTCTGTAGGATTGGATTTGTAGATAGATGTTGCTTAGATTTTATTTTTTCATGGCATGTCTTATTTTCTCAATCTATTGTGATTGATAGGTCTATTGGGTATGGCAAATATCTGCTCAGGCTCTTCCTGGCCTTTAGAGTATCCATTGAGAAGTCAGGCGTTAGTCCAATCAGTCTGCCTTTATATATTACTTGGTTTTCCCCCTTGCAGCTTTTAGTAGTCTTTCTTCATTCTGTACATTCAGTGTCTTGATTAATATGTGACTTCCTTTCCTTCCCAGTCTCTTTGTTGTTCTGTATCCTTCCTTCTTGAACCTTAATAAGCATCTTCTTCTTCAAGTTTAGGAAAACTTTCTTCTGTGATTTTGTTGAAAATATATTCTGTGCTTGACCTGAGTTTCTTCTTCTCCTTCCTCCTTTCCTATTTTTCTTCTTTTTGATCGTTTCACAGTGTTCAAGATTTCCTGGATTCTTGTGCCAGAAGGGAAGATCTACAGTTAGCCTACCTGATTCA
Source organism: Rhynchomys soricoides (assembly GCA_019843965.1). NCBI lineage: Eukaryota > Metazoa > Chordata > Mammalia > Rodentia > Muridae > Rhynchomys > Rhynchomys soricoides. The sequence continues at coordinate 2,430,790 of JADRCH010000330.1, forward strand.
CTGGCTGCAGTAGCCTGTGCATTCCCAGGGATTGCCTGCTGGAGTTGGGCTCTAGGAGCTGGAGGGGACAGAGGTTAGTAGGGGGAGATCTGTGTGATCCCCTGGGGCCAGGGGTTGACAGAGAAGGGAAGATGCAGGAGGTAGTCTGCTGCAGAGCTAAGGATGAGACTGGGGAATTGGATTCGGAGAAGAGGAACAGTACCTGCTTCCCTGACTTATGTGAGACCTTTTATTTGTTTGTTTTTGTAAGGAAAAGTGCAGGAAACAACTATACTTCACAACTGAGTTGGCGAAGACGATCCTTGTTTGTTTGACCAGCTAACAAAATGAGACTTGCCAGGAAACAAAATGAGTTTAATTTTCTTTTTAAATAAATGAACTTATAATCCAAAGTTTGGTTTTCTTGTTTGTTTGCTTACTTTAAAGCATCTGAACTCAAATTGCAAAACAGAATGACAAAACGCAAGACCCACTGGTGACAAACAGAATGCCAGTTCCATTACTCTTCTCTTAAGTTTTGAACTGAGGTCACAGGGGTACACACTGAAATGGTATTCATACGTAATGTCACATATTGAGGTCGGTGCTACAACCTCAAAGCCCATAAAAGGTAGATACGTGCCATTCTGTATCAACTGACTGTGATATGCAGTTTTACACCAGAACACTTTATAGTACAAACACAGCTGAGACAGGTTCCAAAATGTGTCTTCATTGACGGTTTCTCAAAATCAGGTCTAAGGGTTAAAGCAGGGGAAAGTGGAGAAAGAAGAAGATGAAATACTAGAGTTATTTTAGGTTAAATCTGACACAAAGTAAAAAGCATTTTTCCAAACAAAAATCTGAGAAAGGACAACTGTTTTCATGATTTTAACTACTAAAATTTAATAACCTACTTCATTTCAACAAGGAAAAAGGTCACTGAAGAATGGAGTGTTAAATCATTCTGAGAAATGTACAACTCCAAGGAGAAGTCACAATTGGAACAGTCAGTTATATACTTAGTAGGATTCATGCTACTGAAAACTCATTACTCCTTGATTTGGCATTGACAGGCAGCTCCTCCTCCCTGACAAGATCTAACAAGAGCCTCTGCGCATCACCATCTGCAACATCCTGCTCTGATATTTATAAATACAGCCGTGCTGCTGACGCTGCTAACAATTGCTCCAGGTGTAAGGCATTAGGACAGAGAATTCTCTTTGATCACTCCAGTGCAATTTCTTCTTCTAAAACATTACATACTCTAGACTGATCGAAAAATTTCCAGAGATGTACCATTAAAAACCCTCTTAGACTCTAAACAGTTTTACTAGGTGAAATAAGTAAAAAGAAAAAAAAAAACAACCAGAAATATTTTAACTTCTAAATGCAGTTACTCAAGGGGAAGGCTAAATAATGAGATTATGCTATGAATTTTAGGTCAATGTTTCTATTGTACTCAAACATAATTTTTGAAGACATAATGTTTTAGACATTATGCATATATGGTTTAAAAAAGTTTTAAATTCTGAAACTGGAACATCAGATGATATTCTGTATTAAACAACAATAGGCAGTTCTCTCAAAATTTAGTTACAGACAAAACAAAAAAGCGATAAAAATTTACTACAGATTAAATATAAATATGCAGGCTTATCTAAGAGATAAGAAACTGGAAGATCAAAAAGTCTGTAAGTATACAAACAAGTCACATCATTCCTCTACCTCTTGGCTAAGGTATATAAGGTTAAATGAGAAACCATAAGACAGGCTTGAGAGACCAATCTAAGTGTTTGATCGTATGTGAAGAAAATTCAGACCCACCACTGGCAGTTGGACTTCGGGACGCAGTGTTCCTTTCTATTACTAAAGAAAAGTTGTGACGTGGGGGCCTGTCAGGAACTCACACACATTTAGTTAGTAGTTTGGATGAAATGATTTGCATTATAGCAAAGATAGAAGTATAATTTTACCCAAAGACCTCTGCTTAATTGGCAAAGAAAATTTTCCTACATTAAGAAAGGTGGTAGTTACTGAAATAGCATGAAAATTCTTATTCTTTACTCAAAATCCATATAGCCTCAACATTGTATGTTAACAGAGAAGAGACCAATTTTAGTGATTATACGCAGATTATATTGTATTTTATAAAGAATAAGAAGGCAGTTAAAATACTTAATGAAATACCGAAACTGTACACAGAAACAACACTAAAGATAAAAAAAAGTCAACAAATCAATTCAAGGAAACCTAAAAATATGTGAACTTAATGGGAAAACACAAATAACTTAGTATCAACAAGCAGGCAAATGGAACCAAAGCATAAAGAAAAATCATTTTACCTTAAAACTTAGAAGATGACCTAGCTGGGTAGGATAATTTAGGTTTGGAATCCCAGCATTCTGGAGGCAGAGACTAGGGTATACAAGTTGAAGGCCAGCTTTGACTACACTGTGAGTTCCAAGCCAGCCGGGCTACCAGGTAAGAGCCTGTCTCGAAAGGAAAAAGGAAGGGGCAGGGAGTGGCAGTATCATTGATATAGTGGGATGACATGGGTCAAGCCTAGGGTCCTAGCTGGTCTACAGTACTACAGAAGCAAAATAAAACACATCCTCATTAGAAGTCATGGTTGCCAGACAGAATACGCTGACATGTAACAAAAAAACTAGAGATACAAGAATCCCCACATCTTAGTTGATTGGGGAAAAAAACAATTATCAACTAAAATATATAGTATGGAGCATGAAGAAGGTATCTGTGGAGACTGGGCCTAAAGATTTTTATTTCACCTTTTCATAAGTATATCAAGGCACAAAATATTACTACCAGTTAGAATTTTATTTTGAATTCTTGTGTCATTTACATTAAAACTTAATCATTTATGGAAAGGTATTTACACACACACACAAAGAAAACTACAGGAGAAAGTAACCATCTCTGCAAAAGACAGACATTGAAAAAGTTTGTTACTAAGAGAAAGCCATATAAAAAATCAGAGGCTGGCAGATCTGTGAGTTTGAGACCAGCCTTGTCTACCAAGTGAGTTCTTGGACATCCGGGGCTATGAGGCCTTGTCTCAAAAAGCAAACAACAAACAAACAAAAAAGATGGCCTTCCATAAATTGTTAAGTAGTCCTTCAGGCTACAATGAAAGAACAATAGACAGCAACCATAACCCATATTAATAAATATAGGGCTTTGACAAAGGCAATAGGAATGCCAGTATTATTGAAGTTTTGGAATGCAATTGCTCACAGATGTATTATGCGTAGTGTGGCAAAAAAAGAGTGCTGAGGTAGGGTCTTGATATATACAAAGCACAGGCTGACCTTGAACCCATGCTCCATCTGCCTCAACCTTCTCTCAGTGCTGATATTACATTTCAAAATACATTACAGACTGCTTTAAGCCTACTGTGCTAAGGAAGATCCTGGAACAATTACTACATTATTTTGGGCATCCCTTAATGAGCTTCAGTCCTTCCTCCCCGCAGCCCCCTCCAGCTCTGGGGATCACATTGTTCCTGTCCATTCTCCTGTAAAGCTGATTTCTTGGTTTCCACAAATGAATGAGGACATGTGGTATTTCTCTTTGTGTCTGGCTTGTTTCACTTAACATAATGCAGCTTCACATTGACAGGGTTTCATTCTTTTTTAGAAATGAATAGTACTCCATTGTGTAAAAATATCCATTCATTCCCTGAAGGATATTTGCGTTTATTCAACATTCTAGCTATTGCGTCGTGATAAATACAAGAGTGTAAAGTTCTTCCTAGTACAACTTCATTTCACGATCATTACTTTTTTATTTATGAATGGCTTAAAGGGAAATGTAGGAGATCATCGCTACAAAGCTAGATTAATGTGAACACAACATATAAAGATGTAACCATCAGCAGTAACTAAGAGGGTAAGAAGGAGATGTAAGAGAACAAGTGTTTGTATACTACATATTCAAATTAGGTTGTTAAAAGTTTAGAAGGTTAATTCTAATTAAATGACACAGGAAAGGAAAAGGAAGAAGGGAGCCAAAATAATATACTAACCCAATTCAATTACACATAAGGAATGTTACTTAAAGATAAAAATAAAAAGTGGAACTACTTAATGACTAAATTTTGGTATCTCTTCTACCCTGCCAATTTACATGTATTACAAACAGTCATCCAGCTTGACCTGACTGTAGCCATTTTGGCAGTGACTACCATGTACCCTGCAGTAAGTAAGTCTGGTATGTTTCCCCATCATAGTATAAATAAACCAAACAATCTGAATGGTACGTGGAGTTTTATGACTGAACTCTGGTCCCATCAAAGCCAAGAATGTGCTGACATCTTTGAAATTATCTTGACATAAGCCAGATACTTTCCCACTCAGATGAAGTGATTTTTGCCTTGCCTGATACATAAGCCACCTTCCTTTAACCTAGCTCACATGGGTCTGTAAATAAGTCCCCTCAGTAGCCTGAGAGCACTCTGCTTCTAACATGTTCTTCTTTCTTTCCTTCCAAAGCACCATGTGTCTGGTTGTCTGTGACATTCTGGGACTGGAAGTGTACTGAAGCACTAATCTCCAACAATACAGAAAGGGGCTATCTATGAAGACAAGCTTTTAACAAAGAAGTTAATGATTGGATTATGGTAGGTCATAATCTAATCTGACATTAGCACCTTAGAGGCACGGGACATAAACACGCACAGCGACAGAAGAGCAACATAGTAGCAGCCGGCAAGAAGGATGAGTCCTGAACTAGCATCTGGAACTATGATGAAATAACATTAGGCTTTCTTTTTGACAAATTTTATACACCATATTATATATACTTAAAAATATATAATTGAAAATGTTTTAAGATTGTAACCAAAACTAAAGAGATTTTAGTATTGGCCTATTAGAATAATAAAGAAATAAAGGGTGGTGGTGGATTATTGAAGATTTTATTTACTAGTGAGCAGACATAGTAGAGAAGTTAGTTTCCATTTCTATGGGAAAACTACTTGCTAGAAAACAAATCCTATTAGGTGATTGTATACATTTTGAACTCAGTGCGCAGCACAAACACGTTGAGTCTAAATGCTTGTTTTATGATGACTCCTAGTGTTTCCCAATCATGTTCTTCGCAGTCACAGACCTATCATACAGAGTTATTCCCACCTACATGTGGCAGTCACTGTAGAGACTCACATCTGCATAAAATGCTGCACATAAACAGCAGGTGAATGCTCACAAGCTGGGCATCTACTCTGCCCAGCTCCCCGAAAGATCTCTTCAGAGGACAGTGTAGAAGGAGGAAGAAATAGAATGCTATCTTCCAGGCAGGAGGACATGGCTCTTCTACTCATAGGCTCACACCAGCTCTTATTACCAGAAGAAGACAAGGATATGATCTAGCCTGTCAAGATTGCACGAAAAGAGAAAAGGCTCAAGAGGAGCGGGCCCTCCGGAAGAAAAAAAAAAAAAAACAAATATGGAAGGAATTAGTAAGGAAGAGAAAGCAAACCAGTGGGGGCAGGAAAAGTGTCTGATCAAATTATATTATATGTATGTATAAAAATCTTTATTATATTATAAACCAGTAAGAAGCTTTTAAAATGAATTACCTATGACTAAAATGTCTATCAATTTAGAACACTTTGAAGTCAAGTGGCTGTTGTGTAAAATTTTCATACTAAAAGATTAATAATTTTTTTAAAGTAGTTAATCAGAATTGATGATGTCAAAACCAGAATTGAAATAAAGTTTTAGTAAAGGGGCTAATAAAATTCTACTGAATTTCAGTGTACTTTCCTGAAAAAAAATTTTTTTTTTTTAATCTCTGGGTTTGAAGTGCTTTTATCACATAAAAATGAGGCCCATATTTTATTGTATGAGTTTCTGCCAGCTTCTTTGTAGCATACTCAAATATCATCAAATACTTCTAGAAAAACTGCATCTGAATATCTGCTACAACATAATTCTTCTCATTCTAATGCTTAGTATATTGTCAATGAACACTTTTTTTTTTGGTCCTATATAATTAACTCTTCAGAAATGGGGGTCCATGCTGGCTGACCTTAAACTTGTAATCCATATGCCTCAGCCTCCAAGTTGTTATTGTAGTTAACAATTGTTATTTCTGTGTTTCTGGCTGTTTGTAGACAATGATAGTTATCTTTTTGTTTATCTTTTAGGAGCTGGGGGTTGAACCCAGGGCCTTACACATGCTAGACAAATACTCTCCCACTAAGCCACTGAACCATAAGCCAAGACCAAAGGCATCTTTTAGGTTTATATGCATGATGGCCTTCTTTTGTGTCTTTCAAGTTGAAAATTATATTAAATATCACTTGAAAAAGTTGAAAGATGAATGGAAATACATGTTTTAATGTGTAACTTAACCTCACTTTTTTGTTTTATTAAAAAAACAAAACCAAAAAACCTTAGCAAATAAATAAAACCATACACTGAAATTAGAAGGTCTGTTTAGTCATGTCTGTTAATTTTGGTGTGTGAAAATATGTTTTAGGAAACCATTAATATCACAGGTAAGAAAAAAATCACATTTTCTTTTCACATGTTCTATGCAGGATAGACACAGGATGTTGCTTTTTGACAAATAAGTGTGAAGAGGGGCTGGAAAGATGGCTCAGCAGATATGAGCACTTAGCTTCTCTTTGGAGGACCTGGGTTTAGGGGTGGGGTAAGGGAAGGGGGCAGGCTCACGCATAGAAAAATATGTAAATAAATAAACAAATCTTCAGTGACACTTGGTGGCATGCACCTATAGCGCAGTACTTAGGAAGTAGAAGCATGTGGGCGGACTCTGAGTTCACAGTTACACAGCGAGCTGCAGTGAGACCCTGTCTCAGAAACACACAAAAGTACAATAACAAAGAAGTGTTATTGGCAGTTTGTACTTTTACTGCCTGTCAAATATGCATGAGACTAGATTTATATTTGAATAAGACATCGACAAACATATGTTTATATATAGTTGTGGCTCCACTAAAATCTTCAGTGTAGTTAAGTAAACCAAATATATAGGGGCTTTTTTTTTTTTTTTTTGACATGGTATATATATATATATATATATATGGCTGGAGAGGTGGCTCAGTGGTTAAGAGCACTCACTGTTTTTCCAGAGGTCCTCAGTTCAATTCCCAGCAACCACATGGTGGCTCACAACCATCTGTAGTGGGATCTTATGCCCTCTTCTGGTGTGTCTGAAGACAGCTACAGTGTACTCACATACATTAAATAAAACAAAAGAAAAGAAAAAAGAAAGAAAGAAAATCCTCAAAAAAAAAAAAAAAAGATTACTGGTAATGTCAAACAGAATGAAACCTACATTGTAACCAAGTCAACACATTCATTATCAAAAATGTCCCCAATATCCTGGAGTCTGATAGAGAAGAATCACAGGTGTGAAGCTTCACAGAGGAAGAGCTTGCCGGGAGAAACATTCCCTTGGTTCTCTCAGAAGCCATTAGAGTAAAACCTTCTGGGTCATGACTGCGACTTTGTGTTGGTGATGCCTATGGAATGGCTAAGCAAAGTCACTATGTTGAATAAGTACCAGTTCATCTTCAACAAACTGCTCACTGAGAAACAGCAGTCTTCTATTCTACATGTTTGCTTTGACAGTCTTTTGGGGACCATGTTCAGCCAGCAATTCTTTCTGTTATACTGCAACCCTGTTTCACTGGTTTCCCTCCCAAATCCAGTTATTTGTATCCTACCATGACAACACAATAGCCACGTAAGCTGTGTTTTCATTAGCATTTGGATGTTGGTTTTGTTGAGACTGTTACACTTATTTTTATAACAGAAACTTATACACAAAATGACAACAGTATTAAAAATGTAAAAAGACAATCAACTATCAATACAAAGTCCATAATTTAATGACAAATACTAATTTTCTATTGTACTTGCCTTGACTTCCAGAAAGATTTAAGACCAACTTCAGTTTTCTCATTTATTCAAGTCAAGGGTTACACCAATACTGTACTGGGACTGAAGATTCCAAGACTCTAAATATATTTTCCAGACTATATTTTATAAGGAGACAGGTATCTTAGGCCACTGTTTCCTCCCTAAGACCTAAGATGATGACTGACACAGAGAGCAGTCTACACACAGCTACTTAACAGTGAAACCAGTTCCTGCTATCAGTAGCTGCTGGAAAACATGACCAACTTCTTGTAACAAAGTTCACATGAACACAGTTTTTGAAGCTATACGCTTATCCTATCTTCATTATGAATTACAATTTGAAAATGTACTTAGCTCACCAATCAGGAAAAAAAAAAAAAAGTCAGAAATACTAGAAAAGTAAAAATCCTAAAAAGATACGCAACTCTACTGAAGGTTAGAATCACGGAAGAAGCCAGCAGTTCTAACTTGGTAGCACTCTTCAGGAACAAGGAAATTTAAAATTAAATTGCAAAGATCAAGAAAGTTCTTTATGAGTACTAAAAAGCTGTCTGCATGTCTGTCTGTGCACGACATGCATGCACTGAGCAAAGAGGCCAGGAAAGCGGTCAGGTGCCCAGGAAATGGCTGTGAGCCACGTTTTGGATACAGGAAACTGAGTTCAGATACTCTCTTGGAGTAGCCAGTGCTCTTAACTACTGAGCCATCTCCCCAACCACTAGATTAAGAAAATTCTTAAAGTAGGTTAATGCATTTAGCCCTTGTACTTTTAAAATTATCATTTATAAGTAGTATAATTCTAAAGCTCCTTATCTAATTTAACTCTTACAATTTCTATCCAATGTAGGACTTAATCTCACCTACTGATAAAGATTTCAATCCCCCCCCCAAGATAGATAAACTCCTCATAGCTTCAAAGCCACCCAAACAGTAACCAAAACAAAACAAGAAAACTTCAACTTAAACCTATTTCTAATATATCCCCAAGCTCCCAAGAACAAGTGGGACTCCATGGTTTTCAAGACAGGGTTTCTTTGTTTTGCCCTGGCTGTCTTGGAACTCACTATACACACCAGACTGGCCTTCAACTCAGAGATCCACCTAGCTTTGCCTCCTGAGTCCCAAGATTAAAGGCATGTGTCACTACCACCCAAGTCCATATTCTTGACTTGCGAATGTTACTTCATTATTAAATAAATGAGCAAAATCTTTTGTAAATTATCAATTATGATAAATTATCCAAAAACAAAATTTACTCTTCTAATCACTTTATAGTTGTGCTTTTACTTAGCAACGGTTGCCTTCTGAGACTTGTTATGAGGCTGGCACAAGAATATCACAGGCTATGTCTATACAATGCAATCACTGAGATACAGGAGACCCCTAAGGACCTACCCTAAACACTGCTATTAAGTACATGACGGCATACAAGGTCATTAGCATTAAGTACATTTATGGGTTTTTTGTGCAAATGACACTGTCATTCAGCTCCAGAATACTTCTCATCTTGCAAAAAAGAAACTGTGTATGAAGTAAACAATAACTCCCCATTTGTCCTCCTTCCAGTCTTTGAGAATGACCACTTTACATTCTCTGTGAATCAGACTGTAACAGATGCCACATATAAGTACAGACATAGTGTGTGACTGGCTTACTTCACTCAATGCAATAGAAACTCCCTAGGGACCTTTTATAAGAACACTGACCCATTCTTCAGGGCCCACCTGCAAGACATTATCTAACTCTAGTTACCAAACCAAGAGGCGTGTCTCCACAGACAACTACATACGAGAATTTGTGCTTCAAACTATGTGCAGTAAGAGGACAGAAACAAATCAACTTTTGCAGAAACAAAACTCCTGGGTCATGAGCTTACTACCAGATTTAATTCACTGAAGAACTAGCAACCTGTTCTCCACAGCAGTGATACCATAAATACCCTCATCCCCAGGTCACAAGGTCTCCAACTGCCCACATCTTTGCTGATGACTTAATTTTCCCTACTTCATTTGTTTGTTTTGATAGTAGACTTCTTATACGTATAGAGTAGGCAATATAAACATTAAAAGATAAACAACAAAACTATACTAATAGTTTAACATGAAATATTAAAGGGCCCCAAGAAATAAGAGAGTTTGTCAGTCAGTGCTAAGAGCTTCCAAAATCTAGAAAGAGAAAGGGGTGAAGAGAAGCAGAGAGGCAAGGAAGGACACCATCCCTCTGTGTCTCTGCTTAAATTCATGGTGGAGCGCCAATCCTTAGACTTTATAAAGAAATCAGTGAAAGGAGGTCATGAGGGTATGGGCATAAGGACTAGAAGCTGTATCAAAGAACAAACACCAGAGAGCTCTTGTTCCAAAAAATACAGAGAAAAAGACGATGAGAGGACATCAAAGCAGGGCAGTGATCTAGGAGAGGAAGAAAGCCCATGGACTTCCAGCCTCCAGAAATCTGAGAAATGAATTTCTGTTATTTAACTCATTCAATCAGTATATTCTGACATGGTCGCCACAACAAATTAATATAATATCCAAAATCAAAAATGTAAGTCATTCTTCCGTGTATGTGGTTCTTGGGGCAGAACCCAGGGCCTTGTGCATGCTACGCAAGCATTCCACCGCCGAGCCCAAGGCTTTTTTTCTACGGATTTGATTTTTAAAAACAAATTACACCTTGTTTTCTGTGTTGTGTGTATTGTTTAGATGTAGAAGCCAATAGAAACTTTCAGGAACTGATTGCCTCATCGCATCATGTGAATTGAAGGGACAGAACTCAGGTTGCCAGGCTGGGAGGAGAGTGCCTTCACCTCTCAAGCATCTCATCAGCCAGTAAAGAAAAGCTAGGGAGAATCTTGTATTATGGCCATGGCTAACTTTGCACTTCAGCTTTGCCTGCTTCTGCCTCCTGGGTGCTGACATTACAAGAATGAGCCACCCACCCTACAAGTTGCAACAGTGTTTTTAGAATCTTAGTTTTAAGAATCTAAAATTTTATATCCAATTGATCTGAGCTCACAATAGAAATAAAATAACAAAGACAGTCAGTCTTAAGCCATTTCATAATAAAAACCACATTTACAGTTAATATTTACAGCTTTGGAAGTAGGCAGAGTAATTAAAATGTACATTTAAAATCAACTAGGAGTTAATAAAAATGAAACAAGGGAAGAAAGAGACGTTCTGAATTTTATTTCTCAGTTTTATTTCTCCAGTCCTTGAAGTTAGTTAGAATTCAAAGAGAAAACATTAATCAATAAACAAACAAGAATGACCCTAGTCCATGAAAACTGAACTATGACTACAAAAAGCAAGATACTAAGTTAACTTTCTAATTGTAGCAATTAGCTTTTTCATTCCAATTCAAGCTTGAAAATTAACATTAACTTTTAACATTGGATTAGCTGTTGATTTTATATTTTAAAAATTTGTTATTTCAATATCTACTGAATGCCCTAGATATTATTAAAATATATAGATTCATAAGCCAATAAATATATACATGTGGTTATTAATACATAAAACACACACTTAGATATTGACATACAAACAGATAGATTATCTTGCCAGTTTTGATGGTCAGTGCTTTTAATCTCAGCACTCAAGAGGTTGAAGCAGGCAGATCACTAAATTTGAAGCTAGCCTGGTCTACCTGTCAAGTTCTAGTCAGAGCTACATAGTGAGACTCTATCTAATATAAAAACAAAACAAACAAAAAGATACATATTTTTATCCATGTATTTATATGATGAAAAATGTCAATATGTTGTAGCAATATCCATTCTCTACATCATGTAGAATACAAAAGTCATAGAGTTTTGTTATGTTTGGAATGGGGTCACATTGTATTTCCCATGCTAGCCTCACATCATGATCCTCCTTACATGCATCAGCCTGTAAAATGCCTCAAATTACAAGTGCATGCAATCAACTCTATAAAATGAAAAGGTTTTTATTACATTAACTAACTTAGTGCTTGTCATTCTAGTGCTCCACAGGTAAAAGCAGTAAGACCACCAGAAGTCTGAGGCCCAACTAGTTCACATACAGAGTTCTAGGACATCCAAGTCTATAGGGCGAGACTCTGCTTTCAAATAACAGAAGGGGGCATTGAGCCACTAAGGATGAAGGGATGAATTTGACCAAGTAGTTGACGTTATAAGCAAAAAAAAAAAAAAACCATTTCACTTATAAAATAAAAATTAGGGTTATCTATGAAATAAGAATTCTACTAAACAATAACATGCACAAATAATAATAATGAATAAACATACTGAACTTTTCCCAAGCTTATCAATAAAGACAAGTTAAAATAATTCTTATTAGATGTTCTGCTAAAGACTCAAATGAAAACAAACAAAACTGTTTTGTGACAATAAAACTGGAAAAGACTGTGTAAAATAACCAAAACTTTAGAATTATTTTGATACATTTTCACTTTAAATTTTAAAACAATTAACTAACCTGAGCCACTTTCATTGAATTCTGCGTAGAGCCACCAGCATGATATTCAACTTTGAATTTTTTTACAAGTTCATCAAACCTATAATAAAATCATAGTAGAAGATAAGTTAGCATGTTGGTTTTCACAACCTACAAATTCTTCTAAATAAATATAATTAGTAGGATCTTAAAATTTTATATATATATATCTATATTCATTCAAGAAATTAATTTCTTCTATAAATATAAAACTTTAAGAATCTAAAATATATACTATCTGAACTTAGCCATTATACTAAATAGACAGTAAAATTCATAAATTTGCCAAATGAATGTCCCATATGTCATATTGGCTATTCAAGAATCCTATGGATGGGATGGTGTATGCTTGCAATCCCAGGGATAATAAACACACGAGGTCAGAAACTGAAGGTCATTCAGGAGACATAGCAAGATCCAGGGCAGCCTGGGCTAATGGACACCCTGTCTCAGAAGCAAACCAAATGAGAAAAACACTTCATCTGAGAATTCTGTGGAGTTTAAAAGAGAGCATTTTTTCTTACCCACACACACAACAGTTTCTACAGAAAGAAATGCCCTTGCAGTCCTTAGAGACCTAAAAACCACACCTTTACACTTCAAAATAGAGGAGGAAGCATGACTTCACTTCCAAATCCACATCTTACCGAGTTTCAAAAATTATGTTTTATTTAACATGAAAAATTTTCAGAATTAGAACAGAACTTCAAAGGTACAACAAAATAACATTTTCTAACAAAAATCAGATGTGAGGAATAGGTAGTAATGAAAAAACACAGTAAAATACGGGTTTTAAGCAATGTCTTTATTAAAGCCATTTCCACCTTAAGTTCAATTTTAAGAGTTTTGTATCTGTCATACAAAAGCTCTTGTAAGAACAATGTAAAGACCCACAGACTACAAAGAAGTAAGAATTAGTACTACACACATATAAATTCACAAACCATATTCACTCACTTCAAATACACCACGATTATATTCACAGTTGTGAACCCTGGTTTTGGGGGGTTTTTCCATATGATTTGAGAATTTTTCCTTCCATGTCTCTGAAGAATTGTGTTGGAATTTTGATGGGGATTTCATTGAATCTGTAGATTGCTTTTGGTAGGATGGGTATTAGGATTGTTTCACACAAACTACTTTCAAGGCTTATAGTAGTTTGCATGCCAACAGCCCCTCTGGCTCAAATACTGAAAGGATTGGTAGGTGTGCCCTTGTTTGGAGGAAGTGTGAAACTGGGGGTAGAACTTGGGGTTGCAGAAGCTCCAGCCCAGTGGCTGTCTGAATATCTGGATGTAGAACCCCCAATTTCTCAAGCACCATAACTGCCTACGGGCCATCATGCTCCTTGCCTTGACGCTTATGGAGTAAACCTCTGAAACTGCAAGCCAGCCCCAATTAAATGCTTTCCTTTCTAAGAGTTACAGTGGCTAGGTGTCTCTTCACAGAAAAAGAATACTGTGTAAGAAGAGAAGACTTATATCTCCAATAGTACTTTTTATGCCACATTTATTGATGAATGTATCTGTTAATGGATACTTAAATTGCTTCTATTATTTTTCCTACTATGAATGCATGCACGAGTTTTGTAGACACATCCTCATTGTTATTTGGTGTGTGTAGTCCTCTTGATTCAAATGTTTTCCTCTATGATTTATTTTCTGAGGAACTACCTACTGAGGAAAACCTGAATGACTCACTATGTGTAAAGAGACAAAACAGAAGAGTATTTTTCCAAGAAGACTAGTTGGAAAGGCAGTAAAGGGGCATTATTAAATAAGAAACTATGGAAAAGCAGATCCCAAATATGACATAAAACATGAAAGACAAATAAAAAAAAAATCTACTTAGGTGATCTAAGAGCCATCACTTAGAAATATCAGAAAAGAAGACCAGCAATCATAAAAGGTTCCTTTATTATTGTTTCTACCTCCCCCCCCCCACATCTAATTATTATAAAATCTATTCAGGGGTACTTTCCCAGAGAAAACTCAAAACAAACAAACAAAAAAACATGTAAAAAATAGAAAAAATGGAAAGAAAAACCTAAGTTTTCAACTAAGAAGAAAAACACAATCTAGACTTCTCTAAACCTTCTCTAAACATGATATAGAATAAAAATGGAAAATCTTAAAAAAAATCAATGATCTAGAAAGGAAAAAGAAATAAACACCAATTTTCTTATAAAATAAAGGACGTTAGAAGACAACGGGAAGTATATTTTATGCTAGAGAGAGGGTGGGGAAGAATTTGAAATTAAATTCAGTATCTATCCAAGTAAGTATTTATTAGCTTCCAGAAAACAGAGATACATAGAAGAATAATTCTCATTATATAAAATGAAGGTTTCCTACATAAAATAAAACAAATGAAAAGTCTAACATTAATAAAAAGAAAACTTTAATATTCATCAAGTCTACCTTTCACAAATAAAAACATGAAGATCCAGGCAAGTGTACAATGAACAGGAGAAAAAAATGATAAATGCTGAAAATCAATGAGTCCCTTGCTAGTAATCAAATGCATTCCTCCTTGGTAATCAAATACTTCTAAGGAGTTTTCTCCACAAAACACATAGTTAGGTGTATAACCGATGCTCAGCATTAACAGAAATCTGAGAATGTTGACAGATGACAGTATTAGTGACAGAAATCTTTCAAAAAGTAACCCAACAATATACACCCCAAACCAACCAACCAATCAACCAATTGATCAATCAATCAATGAATCAGTTTATCCTTCTCTCCTTCTACCTCCCTCACCTACCTAATTAGTATAAAATTCTATTTCAGGGGCACTTTCTCAGAGAAAACTACAAAACATGAAAAGCCATGTAAAAAGCTGCTTATATTACCATGATATGCAGTGAAAAATATATAACAACATAAATATCCGAAATCTGCTAAGTGAGTCAGGATAATGGAAAAGATTCTTTGCAACTATAATTATCTACAGGCTGCATTGCAGGACAGAATTATGGTACTGTGTGCAACTTTGACTTACAGCTAGCAGCTAGCTACAATAGAGAATAACGATGGCATTAAAAGTAGGCGTGGTGTGTGACCCATCCTTTGATCCCAACATTCGGGACACAGTGTCAGAGAGATCTCTGAAATCCATGCCAGCCAAAGATACAGTGAGACTTTGTATCAAAGATAGGAAACCAACGAATATAAAGTCAAAAGAAAAACAAACAAACAGCAAAGCATGAACATTTATTGTTATAGAACACCAATATAATTTGGGATAGTTTCTATGTATCTTTCAATATAATTATCAGAATGTTTCACTCAACATCAGAATTTCTTATTTATAACTAATAGAAAATAACCAGGAAGAAAAATATTAACACTCATAGTGCATCTTTTATGCAAACCTTTTCTGTGTTCCACAATTCCATCATGGAAACATTTAAATATTTTGATATGAGAACACTTTGATTCATGTCACTGAAATTCAGCTCAGAATTGCAGAGGGAATTATATGAAAAAGGAAGAACATCTTATCTTTCTACAGTTGTTTTTGTAGTTTGTTGATGTTTGAGATATGGTCTCACTGTATAACCTAGGCTAACCTGGAACTCAGTTTGTAGACCATGCTGGCCTAGAACTCACAGAGATCCACTTGCCTCTGCCTCCTGAGCACTGAGATAAAAGGCCAGTGAGACCCAAAGCCTGGCTTCTATTGAAAGCAGTTTTAATCCTGTTTTGATAGACCATGTAGGAGGGACAGTCTAAGGAATGTTTTCACATCACAAGCTCCTTCATGAATAACAATTCCTGGACAAGTAACATAGTTGTCTCCACATCTGCTCGCTTTTGAGGAAAGCAAGGGCACTACAGGGAGAAGAGAGGCCTCAAAGACCAATGAGCAATATGTAAAGTTGCCATCAACACACTGGCTGCTTACTAATAAATATCCTGAGATTGTGCACCACATAAAAACATGGAAAGTTATCAAGTGCAATATTCGAATGCAGAAGCAGTGCATTCTAAAACAATGATAGCACTGACTCCTGGGGGAAAAAATGAAACTAAAACTGACAGACCCCCAGGACACCGCCATAATCGGCAAAGGGCTTTACCTGTGGGACTGTTGGGCAGCTACTCAATGACCAAGTAAATACAGACTAACAATGTCATTCAGAATACAAGCCCCGTGCCGTTGAAATCGAGGCACTAGTACTGATGGAAATAAACACAGGAAAGCATATTACAGAAGAACTCCCATCTTCAAAGCATTACATTTATTGTTACTACTCAAGGCAGGTTATGTTAAGGTCAGCAATTCAACACTTTAACAGACGAGAACTGATGCTATAGCAAGACACAGTAACTAGTTTTTGCTTGCTCTCATTAAAAAAAAAAAAAAAACAAAGCAAAACAAAAAAAACTAACAACAACAAAACTGGTCACTTCATAAAATTCCCAGTTTCCATTTCACAAAGTTAGAATGAAGAATAGTAAACAATTTGAGAAGTTTTATTTGACAATAGAAATCTGCAGAATTGGGGCTGGAGAGATGGCTCAGTGGTTAAGAGCACTGACTGCCCTTCTAGGGGACCTGAGTTCAATTCCTAGCAACCACATGGTGACTCACAACCATCTGTAATGGGGTTTGATGCCCTCTTCTGAAGACAGTGTACTCATCTAAATAAATAAATTAATTAATTTTAAAATCTGCAGAATTAAATAATATATGCTTTGTGATAAACCAACTTAAGTCAGAAAAGTTAGCACTAATGAATAAAGAGCAGGGCCGGAGGGGTGCCTTCGTGATTAAGAGCACTTTCTGGTCTTCCAGACGACCCAGGTTTGGCTTCCAATACCCGCATGCCCTGCTCATAACCATCTGTAACTCCAGTTCTAGAGAGTCTGATAGAGTCTTTATGGGCTTTAGAGGGGACGGGCATGCACAACGCACTTACATGAGCACAAACAAAACAGTCCTATACACAAAATTAAGAAAACAAAACAAAAACAAAAACAAACAGCCACTTCTAATTGCCCATACCACTAAGATACTCTGGAGAGACAGGGGCCGTTCAAGGCCAGTCTGGGTGGCACCTTTGGGCCCAGCAGCTGTGAGCACTGGCCAGAAAGGCTGACTATTTGAGTCTCACCCCTGGAACCTAACATGGAAGGAGCAAAACAAAAGTCTATGATTTGAACTCTATGATTTTTGTGTGCACACACAAAGTAATAAAATTAAATCTAAAAAGGAACAGTATTGGGGGGGGTCTCCTAAAAATATTCACTATAACTTAGACAAGCCATCAGGGCACTCTCTTAATGCTACAGATTTTGATATTAACAGAAAATGTTGGTGAAGGTGCCGTCCTCCTTCATTCTTTTTTCTTTTTTTGGTTTTGGAAACTCACTCTGTAGACCAGACAAACTGTCCTTAAAACCTCAAGAGATTCACCTGCCTCTGCCTCCCAAGTCCTGGAATTAAAGATGTGTACCAACCTATTCTTTACTCACTTTTAAGACATGGCTTCCAAAACGAGTCTGTAAACTAGCAAGCCACATGGGGAAGTTAATAAGACACTTTAGAACACCAACTTTCTTATCTGATATCGCTGAATAACTATCACAACAAGTCCGTCACTGACTATGGTAGCTTCTTCACATCACACAGAATTAGTTCCTGAGGAACATCCTCCCTCCCCTTTCCCATTCCCACTGCCCACCATACCGTTCTGTGCTGACAACGAAGCCCCGGTCAGCCAACCAGTTAGTAACTGTAACTATCAACATTATTAGTTATAGGAGAATCCACACTGGAACTAAAATGTCATGCAATTTTTTTTTTCAGTAAAGACGTGAAAAAAAAAAACAAACTGAGAATATTAAGCAGTGAAACTACCAATAACTGACTCGATGCAACCCATATAATGGGACACGCTGCTGGTGGAAAACTCAGAAAAACAAGTGTTTGGTGATCCCTTGGGAAAATTTAAACACATGATTACTATTACAATTCGAGCATCTCAGCAGTTACTCTGCCCTTATTATTTCAAAAATAAATTCGTAAATAAGCTAACTGATATGTCCATAGGAAGAAAACTATTAAAAATAATAAGAAAAATGAACTGGTGTTATGGATTACTCTCAGAAAACACGATAAGCTATGTGAGCTAAGCCAGACGCAATAGCGGGCATACAAAACCTTTCCTTTTTTCTGGCTTTTTGGATACGACAGAACAAAAGGGTTAGGATCAGCTGCCACAGATGAGGGGTCCTGAAGAGAAGCTAATTACAGAGAAAATCAAACATTTTCAATGTTTTGGGCGATGGTTGCACAGTACAGACCACAAAATTTAAAATGCTATACGCGGAATTAATTTGTCGTGTGCACTACACTGCAGTGTGGGCTCGTGAACTTGACTTTCGGAGACACGTAAAATCCCTATCACTAGCCTAGTTTTCCTATTTTCCACTAATAAACCAAAGTTTTCCTGGCTTGTCTTTTATTGTGCACTTCTGAAATCATTTCAGTGTGTGTAGAAAGACTGAAAAACCTTAAAACCAACAGTCAGAAACTCACCAGTGCTTGGCGTTTTTTTCATCCTACCATCTCTCAACAGAGAATTAAATGAGTAGCTTTTCTGAATCCTAGGCTGCAGACATTTTGGACTTCTGTCATTTATAATACAGGAGAGTGGAAACTTCCTAAGAAGATGAAGTGTGTGTGTCTGAGACCACTTAAATGCTTTGGTTCGAAGGGATATGTCTAACTCCAATCCAGTGCATTGATGGAGTGGAAGGAGAAATCCATCAGTACGAAGCCTGATTCTCCGGTCTAGGACAAAATGTCATTTCCCGTATTTGACAAGTTCCTAAGCAGGATGGATCAGTGATGGCGCACTGGGAAGGTAACCTGCCTTATGCTGCCCCATAAGCCCCTATCCAAAACAAAGGTCTGGTGCCATTAGCATGGTTATTCATTTAACTTATGAGCATGTCTATTCTTGACAGACATCTTTTATTACCTTCATTATCAACTAAAACAGCAAATGAGATGGGGTTTCTGCAGATTGGAATCACAAAACAGAAGAAAGATGCAGAGGAAATTGGCACTCCAGTATAGTGGGGCTCAAGGAAACTAATATTTTGGAGTTTTCCAGTAAATTTTAATTTAAATTCAGTAAAAAATAATTTAACTTTTTGTTTGTTTGGGGTTTTTTGAGACAGGGTCTCTCTATATAGTTCTAGTTGGCCTGGACCTCACAGAGCTCCACCTTCCTCTGCTTCCGGAATGCATGTGCCACAATGCCTGGCTTTAATTAATTCTTAATTAGCAAATTTCCTGCGGTGTGACACGAAGGAACTTTAACTTGAAATGCAGGATACCATGATGATAGCCTATAATATATTACCAGTTATTCTCTGTGGGGAAAATAAGAATTATGAACAGAAAGCACACAAGGAGCCAGGCCACACAAGCTCTACTTCCATCTAAGGGCAACTGCTTTCCATTTTCAATGAAACCAAAGTCGCTGTGTTATACCGAAGTAGGGGAAGAAAAATTCTGGTGTGCACAGAAAAGGAGATGCATGCACACTCAACACACATCTGAAGGGAGAAGACCTCACGTCGTGTTAACTGTCGTATCCTAGAAGCAAACATCAATAATGTAAAACAATTCAGAAGGTAAGATATATGAGGAGGGATAAGACACTTAATTAAAATCTTCACAGAAAAACTCAAGGAAGTTGGCTTCCTTGAGAAGCATTCATGACTGCCAAGTGGGATTTTCAACTTTCCTTCCTAAACTTCTCATCTAAACAAATAATAAATGTAAAACATCAGTAATTCCAAACAGGTTATACTTATTAAGACCAAATGTTAATAAAATAACGCAGGGGAGGGAATCCATAAGCAAATTGTAAGATTCAAAGCTTTGAAATCTTTTACCACAAATGTTCAAGTGAGGTTAGGAAAAAAAACCCACTCCAATGTCAGTCTGATAAAAGCCAAAGAGCGTTCCCACATGTGCTTATATTTAAGGATATTTGAAAAAGATGGAAAAAGTAACAGTCGTTCAAAGCTAAAGTCAGGCTGTTAGTTCATGAGGATTGTAATTAGAGACATTTCTCTGCCCTCTAATGTTATTTTCTTTGATAAAAAGTTGGTTTTAAGCACGTGCTGCTTAGATAAGCCGTGACTCTACTCAAGTCTGAAAATTTTTAAGGTTTAATTATTCCCATTTATAACTCTGGAGATGGAGGGGTTTTTAGCATGTGAGATAATCAAACACACTGTTGGCAAGTACTTCTTAAGTATAGATGATTAAAATGATTGCTCCTAAATTTACATAAATATCATGTGCATTAGGTTTCAACCTATCATAAAAACATATAACTAAATTCCACTAAACCCATTTACAATTTTCTTTAAACAGTAAATTGTTTGACATTTACTTTTAAGCCATGCAAGGAAAAGAAAAATACTGTAGGAAAGTGATCCTCGAAATGACATGTGGCGTCTCTGGGTAAGCACAAATGACATCCTATCCACGGGTAACTCCAAAACACAAATTACACGCTCTTCTCGTCTTTCTTTATTGGTTTCCTTTCTGCTCTTGTTTTTATCAAAGCCCACGGTTTAAGTGGGACAGGGTTTCTCCGATCACAGGCAAGTTCTAGAAATATATGCAATGGATATGGGAAATGGTTGAGCAACAGCTAATCATTTTTCTCTGTCAAACTTTAAAAACAAATCACTCATCAGAAACACTCAGGCAGACAGTCAAATCCCCATCAAAATATATCATACTGAACTTCCGATTCTGAGTAACTAATAATGTGTCACAGCCAGCATGCCTGCTGACAGCAACTAGAAAAGCCATATAAATATGATGTCGTATAAATAAAGGCACCAAAGAGGAATGTTGGTACAGCTCTACAGAAGTAAGAACTAGTGCAAGAACAGGCTCCACCTAGCAGCACTCTTTCACACCTGCACTCATCTGCAGCCGGTAACAGGAGGCTAGAGAGAAATAACCTGATGTCCGCGAACCTCACACCGCAATTCACATCTGCTGAATTCTCAGGAATGGCTAGCTAAGGAGTCTAAAAAAAAAAATCACCTCAAAACCAAATAGTTCTCTTGGGTGGTACCTCACAAAAACAAACGAAATCACAGGAAAAAGAGAAGGAAACCATATTGGGCATGAAGAAGAAAGCAGCAAGAGTGGACAATCAAAACTGTAAGTAACTGTAGGTCCTTCAGACTGCACCTCCTGCCATACTGTTCTCCCCTTTCTCTGTGAGGTTGGTGGAAGAAGGGGGTTTGAAGATTTGACCATCTCAATAAATCAAAGATTAAACTAGGTCGCCATCTCTCTCTGGGGAAGGGGGACAGCATATATCAACATGGCTTACATCTAGACAGTGAAACTAAAATACATCTGACACTTAGTAGAGGTCAAGGATGAGATGGCAGGCAAGGGGTGGGCGTTAACAACTACACTAAAGTGAGGACCTACAACAAAAAGTCAGGTTTGCATTTTGAGATGTGCCAAATTTCCACGGTGTGGGGGCAGAAGGATAAACTGTTCAACCAAATCTCTTAGAACAATTCGGCAGTAGACTATTTCACAGTTCATGAGGCAAAAACTCACTGAACTCATTTGAAAACTCTGGAAGTTCAGGCCCGAGGAAAAGACGCAAACAAGGTAGACTGAACTATGACAACTGAACATCAGTGTGACCTAGGCTTCGTCCTGTATTTTATTAACTGTGTTCAGACTGCCCTCCTGCTCCACGTTAGCATCATAGAGGAGAGAAGGCATCTGATAGAAACTGGAGGTGGGAGACAATACAAATAGCTTCTAACTCACAACCGCAAGTTATGACGAGAGGAAATTTGAAAGGAACTGGAAGAAACGCACACAGAATATTTTAAGAAACCTAATGAGATTCAAATAAAAGTACTAAAATTATGTCCTCTGGATGTTAGGTGAGGAGAAGAAGCCGGGAGTAGAAAACACTATTGAAGAGAAGCCAGGCCAGCACTAAGAGGAAGACAGGGAGAAGGGAGCAGGAGAGGACCATGTCAGGCCCTACGAAGACAAACCAAATGCTTTGATGCAACGCGGATTAAATGAGGTTCTTCAGCCTCCTTCCCCTCAGCGAGCAGTGTCGGGGACAGCACTGCGTGTTCAGACACACGACTTCACTCTTTCGTTTCATTACCTTGAACATGTTAAACATGCAACAGATTTTATCAACTATCTTTATGTGGAAGGGAAACCCAGTTGGTGATTTCACAGAGAATTTTCAATCAGAGAAAAATCTGAAAAAGGACCAATTGTCATCTTTAATATTTTAAGTTCAAACTTCTGGTTGTTTGAAGATACCAGACCCAAAGCATTCTCAATCCTTACTGTATGAATCATAGAGAGTAAAAGCTATTAAACAATTAACTAAATGTTAACAGACATGAATAGCATAGCAATGCAAACTCAAAACCACATACAAAAGACACCATTTTTACATTACTGTTAACAGAATTACAGTTCTGATATTACCTTTTAAAAGCAAAGATTATGAAAATTTATCAATGTAAGTATTATCCCAGTCATGTCCTGGCAGCAAAGGACATTCAAAACCCAACGTGAAACGTGTTTAGATGCTCAGACGATATTTTCTTTCATCTTCCAAATACCACAAACAAAGATGCCAGTAAAGAAAACCACAAGTTTGCTGAAGTTAAAACATCTGGGGAGCAGCTTAAGATATTCTTTCTAAAGAGCTCTATATTAAAGAACAGCCTGAAGGGTGATGATAAATCTGCACTAAAACGGGAAGTGTGTTTTGAATCCCACTGAATATAAACAGGTTTTTTCCCCCCTTAAAGGGGAGGGTACTATAATTAAGACACAAAATGCCTCAGAAGAAAGTATTCCATGAAAGGAAACTTTAAAAATAAAGCCTCGAGCTCAGTATGAGGTAAGAATGAGAATGCGCCATCTTTACAGCAACATCCGGAATCAGAAGGTGAACAGTCAAAGGGCCTTCAGTAACAACTGGGACACTGGGGGAGAGTCCCCCAGGTGCCCACTTCTATTCCTGTGCTTCATGTGTGAAACATGTTCCCAGCTATAAACTTCTTTTGATAATAATATACTCTCAGAGGCTGTTATCAGAGAGAAAGAGGGTAATTATGTTCATCAAAACTAATGGCAGAGACTAGTAAAATGGCTCAGCAGGTTAAGGGTGTTTGCCACCAAACTGGACAACCTGAGTTGGTTTCCTAGAACCCACATGGTCGTGGAAGGAGAAAACGGGGCTCCTGCCTGAAGGCTGTCCTCTGACCTTCACACACACACACAAAGAGACAGACAGACAGACACACACACACAGAGAGAGAGAGAGAGAGAGAGAGAGAGAGAGAGAGAGAGAGAGAGGTAGGTTGGACAGATGTAAAGAGAACTGAGGGCAAGTTTTGGTTTGTCAACACAATCTATTAGTAAACTCTGTATTTCAGATTTCAAAATGTCTTTTCAAATAACCACTGCCAAATACTAACAAATCAAAAAAAGCATACTATTTCCGCTAAGAACATATTTATGTGATTCCATTAGAATGAGTTTTTGATATTTGCATCTTAGCATATTACTGCAGTTTTGGCAGCACTTCCAGTTCACCACCAGACAGAAAGTCACTACAGCACAGAGTGGACTTTCAAATAAGCAGAGTACCTGGGTCACTGTATGAAGGTCTACAGGAAAACTACAATCTTAACACAAACTGTCTGCTATGAGTATCAGAGTGCACGGGAGAGTGAGAGTACCATTTCCAGTGAACTTCTGAAAAAGAACTGAAATGTGAACTGAGGCATTTACTATTGATTCAAGTTATAGCAGTTGCTGGTAAATGACTTTATGCATTGTATGCAGCACTGTCTGCTTGTAATTTAGAACAAACTGCAGATTAACAAACAGATGACGGGATTAAGAGATGGGTGGTGGTTAAGAGTACTTGCTCCTGCAGAAGACATGGGTTTGATTCCTAGAACCCACATGGTGGCTTTGACACTGTTCTCCAGTCTCGGGGAATTGAATTCCCTACCTGATCATGGGTACCAGGCACCAGCGTGGTGCACATACATACATACAGACAAAACGCTAAAACACATAATGCAATAAAATAAACAAATCCTTAAATATTTTAAGTAATGATATAAAACTCTACAGCAAAAGCTAACTTTCAGGTCATCTAATGTTCATCTAATCTAAAGAAACCTGTGGTTTTTAGAAAAATCTGAGCCCAGTCCAGGAGATCAGGAAATTTCAGTAAACAAACTAGTATATATGTGAAATAAATGTCTGACACCACAAACAAGAACAAATTAAAAAACCAACTTGCAGGATTGTTTCTTCATGAGGGCAAATGAAGTTAAACAATAAATGATTGACTGAAATACATTACATAAAATATCTAATAACACAGTGACTATAAAATGGCTTTTAAAAGTTTATATTTTCACATTTTTTAAAAATTCCATCAGTTGGACTATTTCTCTACCCTCAACCCAAACACACACACACACACACACACGTCTGTGTGTGTGTGTGTGTGTGTGTGTACTCATGCACCCACAAATGAGGTTACTTTGTGCAAAGCACTCAGGGAAACCAGGAGGACACGGGGTGCTCATTCTATTATTGGTCTCCATTTTATTCCCTTGAGACTGAGTCGCTCACTGAATCAGGATCTAGGCTGTCTCATCTCTGCTCCTTCCACAGCCCTGAACCTATGGGTGTACAAGACACTACACTGAGCTTCTTACGCTTCTAGATTTTTTTTTAAACCACTACCAGCTGTAGCTTACCTTAATAAACTTCATCTCAGAATATAATTAATGTTTTTCTCAAACCTTTTTAAAAACAGGGCTGTCTACAGATGCTCCACACAGACTTTTAGTGGAAACTACTGAATTCTTTGGTCATTTCAAATTCAGTAATGTTCCCTGAATAAGTGACCAGTGTCTCTTGATTCATAAAGACCTTTAAGAAGTTAAATGTGATGGCCATGCCCTGTGGAGGGAGCACAAAGGAAGGACTGCAAGTTTAAGAACACTCTGGGCAATTCAGAGCTCAAATAAGCACAGCCCGGGGGATGGGGGGGAAGAGGAAGAATTAATCCACATAAAATGACATTCTTTGGTTGGCTCCTGAGTTGAGCTCAGTGTCCTCAATTCTTAAAGGAACTATTGTCATCAAAGGCTAGAATCTTTGAGCAAATTTAGTTTTCTAATGAATTTCTTTGTTGAGACAATAAAGTACAATTTGATTAATTTGTCATCAGTAAATGGCTGTTGCTTGGCTAATGAGCCATTTACAAACATACTTTGTGTGTGGTCTCATTTTCACTTTGTGTGTCTATGTGCAAGGTTCTATGTCTGTAATCATGAATTTAGAGACACTGTGTTTAAAAACAATTGAAAAAGCAATGCCTTCCTGTTAATTTGGTATACTTCAGGTTCTTAGTCTATTCACGGCAGTGTGTATAGTAATCCTTTAGTAGAATGAGGAAAAACCACATAGTCCTTAAAAGCACGAGTATCCTTTCTTGTTTTGACATGCTAGACACACAGTAGTAAGGTTCAGCTGGAGCAGTAGCTCAGGAATAAAGAGCAACAGCTGTTCTTCCAGAGGTGATGGGTTGGATTCATCAGCACCCATGGGTAGGTAGGTCATGATTGGCTGTAACTCCAGTCCTAGGGGAATCCAACACCATCTCTGGCTTCTAGGGACACTGCACACATGTGGTGCAAAGACATTTACCCAGATAAAATACTCATACACACAGATAATAAAAATTAAATTAATAACAGTAACAGCACAACCACACATCTGAAGCATAAACACTGTGGAATTAGAACTGAAATCTGTATTGTGCCAAGCTGCAGTGCGAGGTAACAGGGATGGTTCATGAAGTGTGTGCTGTACCTACTCTACTCTGCCACAGCGATGATCAAGTAGTCATGAAGAACTCAGAGGCTGGTCTGTCTCTCAAAGAGCTGAAGTTTGACTTTCAAATATCATTCACATGAGACTATTAAAAACTATTAAAAACAGAAAAACTTTTCTTTACTTCCAGGTCACAACAGTCAAGTAGAGTGACAGACTTGGCCCTATGTCTTAGTACGACATCCTCTACTTCATGAAAATTGTGTTTTGATTTTAACACAGATCACTCCTCTGCAGTGAACAAGCAAAATGTTTGTTTTACCAATTTGATAAAGAGAGCGATGATTGATTGAACACACTGAAAGAAATTATTTGTTTTAAAATCAATCTTAATTGTTCCTGTGAACAATTCTGCTTTGGACTGGGAGATGATTCACAATATTTCATAATATAAGGGTGCTTATAGCCAAGATGATGACCTCAGTTCAATCTCAGGGAGGGTCGGACAGCAAGACAGACAGACAGGCAGGCAAGCAAACTTTTCCCAAAAGAAAATCTCTCAAAGAAAAATCGATTTCATTTTAGGATTAGAGAATTGTGTCCGCAGTCAAAAGCAACTGCTGCTCTAGGTCCCATTTCCAGCACCCACACGGAGGTTTACAACTCCAGTTGCAGGGCATCAAATGCCCTGTCCTGACGTACTCAGGTACCAGGAGCACATGCAGTGCACAAACATCCATTCTGGCAAAAAGCATGCATGAGATAAGATTAAAAAGTAAATAAAAATTTAAGAAGTTCTGTTTTGCATTCAGAAAATGATTATGTCCTACAATGTACTATCCTAGGCAGTGTGCCGCAGATAATAAGGCGTAAAACATAGTATATACCTTTTACTATCTATTAACTTTAAAGTCATATAATAAGAATAAAGTAATTCTGAATGGTTTCTTCTGAATTAGTAAACTTGGATAATGGCAGTTAGGTTACATAAACATAATATGAAAAGTATCAAACTTCAACAAAATGAGGCACTTCAGAAATTTACTATGCATGCTTAACTCAAACACTTCCCCCACAAATATAACAAAATTTGTATCTCTGCAAGCAACAGTTCCTGAGGTTTTGTATCAGTTACTGTTCTATTGATGTAATAAAACACCATGCGACCAAGGGAACTTATAAAAGAATGCGTTTAGTGGGGCAGCAGGAACAACGGAGAGCTAATGTCTCAAATCACAAGTAGGAGGCAGAGAGTGCTCTAGAGACAGTGCAAGCCAGTTAAACTCTCAGCCAGCTGACAGGGCTCTTCCAACACAGCCATGCATCCTAATCCTCCCCAACAGTCCCAGTAACTAGTGACCACTCGACTACCAGACACTAACAAGGGACATTTCACTCAAACCAACACAGGTTTGATTTATCTACTCCCTTTCTTTTTAAGTGGATTCTTAATTTTCCAATGTATAGCTACAAGCTAGTCTTTAATAAGACATGTTTACACTTTAGCAAGAATTGATTTGGAGGGGGATCAATCTATGCTGCGTTTCTCTTATCACAGCAAACTTCTTTACACATAAAAACCATTTGTAGACCAAAAGGACTTACATTTTTGATAATACAAACTTAAACTTCAAAGAGGTTTATATACCCTCTTTACTTCCTCAAAAATGATTTATAATCTCATTTTGGTTTATGAAGGTGCCCATTTTCTGTGCCCTTCCCAATTTTATGTAGTATTGAAATTTAAGGAACCTGCCAAAAAAGCATTTTAAATTCTTAGGCAAGGATAACAATTTTATATCGTTTCATACATCTTAATGTTATCAATATTAACTTTTCTACCCATCATCTCTTCACCTATGTATCTTATGTAAATCTTCAATCTGCACCACCATGTAAAGTGGAAATGGTGGTGTCTGTCTGCAATCCCAGCACTCAGGAGGTCAAAGTGAAAGGTCACTGTAGGCCATATAGTGAGTTTAAGTCCATCCAGGGCTATCTCAGGAAATAAGCTAGGGTCTAAAGAGACGACTAAGCAGTTGAGAGTTCTTGCTGATTTTGCAAAGGATCAGGGTTTGAGTCCATCACCTATGAAGCAGTTCAAACCATTTGTAACTACAGTTACAGAGGATCCAATGTCTCCAAAGACACAGACTTACAAAAAACATACCCAAACAAATAAAATAAAAATTAAAAAATTAAAACAACCAACAACGAAACCTAATCAAACTATAATGAGATAACCCTTTATCCACCAGTATGACTCAGGTTTTTCCTGTGTTTTGTGATAACGAGTACTGACCTTAGGATCTTGTGTATGCAAGATAAGTGTTTTATCTAGGATCCACAGCTACAGCCCTGGCTTGGATGTTGAAAACGGTAGAACAAGTGGAAAGCTCCTGGGAATTTAACATTTTGGAAAACTAAAATTGTAAGCATCTTTAAAATTTAAGATTGAGCTAGTGTATCCAATCCTACAATTCCAAGAGAGATAAATGCACATGAGCCATATAAGAAGGCTCCTATATCAACATTATTGCCAATATAGCCAACCTAGAAACAACCTGGATATGCATCAGGAAAACTGAATCTGAACTGAGATGGATTCAACGAACATGGACCAAAAAGAAAAGGAAGACAACATTGCTGCATGCATGCAGTGTGTAGCCACCGTCACAGTGACTAGCCAAAGACGCCAGAGATCCAAAACCATGCATTACATAATTTTATTTATTAAAACGCTAAAACAGCAAAGCTCATCTCTAGTGTTCAAAGAGAGAAGACACCTTTGGGGAAAAGGAGGGAACCAGGTGCTTCTAGTCGGCTTGCCAAGTTCTATTTCTAGGACTGGATGGCTGTGAACACGTATGTTTACTTTTAGGTAATTCATTCAGCTGCACACTAGTGATGTGTATACTCTTCTATGCGTTGTACTGTGTGGTTCATAAAAAGTTAACATGAAGAGTGTATATTGAATTGTGCAGAGTGCTTTTCTAGCACCTATGAAAACAATCATTAAAAATTCCCCAGAAGTTTGTTAATACAGGGCATCCATCTAGGACCAACCGAAAAAGATAAACTACAAAATAAAGAGGAATTTAACCTAAAGCATCAATAACTACTTTATGAGATTAACCGTGAGCTATTAGTAAGCTCCATACAGTATCCTAGAGATAGATGACAGGAGTCCACATTGAAATAAAAGCTTATAAAAGGTCAGATCTTACTGGAGAAGCTCTGCTCTAAAGGTGCAGAGAAGCCCATCGGTTCACCTATTCTGGACGTCCTGAGCAAGCAGACACACTTGGGAAACATTGTTACAAAGCACAATAAATGATGTTAGCAGAAGACAGGTGGTGACCCAGACTTTTAGTCCCAGCCCTTGGGAGCAGAGACAGGCAGATCAGAGTTCGAAGCCAGCCTGGTCTACAGAACTAGTTCCGGGACAGCCAAGGTTACACAGAGAAACCCTATCTCAAAAAACCAAAATAAACAAGCAAACAAATAATAAGTTATATTACAAGACATCCTAATTTGAACAATCCTTTCATTCTGAAATAAATCTATTAGTCTTAATGTATGTTTATATTCCATTTATACTGTGGTTAGTCTATAAATTATGGCTTGGAATACAGAAAAGTATTAAAATATTTAGGTTATGAACTCTACAATCATCAACTACTAATGTATTTGTTTTTAATTATTTTTTCAGTTGATTTTGGGTGTTTGTAAGTGATGTGTGGTGTACATTCCTGGCCTACACATTGAGGCCAGATGAATACTTTGTGGAGATGGTTTTCTCTGTGTACGATTTCATGGGTTCTAGGGACTAAATGCTGGTCACCAGGTTTGCTTAGCAAGCACCTTCACCTGCCTCTCTCTGCTGAGAAATCTCCCTGACCTCTCAGGTTGGTATTGGTTTTACAAAACTGTAGTCAATTTAATAATATTGTAAATAATATTTCCTTTCAGTAGCATTTCCTGATCTCAGTCATTTTTATCTGAGTCTCACCGAACCTAGGTCTCTAAAAAGCCAAGCTGCTCACTGAGTTGAGAATATAAAAGCAGCAAGTATCCATGTACATGCATGAAGAAACTTGGGGTGATTTCCTCCGTTGGTCTCCTCCCTATTGCCTTGAGACAAGGCCTCTCTCTGGAAGTTTACCCTTTCAGGTAAGCTGGCTGGTCAGCAACTTCCTGGGATCTCTCTACCTGTATCCACTCCTCAGTGTTAGGGTTATAGGCACACACAACTCCCACATAGCTTTTGACACAGATGCTGTGGATTCAAACTCAGACCTTCATGCTGACACAGGAAGCATTCACATCTACCGGGCCACTTCATCAGCCCAAGAATGATTTTAAGGTGTTCATTCTACAGCTAGACAGAACTGTTGATCGGCAGTAGGTAAAGAAGCCTGCGGGTAGAACTGGCTGGAGAGCAGAAATTAGTAGTTCAGTTCTGGAGGTTGTAGATTTAGGGTATCAAATCACAGACACTGTCACTTACTGCTAAAGGAACAGGCCAGCCGGCACCTTAAACATGACTGACATTCTACTGCTATGATTAAGGACAGCGAATCCTCCCATTCACTCTGCTGCAAAGGCTTCTTTCATGCAAAAAAAAAACAAAACAAAAACAAAACCAAAAACCACAATGTGCTTTGGCAGGAAACTGGCTATACACGGAGAGCCATGTATATGGAGAAAAATGCAGCCTCTTCCAAGGCAACCCCAAAAGCCCCAGCTTCCACTACAGAATATCTCATCATCCATGAAGGAACACTGGATAGGCGGTCCTGCTATGGTGATGGTATGGTAAATTAGTAAATCTGAGGACTAAGAGAGAAGAGTGAGGTCACAATTCATGGCTCTAGCGCTACAGTCATTCTGTGCCACAGAGAGTCTGCCAAGTTGACTCCAGAAAGGATAGTTCAGATTTAAAAATCGAGATCGTAGGACCTTAAGATTTCCAAATCTCCAGTGTTACATATGTTGCTTTGTTCCATGCTACCTCCTGCAAGAAAAGTCACTAGGACCAGACCTTGTGCAGATGGGAAAACTGAAGTAGGCGAACAGGGCCACACACGTAATATAAACGTAATCAAAGCTAGAACTCGCATCCCTTGCTACCTATACCTTGAAGAATCTTGACTAATAAAAAGTTCCCAAACTAAAGTAAATATGAAGTGATAAGGACTTTTTTTTTTTTTTTTTTTTTTTTTACAAATGTGATTTGAAAACACTTCAATAACCACAATATGGACAATCACCACCAGGCTTTACACTGCCGTTTACTGTATAAATAAAACAGTTCCATAGAGCTTATGCTGGCTTTCGACTTGTCTACAACTTTAAAAAAAATCCACACAATGCTGTGTAGAAAATGCATGACATCAGGACCACTATTTTTTTTTTTTTATCAGCTGAAGACATTAATGAGCCAAATGCTTCTATATCCTTTAGTATATATTTTGCATATGGGCAATAAAACGTATTACAAAACATTTTCCATTTTAAGCTTGTTATTTGGCATAAAATCTCCCACAGAGCTTAACTTCTTCATATTATTTGCTACAGACTCTTCCTAAAAGCAAGAACAGCCCATTTTCTCCAGATGACTCACTGACTAAGGGCACAGCGAATGAAGTGTTCCAACTTGAAATACCAGCAGCTAAATATAACCTTCCACACAGCATTAGAAAACCTGGTCTCTTTGGTCTAAGGCGATCGTGAAGGGTCGCCCTCACAAAGCACAGGCAGCTCAAGGTGATCAGCAACAACAAGAAAAACAAAAAACCTGGACCTTTATGGAGATTTCTTTTAAAAGAATTCAGAAAAATTAAATACAAAATCTTCACAAGTCATAAAAACAAACAAAAAAAGTTGGCATTTTCTTCTCATTCTTTAAGCAAATTGCTAATGCCATATGTAATTTCAGGTATCTTATGATGTCATAAACTTCATCTTTCCCCATCTCCCAAAGGAGAATTATTTGTGCCCCACTGTGGGTGCACCGTGCCTGCTGCTTTTGGAGAGGACATGAGTTCGGTTCCCAGAATCCATGTCAGGCAGCTCATAACCTCCTGTGACCCTAGCTCCAGAGGATCTGAAACACTCTTCTGGCCTCTAAGAACAATCTGGAAACATACACATAACCACAGAAAGAGGCACACACACTCATGATTAAATTAAAAAAAATAAAATCTAAGAAAGAAAAAAAAAAATAGGAGTGGAGGCAGTCATCCAGAAAATATCAATGTCTGACATAATGTATTTGCAAATCAAATAAATTTTAGATGCAAACTGTTTTTAAGTTTTATACAAAATAGATTCATGTAACATGCAAATTTACTTCTATATTTTTGTTTTCCACTGAGTCGGTAATTTATTTGCCATTTACATACATAGCATAGTTAATAAGACATAGTGCCCAGCCAGCTCTATTTCTTGTTTCTTTACGTCTTGTTCTTCTGGCCAACCCTTTAAATGTAGATTTCCTTGGACTCTAGCTTGACGCTTCTCACCTAGATTTATTTTGAATGATCATATCCACATATATATATTTGGAATCGATAGCTAACTCCAGCAGTATTTAGACTAAGGTTTAGGATAAAGAGCCACCTACACTGAAACCTCACCTTTTTGATACCCAGGTAAGTGACGGTGAACAATTGCAGTGCCTCCGGTTTCTCATCTGAAAAACTTAACAAGAATCATAGCAGCTACTTCATGCAGCTATGTCTACTAGATGTATAATTCTGGCAAATCACTTGCTACCAGGAGATCTGAGGTCTGCAGCTGACTTGCCACTATCTGAACTGTTGAGCAAGTCAACTGAACCATCACGGCCATAATGAATAATTCCTTTCCTGAGACCCTGTTGAGGCTAGCAAGACTATGACTTTCTTTTGACACCAAGAAAATAGAAACAGGACAGTGAGAAACTGTTAGTCAACATACAGGGTAAGTCCTACCGTCCATATTTTGTTTCCTCCTGGGAACTGGAACATGCCTGGGGTATTGGCCTTTCAGTGAAGCCCTGTCAATGTAAATAGTCCCAATGGCCACAGATGGCCAAACTGTTTAAAGAACACATTTTCATTAAAAAAAGAGAGAGAGAGAGACAATTTAGGAAGCAATTTATGTAAGGATGCATGTCAAGAATATTAAATTCTTAAATGCCTTACACAATGTCCTATGCATCATCATAAATACATTTTATTTGCCATTGACACAATCACCTGCCATCCGGTAACCTGAAAATCATGGTCATCATTGCCTTTGTCCACAGTGTTTCCAGAATAGGGTGTTCTGAGAATACAAGGAGTCCAAACCTCCCACACATCCCACGGTAACCTGGTCTACTGCTCGCCCCACTAAGCAGGCTAACCCAAGTTTCGGCAAGTGAGAACTTCACAAGCCCCTGGAACAAAGCCCAAAACTTCTTTTTGGTATTTTTTTTTCCAATAAATAATTAACAGTTTATCATGGCCAAAAGAGTAGATATCCACTAGGTGATTTTCAGACACTGTAAGTGAAAAATAGTGCCAACGAATATCCGATTTTATACTCCAAAAGTCATTTAATATTATACTATAAGATAGCAATGAACAATTTTTATTATAAAGGTTCTGTAAAATGAAATAAAAATGAAAATTTAACATTTATGCGAAGGTATGTGCACATTTCCTGGGAAATCTCATCTGTTCCCATCATCATGCTGTGTCAGTTCTTCTTAATACCAGGCCTAGCTTTAAAGCAGCAAAACAATTTCTTTATTAAGATGGTTAAATCCAACAAAGGAATAAAAACTAACTCTTATAACTCTTAAAAGCTTAAGGGAATTATTACATTTTACGGCTATTCATAATATTTTAGTACATTCTAAATGATCCAACTACAGTGTCTTTTCATAAGTACTCTGGTATCACCGTGCAATTTTAATCCATATGCTTAAGCCCCTTTCACAGTTTATAGGAACAAAGCAGGTTTGATTCACAAGCAATGCCCTGCAGTCAAACATGCTCATGAGGTATTAATTTACAACTTCATCTGTGATCAGTTAAACTGCATGTGAAATCTTAAACATCCTTAAAAAGCTCACCACAAATAGTTCAATAAGAGATTTTTGGGTAACATTACTTTAACAAAAAACATATAAGATTAAATTCTATTGTAAAATAAAACCAAATGCCACTTACTAACACTAATAAGCATTCAATGATCACTCACTAACAAAACAATCTTTTACACTGCCACCTTTAGCATCTAAATATTAATTAAAAATGTTGACACCAGTATCAAAAACATGTGCTTTAGAAGATTTGGCAACATAAGTCATGAATGAAAAAGAAAAGCAACTTTGTGAAGAAAATACACTTCACCAAATAAAATGCTTTTTCAATCAGTCCAAGAAGCCAGATTTGTTAAAATGTAGGGTCAAAACAAATTAAAACAAAAAAGACAGAAATGACCAACTTTATCAAACAAAAAGAATATCAGGTCCACAAAAATTTGGACAAAAACAGAAATAATGGAATTAGCTTACTTCAGTAAAAACAATAGTTACTAATGTTTCAAAACTTGCATTTTTGATTTTTACAGTTATGTAAACTGAACCTTACAACGTTTGTTTATTCAGGACTTCTTCTGGATAACAGTACCAATAATCATTTGATTGTTGTCCTCAGTCAATCAGATGAAGTCTTCCTGTACTCAAAGCTCAGCGCCAGAGGGTAGAGGGGCTCCATAGCTAACTTAGTGCTCAGTGTTACCCGCACAAGCCTACGTTTCTTCCTTTCTGGGGTGCCTTTGGTTTAACAGTTCCAGGATAGCTACCCTCGCTACAAGTATGTCTTTACTGTCCGAAGTTTACAAGAAGACACGTCTTATTTTCTTGTGCTTTTTAACTCCTACACACCCTTCAACGTGTTTTCAATGAATTGCATCAAGTTTTAATGGTGAGTCACTATTCCATAGCTTATAAAGGGAATAAAATAGTCACGACTGGTATGAATTAATTCAGATTTAGTACCTGAAGGAAAAGAGCCGCACAGCAGTTCATAAAGGACAAAGATATCTGGCGCAGGGCAGCTAGGGCAGTCAATCAGCACTGCCCTCATGCACTCATGCACTCCGCAACCATCCGCCAGCTATTACTCCCTTTACCTGCTACACATGAAACCACACTTTGCACAACCCTTAGTATGGCAATTGGATTACCTGACTCTATAAAAACCCAACTGGCAAACGCTCAAGAAAAAAAAAATTAAAACTGTTTGGACATGGGCAGTCAAATCAAAGAATTCGGTTCCCACACAGTTTTTGATTGCTCCTAAATCGTCTCTTGAACTACTCTGGAGGTTAAACTTAACAGCAAAGAAAGTAATGGCAACACTAGACAGTGGGAAACAGAACAGCAGTGATTCATTCATGAGAGTCAAGAACCCTCAGCTCTAAGTCTGACGAGAGAGGCCCAGAAGAAATCCAGAATGCAAACAAGCTTACATTGTTATCCCCCCTCCAGGCACACCCCAAAGAGGCACACAGGGACGTGGCATTGGGGTCTTTAACAACAGAGTAATAATGCTGGATGCAGGGGAGCACATCTTGAGTCCCAGCGCTGAGTTCCAGGACAACCAAGGCTACATAGAGAGACCAACTCAAAACCAAACTAAACAGAAGAGAGTGAAGGCAGACCATCAATGTTTAAAGAGCAGCTAAACGCTGAGACTCCCTTCTAACACTTGTGTGCAATACAGTGGCTGTCCATCTTTCCCATCCTGGATACTGTAGTACCGTTCCATTATCTACAGAAGATAAACTGACAGCAGAAAACCGTTTCAATAGCAGAAAGGCTAACCCAGACTTGGCAAACTAAACTAGAACTTCCAATTTTATTCTTCTTCTTGGATCCTTAGACGGTAAGGAACAATATCTTCCTAGATCTGATCTAGAAACGACCAAACATGAACATAAAGAAACACCACTACAAAACATTTAACAGTGACTGAGTTGACAAGGCCTACTCCATGCAATTAATGTCATTTAATGTCCCTCTATTAAACCAGAGGCCAAGATCATCATACATTTGAATGAAACTGCTGAGAAATAGAAGATCAAATTAAAAAAAAACAAAAAGTAATGGAAAATTGGAAAAAAATAACATATACTATTGAACAAACGAGAAAAAAAACAAAGACTTAGCATTCTTAGAGAAATGCAGATAAGTACTGCACCCATAGGCCAAGAACCAATTCTATTTTAAAATTAAGGGGATGAGGTTTTTTTTTAATGTTAACTCTTTCTCATTCTCTGAATCTTTTAAGATACCATTATTCAATTACTGCATACATGCACGCTTGAGTGCATGCATGTACAATGGCTTACATGTAGAAGTGGGAGTAAATCCTCTGAAGAATCAACTCAGGTCATCAGGCTTGGAAGCATGAAACTTTACTTGCTGAAACATTATGCCGGGCTGCATACTTTGAATATTAGTAATACAAAAGTAGTAATAAAAAAATTCTCAAAAGTTGGAAAAAATAACATCAATTACTTTGGGATTAAATTTACAAAAAAAAATCCAAGATACCCAAATTTTGAAAATAGATTCCTAAAGCACAGAGAACTGAGGATAGGGAGGTGGCTCGGGGTCAGGATGCTTGCCGCTCTTTCAGAGAGCCAGAGTACAGTTCCCACCACCCACAGGTCTCACTGTATGGGAGCCAAAAGAGGTACCTACTACTTCTTACTATCACACTAGAATATTAGCGACACCATTAAACAAAGGGAGGGAAATCACAACTAT
Source organism: Rhynchomys soricoides (assembly GCA_019843965.1). Taxonomy (NCBI): domain Eukaryota; kingdom Metazoa; phylum Chordata; class Mammalia; order Rodentia; family Muridae; genus Rhynchomys; species Rhynchomys soricoides. Next base: position 2,467,899 of record JADRCH010000330.1, read on the forward strand.
AAGAACTGGAAACATAAGCGGGATTAACTAGTACTTAAAGGTCACAGTGCTGTGTGCCTGAGGGAAAATACAAGAGAAGGATCAGGCGTGTGAGCACATCAGGCGTGTGAGCACATTCTTGCTATACTCCCACTGCTCAAAAGGTCGGGGTGAGGGGATTGCCAGTGGGAGATCAGGTTTAAGCCAGCCAGGGCTATACAGCAGGTATCCTATCTCCAAACCAACACACACACACACACACACACACACACACACACCTCACACATAAACAAAAAGAAAAAACGAGAAGGGGGAAGAAGCTGCTCTGCCTTAAGTGGTAGTCTGAGAAAAGGAAAAGTCATATAATAGAGTGGGCTGACGGTTACATTGAGATTTCAAAAAAGAGAACACACACACACACACACACACACAAAGTAAGTAAGTAAGTAAGTAAGAAAAGATTAACTCAAAGTAAACAAATTCAGTCAGCATCTTGAACAAGCCCAGAAGCAGTAGTCTCTGGAGCACCAAGAGAGGACCACATTCTAACATCAAGATTGCAGCCAATGAAACGGGGATGGGTAGCTACATCTTCCACCATCACAGCTGCGAGGAAGGCAAGTTCAAGGCAAGCTTGAGCAACCGAGTCTCCTTCACCAAAGAGGCGGGCTGGGAGGGGGAACAACCTAGAGCAGAAAAGCAGCTAGTGAGAAACTGTCTTACACTTCTGAACTAAGGAACTGTGGGTTCAGGAGAAGAGAGATAGAGCTTTAAGTCATGGGGGGTTGTTACAGCTGCAACAGGAAACGAATACATTCTCCCTTTCTAGAGTAGTAGTTAAGCACTGCTCCCTAGCATTTACATTTCAAGCCACTGCTACACTGAGGAGACCAGGTTGAAACGGATCCTGTCATCAAATCCAACCTGCAGGCCAAGACATCACAGAGCTTCTCTGTGACACAGGATCCTCATCTCTAACCCATTTCTTGCTCCATTAGATGCCATGCAGCTGCCATCTCTACCATTAAAATGGGCAACAATTTGGCTCAAATCTCCAAGAGCCAATGCAGTGGTATATTTGAACCAGCTTGAGAGCCTTTGCCAGGGTGTTAATTGCAGTGGTACTCAAGAATGTTCCCATGTTAACAAAGCTTTGGCTTTGATGTTGACCAAAAATTAGAGGTTCAGAGGACTCATGTGCGGCTTAATGATGGGGGTGTATTCAGAAAAACATAAGGAGATTTTGTCATTGTGCAACTCTAGAGTGTGCTTATACAAACCAGAAGGAACGGCCTACTACAAATCTAGGTGCTTGAAATAGCTATCTGCTCCCAGACTTATAATCCCGTGTAACATGTTATGCTATTGAAAGCTGTGGGCAGCTATAACACAACTGTTGGTATTTGTAGAAAAGGAACCATAAAAATGCAATACAAGAGAAAAAAAAATGGTGCCTTCCTCACCAATGGAGCACACAACATTGGAAGTTACTCTGGGAGAGACAGTGGGTGAGTGGTGACTGAGAATCACTGTGTTTTAAAACTGCTGAATACCACCCACTATGTTAAAAGCCTTTATTCTCGTTTTTACTTGCGTGTGTGCATGCGTGTGATGTGTGTGTGTGTGTGTGTGTGTGTGTGTGTGTGTTTGCCCATGTGTGGGCATGAAAATATCACAACACAAGGATGGAGATCAGAAGACAGCTTGTGGAATATGGTTCTCTGCTTCTGCCATGTGAGTCCCTGTGATTGAACTCAGGTCACCAGGCCTTGTGGAAACAGCCTTGCCACCTGATAAGCCACCTTTCCAGTCCAATTTATTCTTTTAATAACATTTAGATTACTATCAGCTTTCATACTTAATTTTCTCCATTGTAATGACTTGAGACACAAACTATACCGTACTGCTGTATACAAAGGTTTTGTTCCCTTTCCACCTTATTTCATAAGCACTTTCCTGTTTTAAATTTCATTTCAACTTTGAAAACTATTTTGTTTTTTAAAAAAAATTTGAGGTGGGGGTGGGGAACAGTTTACAGAGTACGTTCGTTCTCAAGACCCTGGGATCAATCCTGAGAACAGCAGAAACCAGATACAGAAGCACATGCCCATAAAGCCACCATTCATAAAGCTGAGGAAGGAGGACCAAAAATTCAAGGTCTCTATTTTCCCCCAACCCCTCAAAAAAAAAAAAAAAAAAAGGCTGTAACAAACACATGTCAGCTGAGGCGACATGTCAACGTCAAGATCACACAAACTCCTGACTCGTACGTGGGACAAGGTGTGCAGCATGCAAAGGGCTTTATTTTCCTGTGGTGACAAAGCATACCTCTGAGTCTGCTAAGCATCCTAACTGAAGCTCTTGAGAATAGGTACAGGGGAGTTTGCTTGCTTTTCTTCACATTTGGTGATAAACAGTGAACCAGAGCACCATCTCTATTAATGAAGATGTTCTAACACTTGGGTTTGTTTTGTTTTGTTTTGTTTTCCTGCCTTCTAAAAGGCACTGCTTAGGCCTGTAAAGGCTTCTGCTACACTCTTCACAGGAATTTTTTTTTCTTTTTGGTGGTGGTGTCGTGCGTCGGGGCAGGGAGTTCCTTCTTTTTCTTCACTTTTTCCTCCCATCTCTTCAGCTACGCAGTCTCTAGGCAGCAAGACCCTTACAGCTCCATTACGTTATGTAGCCATGTCATAATACCCATGGCCTGTCACAGATGAGACATTGATATGTGGCAAAAAACTATGAGGTGCCTGATCGATCGATAGACAGACAGACAGACAGACACAGCTTTTACCTGAGTACTTGATGATGGGGACTACAACATGCAAGTCTTAAAGAATATGATCAAAGCAAATGCCTATCCATAAAGAAAGCTTATACACAATTTTACAGGAAGTTTAAGAACAGGACCTCCATGTTACACGTGAAGTTTCTGAACACAGATGCTGTCTATTGAGGTATGAGGAGTTAGTAGGAACCAGCCCCTATGAAAGGTACAGGGAGACACTTGCCACAGTTATCTCTGGTTTGATGAAAATGCCAGGAACTTAACACCTCTCTCTTGGTGACTATGAGAGAGAGCTACCCTGGGAAAGACGGGCAATAGGCTAAGACCAGCCCTGACATTGCTGACTGCTGGAAACTTTCTGGTGACCGGACTTCCCATGACTTGGCTGCAAATCTTACGGGAAGATCTGGGCTATTCACCTTCAAGTTCACCACACTAACTCAAGAATCCCTGGTTCGTGCATAAAAATAAAGATTAAAAAAAATTAAAAATCTTGGCCTGGCATGTACAAGACACAGACACACAGACAAACACACTCTCTGCTCTAATTATGACCCTAATTCCCTCTTTTTCTCATCTTCTGCAGTGTCTTACACATACTAGGGGAGCCTGCTATAGTGGAGCCCCATCTGAGCTACCTTGTCTTCTGTTTTTTTTTCAGTGTACTAAGTGCTTGTTTAGAGGAAACACCCCAACATTCATAGCAGAGAGGATGGGTATAGTAAAAACCTTGCAAGAGGCACAATGGAGGTTGTTAGTAGGCTGAAGCATACCCATTCCAAAGCCCAAGCCAACCGACCAAAGTTTTTTGTAAACAGAGAACCGGACTGCATGTGAAATAAACAAGTACGTGCATGACACCTGGCAAGATAGCTGAACAGCAAATTGACGTAAGAAGATTTTGCGCCAAACTAACAGAAACCAAATATATAAGACGTTTAACTAACACAAAAGGAGCAGTAAACTATCACCACACTAGAGAGATCGTAAAATTAGACATTTATCATGCTACAGAAATGAGCGAAAACATCCTCGTATCTCCTACGAGAAAAATTAATTTTATATGTAACATTCAGCAAAGCAAAAAATATTAGCAACGTTTCCCCTTTATGCAAATAACTACTCATATTTTGAGTTAGTCACATTAAAGACAGTAAACAAACCATCTCCAAATCATAACATAAGTACATTCAGGGTAATTAAGGTTTCTCAACATGTTAAATCCTTGTAAATGATTCAGTATCAATGAATTTAGAATGCAGTGGGTTTTCATTCAGAAAACAAGTATTTATTTGCTTGATATCAATGGGAAGTTCAAGATAATATGAAAATGTAGAGTGCTTTCTTATACTAAATGATTGTTAATTTTGATAAACACTGCTAGAAAGTATTAAGTATTTAAAAACAAAACTTGTCTTAAAATGTATAGAAATGAAAATATGGAGCAGATAGATACGCTTTGAATTTCAAAGCATGACACATAAATGGATTAAGTGTTTAATCAACAGTGTTAGAACTAAAATTTCCAACACTTAATCACTGCCAAACACTAACCAGGGTCTGTTCTGTTTCCAGGTCTGGTAAAACAACTGCCAATTTGTATCAAAACCCCTACAAGTTGATACTAAGATAAGTAAATGACACATGTACAGAAATGTAGAAGCCTGTGATCCTAAGGATCTCTGTACATCACTGCCAAACAGAAGACTGCACCATTACCCCTGCTCCTGCCTCACACGTGCTTATCTAAGCCTTGTCTCCTAAAATACTCCAGTTTTCTACACTTAAAATTTGGTCTTGAGAAATAACTGTCCTGTAGCAGATCTCTGCACAGGTGCCTTTAGAAACTTTTATCTGGGGAGTTACAGTCTATAGCTGTTTCCTGCCCACGATTATGGACATGATCTCACTAAAAGGGACTTAAGCCTCAAGTACTACCTTCCTTCTTGACAAGCTTGATCATCAGAATCTACATGGTGATGTAGCCTTTAAACCCTCAGACCCATGCTCACTTCTGTGTGAGCCTCCGACCCTTTCTTTTAAGTTTGGGATCTTGCTATCTGGCCCAGGAAGCTTTGCGTCCATGATCCGCCTCAGTCTCCAGAATCCTGGGATTACAGACATGCATCATTACACGCAGTAAGGTCCGTTAATGACACCTGGATCCAGGCCAGCACTTCTTCAGCCTTCCTGGAACTCTTCTGGGAAACCCAAAGTTAAAGTGATTTGCCTTTTAAAATTTTTTTTTAATCTTTTAAAATTTTACTTATTTTACTTCATGTACATGAGTGTTTTGCCTGCATTTACACCTGTGCACCACATGTGTGTGTGGTGCCCAAAGAGTTCAGAAAAGGAACTAGAGTTATAGATAGCTGTGAGCAGTAATGCGGGTGCTGAAAACTGAAACCTGGTCCTCTGAAAGATCAAGGGCTCTTAACTGATGAACCATCTCAGCAGCCTCCTGACTGTTATTTATTTATGTTTTCATTATTTATTTATTTTAGGTTTTCGGAGACAGGGTTTCTCTGTGCAGCCCTGGTTGTCCTGGAACTAGCTCTGGATGCCAGGCTGACCTTGAACTCAGAGATCTGCCTGCCTCTGCTGGTGTTAAAGGTGTGTTCCACCACCACCTAGCCCAATTTTTTTTTTTTAACAGTATATAGTAAAAGGTTTTCAGAGGCTAGACACTATGTAATGATGTCACTCTAGTGGTGAGTGGGAATGGATGCTATGTGCTCGTAAGTCTGGAGGGGTTTTTTTCTCTTTTACAGTTTTTAAGGTAATAGACCAAGAGTATAATTATGTGTGTTTTCATGTATGAATTCAGGCTGTTCTCAGTACATTTACTCTACATGCTCTCGTTAGCTTTGATTGAGACATATCTCACTGCAGCTCTATTTCATTCATACACTTCAACAAAAACAATTTTAAAAAGTCACAGATTGAACTCAAAAGCAGGTAACAATCCAGCTGACCTCTATTGTCAGACATTAAAGAGATCTGCATTGATGTTAAAGCAATACTACTTTTTAATAAGTTTTCACAAATGCATTCTTATGCTAACATAAAGTGAGTTTATCACAGCTATCTCCAAGTGCACACACTGACTACCGCCTTTTAATTTCTGACATAAGGGTCAATAGCTATAACTCACTAAGCAATACCTTATTTAAAACCAGGCATATTACTTTTCATGTGTGAAGTGACTATTTCCAATGGTCAGCTTGACGATATCTGGGGTGAACTACAATCCAGAATTAGAAGGCTCACCTGTGATCTAGATCTTGAGTCTGGAAGACACAAGTTTCAGGTGTGGTGGTACGCACGCCTCTGGTCTGGGCCACACCTGCTGCTGGAGACCTATATAAGAACACTGGAAGGAGGAAGATTCAATCTTCTTCTCCTGCGAGCCTTGTGGGATTAAGTGACTGCTAGATCCTCGGATGTCCATTCACAGCTACTGCTGACCATTGTTGGGGAGTTGGACTACAAACTGTAAGTCATCAAATTCCTGTACTATATAGAGACTACCTATAAGTTCCGTGACTCTAGACAACCCTGACTAATACAATGTGTTTAAGCATTTTTGAATTAAAAATGGTCCTTATCACTGATAAAATCAATTTTCACTTTTAATATTTGAAACATCTTCTCTACTTTTAATGACTCCGGAATGATTTATCTCCTTATTAGTACCTTCATATGGTACAGTTTCTCACCTATATAACAAAACAATCAAAAATAAATTACAACTAGAATATATACCACACAGAATAACAAACAATAAAAATGAGCAGCCATGTCTGTTTACAACATTTGGTTTTACATGGAACTATTTGTGTCTAAAAAAATGTTATCTGGCAAAAATTAGGGAAATCATGTTTTGTGTTGACACTTTTGGGTTTTGAATGAGTGATACAAGTATAACTTCTAACGAACCAAACGATGTTGTGAGGTGAACAATGGGGATGTAGTACACAGTTGTGAAGAAAACATTTTCCAGCACTGTCAAGAGTTTCGTTATGCCGTTAGATATTGAAATTGTGTATTACTAAATCTATAATGTTGAAACACTTTAAAAGCAATCATGCAAGCTCTTAATACTACACACCAGTTAACCTAAATGAATCACAAAGGCCTTACAGTCGGTGGGAAAAAAAATATGATAAATATAAGCAATATATTATAATAAAGATGAATGGTAAGTGAAAAATTAACGTTACATTTAAAATGCATTTCTGAATACTGTACAGAGCAATGAAACTTTAATTAAAAAACAACTTTAAGCAATTCTTAATCACTCATTTCTCTCTCTTGCTGCCAACTTGTATTCTTCAAAAACATGAAACAGTTTATATTATTTCCCCAAACAATAAAATCATTTATCACAATTTCACTATATTTATTGCTAGTCTTTAAAGATAATTTATATTTTCCAACATAGATTAATTACAAAACCCTCGCAGAAACTTATGCATCTCAGCATACAAATGAAGGTGAGCCCTGAGAAGGACAGGATGTATCAACTGTCTTCTCAGGCAGGGAACAGAGTCGTCAGTAAGTTAATCCAATTAAGATTGGCCATTATAAATTTACAGTTATGATATTCAGGATATAAACTAATCTGAAATGCATTACAAAGGCTGATGAAATCCTAATGTACCTGACTCATAACCTTACTTATGAAACGTCTGAAATGCTAGGCATAGGTCACCTGGTTTTCTGCATTGTTTTATCTTTACAGTAACTGTATCAGCAGAGTTACAGCCCTAATTCTGTCAATAGTCTGAGAGATGTCAGAACTAGATGTAACAGAGATGAGGTTAAGATAAGTAATTCCAGTAAAGGAGAACTGACAAAAGGAAGATAGTCTCAAGGTGGCTCTCCTAAAGAAACCATTCTCCCCAACCCCCACTGGTGTGTTTGGTATTTTACCTGCATGTTTATCTGGTTACCACTTGCTGGCCTGCTTCCCTCTGAGGTCAGAAGTGGGTGTCAGATAGTCTGGAACTAGAGTTACAGATTGTTGTGGGCCACCATTTGGGTGCTATGGGAGAGTAGCCAGTTGCTCTTAACTGCTGAGCCATCTCTCCAACTCTAAACATTCCTAATTCCCTTAACAATACCCACGTTTGCCTGGTACATTCCATCACTCTAAAACTATATTTTATTATTATTTATAAAGTTTTACTCTGCAGGCCATGTTGAACATGGATCTTGATCCTCTGCTTCAAATAAGCTGGTGCCAGGATTACAGTCGTGTGCCCCAGTGCCTGCACAGTCCACCTAAACATTCTTGACCAGTAACTTTCTGACACAAACTCCATCTTTGACTGTGGCAATAGGTCTGAGACCAAAGCCAGTCAGAGAAGGCCCACCATGACATAATAACCACACTGAATTTGGAGCCATGAGGACAATGCAGAAAAACAAGAATATAAATAGCTGATGGTGGTCATGCTTTTTTTGCAAACGGAACTGACACCAAGGGAAACAACCTAAGAGTATAAACGACTCTAAATAATGTTATTTGCTCCATGGAGTTACACTTTACCTCAAGCCATACCAGGATCTTTTTACTAAATTTCCACTTGTTTAACAACTTTAGGCTATGGTTCTTGTCACTTGCACAATAAATACACCATCAATAAAAATTTAATGGTATAAATCAACTTCAGAAATGAAAACATTTAATTATTCCAAATCTGGAATCTTAAAATAAAAGACAGAGCCAGGGAATTCTTTTTAGTATTTCAAAAGGATGAATGAAATTATATACTAAGCTGGTCTCGTAAAAAATGGGATTCTACACTAACCTGGGATAAGGTGACATTGTGGATAACCTCGTGCTGGCATTACAAGCATGTACCAGTATGTTCGCACAGTGGTTTATTCCATATGACTAAACCACTTCAAAATCTGCTTGGAATGATTCTAAATAGAAATACAGTTTACATAGTCTTTCATTTAAAAATCACAACAGAACTGATTATGACTCTTATAATATAGTTTATTTATATTATAAACAAACTGTTACTGAGACAAACTGTTTTAAAAACAAAAATATCAGTGAAAAATTTCAAAATCATCACTGAAGGAGGAAAAAAAAACCAAGAACTACAATATTATCTTGAACTACACTCAATAAAAGACAGTTCACTTAAGATACATGATACTATTCAAGCAGCCTTCAAAGCAGGAGTGTAAGCTAAGGGCGCCACCTAGTGTCCTGCACTAGCCACTATGATTCCATCTTCAAATTGCTTTTGTGGCTGAAGAATACAGGCTAGTCTCCTCCCATTGTTGCTTTGTCTTCAGTAATTTTTCCAAAAAGCATTTGATCCTAATTCAGTTCTACTTACGAGTAGCATCCCAGGTCTCCTCCATTCATACCTTTATCAACAACTGCTCGGTGAGTTTAGGACTGGTTTGTTTCATTTTTAAGATTCCCCCATTGAAATTTTTGTTTAGATTTATTTATTTTATTTTTCTATGAGTATGTCTGTCTTCATGGGTCTCTTGGGAAGTCAGAAGAGGGCGTGAATTGCCAGGTGCAAGAGTTACAGACAGTTGAGAGTTGCCTGACTTGGGTGCAGGGGACTAAACACAGGTAGTACACGTACATATAGCCAGCGAAAATACTCCAAGGGAAAATAAGATCAATCTTTTAAAAGAGCCTGGCGCTCAGAGGTGCAGGGGATGAAGTGGGGGGCTGTGCAGGCACAACGACCTGAATTCAGATCCCCAGCGCCTGTGTACTAACAGGCACAGCAGCTGAGGAGGAGTCACAGGAGACAGTCCAGTAGTGATGGGGTGAGGAGGCAGCTAGATCCTACATGCTTGCTGGCCAGTCAGTCTACATAAAACAGTGAGCTCTTTTTCTGTGAGGGAGGCCGTCTAAAGATGCAAGGTGGAGGGCCAGGAAGATGGCTGAGTGGGTAAAAGTGCTACAGGGGAGTCTAAGGACCTGAGTCCCTGAACTCCATGAAAGGCTGGATGCCACAGTGTGTGTCCGTAATCTTGGCACTCCTACACTAAATGAGACTTTAAAATATCAACTTTTGAGGGCTAGAAAGATGTTTTCGCCATTATGAGCTCTTGCAGTTCTTCTAGGGAGGATGCCAGATCAGTTCTGAGCACCCTCATCAAGTGATGCAGAACAGTCTGTAACTCAAGCTCCAGGTCAGATGCCAGTGACCTCCACAGCCACTGCACTCAAGTGCGCATACCCATATGTACACACACATCTACACCTAATTAATAAAGAATAAAAACAAAGCTTTAAAAATATCAACTTCTGGCCTCCAGATGTACATATATGGGCAAGCATGAGTCAGTTCAAGTATGCATGTATACATGTATGCACACACAAAAAAATTACTATAGCTATCGATAACAAGTAGTTAATACAGCCTTCATAAGAGAGCTTACAACTGAAATTTTAAATGCTAGGTCATTGAGCTATATGTTATTGAAAAGGTGGCAAAATTTTGTAAAACAAAAATACACACAAAATATTATAAATATATTTTTCTATAGTGGAAAAAAATCAGAAAACCTCTAAGTACTAAGAAACTATAAAGTGATTCATAGCTCTAGAGAACATGATAGAAAGAAATTACCAAAAATTGTATAACAAAAAAAAAATGTCAGAACATTTTAAGCCCATCATAATGGCCCAATACTCAACACAATGAAAAGAAATTCATGGTAGGATTAAAAAAGAAAAAACAATCACGCCAAAAAATACAGAATGCTTAAGGCTGGAGAGATGACTCAGAGGTTTCAAGCACTGGCTATTCTTCCAGAGGACCCAGCTTTGTCTCACAGCACACGGCTCAGAACCATCTGTAACTCCAGTTCCAAGAGATGTGACTCACTAGGCATGCAAGTGGTAACACAGGCATACATGGAGGAGAAATATCCATACATATAAAATAAAATTTAACTTAAAAGAAATTACAGAATAGTGGGCAGAGAAAGGAGATTTTAAGAATCCAAACAAAAATAGTTCTCAACAAAAGAATAGAATGGCATCCCATTTCTCCTGAGAAGCACTGGTTGCCAAAATAAGATCGCCTTCAGATTGCTGAGAAAACCACTTCAACCTCAAATTCCATACCCAAGTGAAATACTTAGCTACTATGAAGGAAATATAGAGAAAGGCTGAAACAGGATCTTGTGTAGCCCAGGCTAGCCTTAACATCCATAGTGAGCCAAGGATGACCCTGAATTCGAGATCCTCCCACCTCTACCTCTGATGTTAGAACTAACTAAAAAGTATAAATGAGTAAGAAAAATAATGAATAAGCAAATTATTCAACAAAAACAGAACACAGAGGAGTTCTGAAGTCAGCTATAAACAAACGAGGTTTGGTTAAAGCAGAACAAAAGAGTAAGAGATATCTAGAAGAAAAAAATCATTACTAAGGTTCTGGACTTCAGGAAAGCTGCAACGCATTGTAAACCTTTTGTACTATGAACTCGGTTTTATTCAGTTGCAAAAAGGGCTCTTAGCATTAATGAGCTTGATGGTACTGAAATTAATAGTAAACGAGAAACATGAGGCAAGGAACACAACTAATAAAGCATGAAATATGTTTCTTTGTATTACTTGAAATAGAACAGTAGTGAATTTAGGAACAAAAATAGTGATTAAAGCCAGAGAAAGTATAGGGAAAAGGGAGATAGGAGAGCGGTGTGAGTCAGACTCATGCAGCTACAGACCATGGAAAGGCAGAAGGAGCAGAAGTAACAATTTCATAGAAGAGGCAGCCATGAGTACTCAGGACAGAATCGTCTGTGAGTGCTGCTCTGTGTGAGCAGACAGCTATGGACAGGATTGCTCTTGTCTTTTGTTAGGGGAATGTCATCTTTGGCCCTTAGGTTTTAACTATAAGCACACAGTCCCATCACACTTCAAAGGGTTGCCCTGAGATATATTACGAATGGCGCAACCACGAGTTTCCCAGAAACCTGTTGCCAAAACTGATTTCCTCAAGAAGGTATAATAAAGCTAACAGTCTCCAAAGCCGAAACGTTCCCCCTTAGCACAGTCTCACAAAAACACACAAACTAAGTGAACTGAGAAACACTAATGCATTGGGAACGAGGCTAGGGGAGAGAATTACTAACAGTATGGGTGTTTAGAAAGAATGAGTAGTGAAACTCAAGTTGAAGTCGTGAGTTCAGTGAGCAGAGAGGTAATAAAAATCCTACATCAAGTCTGCAACGCGCTGCTCATGTAACTTAACGCCCCTACATACAAACGGAGAGAAAAGGAAAATAACCAGATCAGTAAACTAAAGACGATCAAACCAATTATATACAAATACCACTTCTTCAGCCCAAGTCTTAAATAAAATAAACCTGTACGGATGTTCAAAACGTGTAATATTCAAATTCAAACTCTAGATTTTGAATTCAGTTCCAAACTACTGATACTCCATTCATGCTATGATAATAAAAATGTTTTTAAGACAATGAATTATGTTATTGAAAACCTTTGTAACTGCCATAAAAGAGATGTCAGGTACAGCTATGTGATGGCATGCATGACAACCAACCACATAACAGAAAATCACTTAGTAACGGAAGAACTTGAGGATGAGACCACCTGTGGCGGTGCAGCCCTTTAATCCCAGCACTGGGGAGGCAGAGGCAGGTGGATCTCTGTGAGTTCGTGACCAGTCTGGTCTACAAAGCAAGCCCAGGATAGCCGTGGCTATTACACAGGAAAGCCCTGTCTCAAAAAAGAAAGGAAAAAAGAAAGGAAAGGAAAGGGATGAAAAGCAGAGAAAGGGGAAAAAAAAGGAAAAGAAATTAATGATGAAAATTTAAGGGAACAGGATGGGCAAGAGATATAGTTCAGTTAGTAGAGCAAGTACGTAGGCTGATCTGGAAATGGTGGCTCAGGTAGAAGTGGAAGAATCAAGTTCAAGTTCATGACCCTACATAGTGAACGTGAGGCCAACAGTGCCTATCTGAAACATTGACTCAAACTTTTATTTACTTATGTAAAAGACGGGGTCTCAAAAAAACAAAAAAAAACAAAAAAACAAAACAAAACGGACGGGGGCCTCACTACATACCACTAACTGGTCTGCACCTCAGCCTCAAAAGAGACTCTCTCATGTCTGCCTCTGCATATGAGGAGTAAAAGTACGCACCACCTGAAATAGCTAAGATTTATGCGTTTTTATTTATGTGAATGTATGCATGCCTGCCTGAGTTTATAAGTACCACCTGAGTACCATAGCCATAGGAGACCAGAGGGCATCTCCTGGAGCTCGAGTTACAGGTGGCTGTGAGCCATGTAACTGGGAATCACGCCCGGTCCTCTGTAAGAGCAGCAAATATTCTTTAATACTGAGCCATCTCTCCAGACACCCAAAAATTTCTTTAAAGATTTAACTCAAGAAGAAGAGAAGGAGAAGCAGAGGAGAAGGAAGAACAGGAAGAGGAAGAGGAAGGAGGAGGAGAACGAGAAGAAAATAAGAGCGAGAACAAGAGGAAGAGATAGAAGAACAAGAACATGGAGAAGAAGGGGGAGGAGGAAGAAGAGATAGAAGAAGCAACAACAAAGCAAGGAAAAGATACACTACACTCCTGCAGCGTTTAGGAATGGTGGCGTAAGCCTGAATACATGCCTTCTGAAGGTGAAGCAGAAAGATGATGAATTCGAGGCCAACCTGAGCTACATAATGAACTTTTAAAGGCCAAGAGGGCTGCATCTGCGTCACGCAGCTTACACCTGCCTGTCGGTCGCGTCAGCTCTGGGAGAGTCTGATGTTCTTCTTAGGATGTTTGCCTTCGCCCATGTGCACGTATAGATACACATGCTCCTAGCCAAAAATAGATCCAAACGCTGGGGCTGGAGAGATGGGGGTGGTGAAGCCACTTGATGCTTCTTACAGAAGACCCTGGTTCAATTCCCAGCACCCACATGGTGGCTCACAACCATCCATAACTCTAGTGCCAGGTGATGTAACTGACACTCTCTTCAGACCTCAGTGGGCACCAGGCACACATATGGTACATACACACGTATGCAGGCAAAGCACTCCTACAGATAAAATAATAAAATAAATCTTTTTTAAAAAGACAAAAGCTTTAAAAAGAGAAAAAGCCAAACGAAATCTTTGACCTAAAAAACCTGTAATACATTATTAGTGCTTAGATTGAATAATCACCATTTTTACCCTTGGCACTGAACATTAAGATAAACAGCAGCAATATACTTATACCTTTTAAACAAGTAATCTTAGTTTATAAGGACCAACATGCAAATTACTAGATATTGTAACTCTTCATTTTTCCCTGCTAATAGCATGCTTCAAATTTTGATTACTTCTAAATCTGTTGTATTAAGTCTGAAACCGATTAATGACGTACTGTATCCTGCTAAGTAGAATTAAATTAGTGTGTAATTGATTAGTGTACAATTGAGGGAGTTGTAGATTTATCAACTTTAATTAGGAGAGCTTATTACAGATAATTTATACTATAAGAGAAAATAGACACAAGGACTTCATCAAAACCTCAAATTAAGATCAGAAACATAAAATTAGAGCTTAGAAAGGACTATATGCTAATACCAAGTTCTATGAGAGTAAATCACTTTAGTCTAAATCCTTTTAGAGGAGAAAATTGATTATTAACCTTTTAGCCTGGAGGTTTCAAGTAATTATACTATTTATGGAAATATAGGTAATGCTAACTTGTGTGAAAGAAGGCATATATACCATATGTTTACCTACAACACTAAATGAGCCCAAAAGGCATGAACAATTTACTTTTAATATTTCTCATAACACCTTTAAGAAGATATTCACCAGTGGGAGAGATGGCTCAGAAGGTAAAGTCACTTAAAATAGAGGCCTCTTTACTTGAGTTCGATCCCCAGAACTATTAAATTCAGTGCAACTGTGCTGTAAATAAATTACTAAATAAAGGAGGAGGAGAGAAAGACCTCATCAAAGTCATCTTCTGACCTGCGCACACATGCCCCTGACACGTGCGCACACGGACTCACACACACACTCACACACACACTCACACACACAATTATTATATTTAAAAGGCCAGAGAGAAATGCTAAAACTCTAATCAAGAAAAATCAACTAATAAGCAAGTGAGAGACAGCATGTGAGAAACGGAAGATTTGTCTGTGGTTCTCTGAATATTCTTGTGGGTGTAGCCACAGCCCTGAAAGTTCTACACATAAATTGCTAACTCCCCTGAGTTTAAAGCCATGGTAATTAGGTTCATTATCTTACATGCTAATGACACAGAGATAATAAGTTTGCAGTGAATAATTCATATAACCAGTTCTCACAGTTATGCTTGTTGCTAATAGTTTATTTACAGTACAAGTTGCACTGAATTTAATAGTTTAATTTTATTGCCTAGATAAACAGGAATCATTTAGTGTGGGAATCTAATTTACTATCAGTAAGTGATAATCTTAATAATATATTGGTCTGTATATTTATGTGATTTTTGTTCATTCATTATCACTTATAATGTCAAACTATCATATAAAAAAGTCTGTAGAAAGATAAAGGTTTCTGAATTAAACTAAAAAATATGCTGGATTAACGTCAAATTAAAAGATGCTTTAGTAACTGATGATTGCTACATTGAAATTATTACCCAGTTTTGTAATCGATTTTAATGTCAGAATTGCTGCAATTACATTAACAAACAAAAGACATGGTTGTTTTAACGTCTTTGAAAATGAGTTTAAGAGTTGCAGCAATGCAGTTCAGAGTTTACACAAATTATGAAAATTCTTAGGTTAATGTTTTCCTGAATTGGGCTGACTTTAATTTCTCTAAATCAAATAGGAAAAAAAAAAGTTGTAAAATCTTTGTTACTCTCACAGAGATCTCTGCTCAATTAATTTTGTTTACAAATTAAATTAAAACTGTCCTGACAGAAAGGTTGCGTCAATAGAGCGGCGTCACACAGGCTTCAAGTAACATTTATCCAATCAGATCCTCACGCTCTCAGCAGCTTCCAATACCAGGGCAGCTGAGCACTCAATTCCATGTCCTCTCACCTCAGGGTCCAAGATGATAGAGCAATCATCATCTCAAACTCTACCAGTCCTCTCAGCAGATGGAAAGAATGTTCCAGATGATCTCGTACTAGTAATAAAATGCCATGGCATACAGTGGAAAAGGAGTATTGGTCTTTGAAATAACTAAGACTTCAAAAACCTAAACATCAAAAAAACACAAATCAGAAATGTAGTAAATGGTCCAAACAAATTGAAGAGAGTTCTCAAAAGAAGTAAAAGTAGCCAATGAACATTTAAAAAAAAAACAAAAAAAAAAAGTTCACCATCCTTAGGCACCAGGGAAATACACATCAAAACTACATCGGGACTCCAACCCATTTCAGAATGGCTATCATCAACAAATTAAGGAGGGGTTGAGGCTTATGCATTGTTGGCATGCATAATGATATAATTAGTACAGTCACTGATAAAATCAGTATGGAGGTTCCTCAAAAAACTTCATAGGATCTGGCTATTCTAACCCGGGGTATATGCCAAGAAGAATCTAAGTCAGCATATCCTAGAGATAGCTATGCATCACTGTTTATTGCAGCACTATTCATGATAAGACCGTGCAGGGAATCAGCCTAAATGGTTATCAGCAAATGAGTGCTCAAAGAGAACATGGGCTATACGCACACAGTGGAGTGTCACTCCGTCATGAAAAAGAAAAGTCTTTTCATTTACAGGAAAATGGATAGAACTGGAGATGATCAAGCTAAGTGAAGTAAGCCAGGTTTAGAAAGACAAGTACTACATTTTTCTCTTATACAGAGAATTTAGGGTTTTTGTTTTTTTTAAAGTATGTATACTGTGTGATTTGTAAGTAGAAAGAGAAACTATTAATGCTGGGCCTGTGGCACGAGAGCCTGTCATCGTCATAAGAAACTAAGGCAGGAAGACTGCAAATTTACTACCTGCCTCAGCTATGGAAAGTTTAAGGTTAGTTTTGGTAACTTAGTAAGACACTGTCTCAAACAGTAGTTAAGTATTTACCTCTCCTGTATAAAGCCCTGGGTTCCTTCCCCAATACTGATAAATAAATAAACATATAAATGCATACATTTATTACTCAATAGGACCATTAAGGGAAGAGGAAGGGAACTCCTGGAAAGGAGAGAAATTATGCAAATGACATGGTGAAACCTGGTATTCTGAAAAGCCAGGAAACATTTAAAGATGAACACTTCAAATTCAGGACGTTACCCAAACAAAGAACAGCTTAGAATCACTGCTTTTTACAATAAAGTCTAATGGCCAATTCTACAAAACCTCCCAGATAAAATGTAATAAAATCTGTGATTAAAATGAAAGGAGATTCAATAGTAACTTTTAAAATATTATGATCAGAGATTAAAACCACATCTATTCTTTTATTCAAACCTGTCTTTTATATGTGTTTTTATGTTTTTTTTTCCCCTTCTATTAGCTTTTAAAGAGTCGCTGGTAAGCTTATATTAAGTATTTTATCTACTCTTTCTCACTTTGTAAATATGGTGTCCAAGTATTCAAACACACAAATGCTTACATGGTACATGTACTGTTGCTGGATTCTTATGCTACTAGTAGTTTTGATTCTGTCCAGTTTTCAAACACTTACCCTCTGCAGTTTCATTTCTATTTATCCCACCATATCTCATTGCGTCTAAGCTCTAACAGTGTTACATACTGTGTGAACTATACAACTGCTTTAATACTGACCTTAGGAGGAATGAGTCAGTGGTTCCTCATAAGTGAGGAGCTGGCTTTGGGGCTAAGGCAGGTAAACAAGCAAATAAATGCTTGTGATGTCTGGTGTATGCACCTTGGCGGAACACGTGGAGACCAGAGCAAAGTGTGTGCAACCAGGACAGGTTTTTTCCTCTACATTTTGTCCTATTGCCTCGAGACAATCTCTCACTGAGCAGGAAAGCTTGCAGTTTTGGCCAGCTGGGTTGGCCAGTGAACTCTCAGAATCAGCCTAACCCCCAGTACTGGGGCTACAGGTACATGGAGCCATGTTTGGCTTATGTGTGTGCTGGAGATTCTATCTCAGGTCCTTAGGTTTGCAAAGCAAGTGCTTGCCCACTGAGTAATCACCTCAGCACAAGTTAAATATATTTTATCACATCAAGAAGTATCCTGTGGCTTCTAGCCATTCTTTCAAAAGTTCCTTCAGTCAGAATAGGCTTGTCAGAACCACCTCCACCAGCTATGAAGATGACCATCTGCTCTCCCACCTTGCGTCTATTAAGAAAGTAAATTGGGTTAAAATATTTTTATTACTAAGCCACTTTTAAACTCTTGTTATTATATCTACATGATTACAGCATATTATTTTCTTAATGTGACCTCAGTCTTTTGCTAACATCTGATCAAAGATTTAATTTAGTACTCATACATTATATTCATCTGATATTAGTTTAGTGCTATCACTATCAGAATCAGGGTATAACTGATACATGTAATCCACAAAAAAAGAAAAAAAGAAAAGAAAAGAAAAACGACGAGAGATATCTTTCCAAGGACCATGTAGTTGCTAGGCAAGCTCTATTCCACTGAGCTACATCCTCTAATGTCACATAAGATCCAGGTGGTCCTGAGGCAGAGCTTTAAGATATGGTAACTAGGCAGCACGGCAGATCACTAAGCAGGTAAGACCTCACCATCCCCTCATTTTCACTGCCATCAACAGCTCCTTTTATCTGTAACAATTTGCAAAACAAGTTACAAAACAGCACCCGTAATTATAAACGCTTGTCAAACTGGGTATTCCTGGAATGGGAGTGGAAATTTCCCAGGACGGTTCATCAAAGTTCATCCTCTATCTACTCAGTCATACATCACTTATCGGTCAGATAGGAGTCCATGTCTAAACATGACTAGAAAGGAAAATGGGGAATTATGATTGGTCTAGACTAATGAGAATTTACTCAAGTCATGTGATAGTGAGGTAAGTATTCACACACACACACACACACACACACACTAAAAAGACTCTACCACAAGGGCACAGTAATGAATGGTTCTTTTGGTTAAGCTTTTTATTAAGGAAATTAGATAGCTAATCTTGACATTAATTATATATTTCTAGCTATGGCATACATTTGATTATAGAGCAAGGCTAGATGTGGTATTTAGATCCATTACAGCTCGTTCATGCCACAAGACAGGCAAATAGCATAATGGCTGAAAGCTTAGGTTTTCAAGTTAGATTGACCAAAGTTTAAAAATCCGTCACTTACTGGTACTGATCTTCGTCAATATGTGCTCTCCTGAAACTCTAGATAGGGATATTTTTTTAACTCGTGCTACTATGAAAAATAAGTGAGAAAATGAAAGTAGATGTTTGGCATTTAACCTAAACTTTGTAGGAAGTTATAGATAAATATTAATATTATTAGCCTCTAACATATTGGAATTTTAAGGATTGAAACTTTGTGGTAACTATGTAACATTTAGGTTTTCAAATGAACAGAAGGGTTAACTCTACCCTCCCAGCTTTTCTTGTCTTTCACAGGTAATTTTCTTCCATGTACAACTTAATGTATCCAATACTCCATCAGCTTTGTAACTGCAAACCAAACACTGCAAACTCAAAGGCTTTCCCTCAAATCCTCTTGCTCTGCCTTCTAAAGCTTCAGTTCCTCTCTACAGAAATGTCAAAATCTCCCTTTACGTGCTGGCCTCATTAGTAATTACACCCTGTCAATTCCGCTTCTGGACCTAGCTGGGGTGTTTTTTCTAGGTGGTTTTGCTGTGTTTGTTTGGATGGCTGGTTCTTTTTAGAGACAACTTTTACTTTGTAGCCTAAAAAGCCTAGAATTATCCTTAGTCCATGTTAGCCTCAAACTTTTGGCAAACCTCTAGCCTCACTAGGATTACAAGTGTATACTACCCCACTAAACTGAAGGTGTTTTCAATCCTGGTCTGGAGGTCCTACTGCTTCTACCTGATACACGCCCTACATTAGTATAGTTATGACACTAGGGAAATCGTTCAAACTAGTTCACTGGCCTCCACCCTCAATTCTGCTTCACTGCATCCTACTGATATGAGTGCATAAAATAGAGACTAAGTATGTTTGCAGCTTAAAAATGTTCCACAGGTCCCAATTACCTATCCTAAGAACACAACACTTTTAGCTTCTGTGTAAAACTGCCGCACTAAGACCCCGAGCTATTTCTGTCGTTTCTCATTCTTCACATCCCAGCATACAAAGTATTTTATCCAACTATGCATGCTCAGTCTTCTTCGAGACCTTGACATACAGGAGCGATTGTTTACAAAGATCCCTCTACTCAGTCTACCAGAACAACTCCTCTATGGTTCATACTGGTCCCCTTACAACCAGTAATTATTAATCGTCCCTCAAAATCCACCTCCGGGCATCTCTTTGACAGCCTGTATCCTTCACAGATGAAGGCAAATGTACTGCTCTTATAGAATATTATACATGATTCTATCACAGTAGTTATCACATTCCATGACAGCTAATTACTACAACGACAGATAGGCTGAAGATGTCCGGTTGCCTTTTTTTGCATTTGGGTGTACATCTGCACTTCTGGAGTAACCATTACATGACCAAGTAGGTAGGCAGTGGCACAACAGAATTCGGAGGAGTATGTGTTAGAGGCAAGGAATGGGGAAGAGGAAGAGAGAAGAAGGATACACGAGCAAACATACTGACCACAAATACTCACATGAAAATAAGGCGCATGATGTTGTCAGAACACACATGTCTAGTGTTTGGGCATACCTGCTCTACAGTCTTTATTAAAATGAGTGAACCGATAGTAAGACCATGCATTTCCTGCTAGTAAGCTAAATAAGTTTATCCTTCCTCCTTGTTATCTTCCAATCTTTATCTCTTCAAATAGCCAGTAACAGCAGCCAGGCCGTGGTGGCACACGCCTTTAATCAGCATTTGGGAGGCAGAGGTAGGTAAATCTCCGTGGGTTTGAGGCCAGCCTGGTCTACACAGTGAATTACAGAGCAGCCAGGACTACACAGAGAAATTCTGTCTCAAAAAAACAACAACAACAAAAAACCAAACAAATGAAAAATCAAAACAAAACCAAAAGAAAGCCAGTAATAGCAGGAACAAAAAGAGATCTCCCTCCAGGATAATAAAAATAATAATTAAACAAAGAAATCAAGAAAATTCTCAGCTTTACTGACCAGCAAAAAATTAAAATGGAAGCAATGAGCCAAACCAGATTACCTTTCAAAAAACATAGAAAAAATTTATTTTCAAGAATTAAGCCAAACATATACCAAGAGAATTTTGAAGAGCATACAGCCAACTAGTCACGAACGCTTGATTAATCCATTTACCAACACTTCTAACAAGAATCAATAGTCTGGTTGATACTTAAAACCTGAGAATGTGAATTTATTAGCATTACTTTGATTCCAAACATTCCATTGATGTGATCCTTCTGAGGTATCTATATGATGCAGTTTTGGAAGCAGCCATGCATCTCTGTGGTAGAGTGCTTGGTCAGCACACACAAGGCCCAGCTTCCTCCCCAAGCTTTACACATAATAATGTTAATAAATTAAAAAAAAACAACAAACGGGAGTTTAAAAGTACAGGCAACATGTAACGCTCAACTGTCTTAGTTAGGGTTTTACTGCTGTGAACAGACACCATGATCAAGACAACTCTTATAAGGACAACATTTGATAGGGGCTGGCTTACAGGTTCAGAAGTTCAGTCCATTATCATCATGGCAGGAGCATGGCAGCATCCAGGCAAGTACAGGAGGAGCTGAGAGTTCTGCATCTTGTTCTGAAGGACACTAGAAGACCCATTCTCATGTGGTTAGGGTCTCAAAGTCCACTGCCAGTGACACGCCTACTCCAACAAGGCCACACCTCCTAATGGTGCCACTCCCTGGACCAAGCATATTCAGACCACCACATCAACCAAAGGGAAAAGTTCAATAATTCCCCCTTTACCATAATACTTAACATAACTATTCAGTTATTAGAATGAGAAATATACGCAAGTCTTCTACTGAGTGTGCAGCATGGTGTTCATGAGGGAAGGAAGCATGAAGCTTATATTCTTCTAGGAGAGACCTATGAGGACTCCAAAACTATGACAAGAGGCTTTTTTAAAAAGTTCAAATCAAGCATTACATAGTACCTCACCTCACTGGCAGAAATAAAGATTCAGTCATATGGTTGCTATTCAAAGACAAAGAATACAAGAAAATTTACTGACTTCAACTGGTATGCACGAAAACTTGATTTCATAAAATAGTGATTTTGGTAAACACTTCCAATGGCACCTCCATTTATGTTTCACTCTCATGTCCAGGCACAAATATAGATGGATGGGGGCATGACAATGTTTAAATCGGGACTGGGAAGGCGGTTCAGTGAGTAAGCATGCTCGCTGCACAAGAGGGAGACACCAGAGTTTGAATCCTCAGCGCCCATGAAATCAGCCAGGTGTGCCTGTGACTAGGCCTGTAATCCCAGAGCTTGAGGGAGGGGAAGATGGAAACAGATGGATCTCTGAGGCTTTCTGGCTGCCAGCCTAGCTCCAGGTTCAACAAGAAGTAATTCATTGTGGAAACAGGATGAAGAGTGGTAGAAAACATTAGTTGTTCTCCCTGGTCCCCTGCACATGAGGGCTAACACCGGGCGTGCATGCACACACACAATAGTTATGAAATGTTAAAAACGCATTTTCATTCTCTCTCTCCCTCCTTCCCTTCCTCACCTTTTCCCTGGGAACAGTCCACCTGCTTTACCCTCCCAAGCACAAGGCTTACAGACATGTACCACCAGAAGTAGTTTGAATCCTAAAACTGTCTCCTATGGCCGGGCTATCTAAGTTCAAGGAGAAGTGTATTCCATCAGGTCGCCATTGTGACTACAACGGTCGTTCAACTGCTATATCAACATAATCATTGTACCACACAGTTATTTTGTTCCTAACATATAAGAACATTTACAAAGGTTGTCTTTTGACTTTATAAAACTAAAGAACTCACTGGAGACCAAATGTAATTTCCTAATCAGACATGATGGCCCACACTTGGAATAAAGAAAGGAGGGGTATTTTTCTAGTCTCCACAGACACCAGACTCGTATGTGGTGCAGACATACATGCAGGCAAACACCCATATACATTAAAAAATAAAAAATTATTTTAGAAGAAGAGAAAAGGGGGGAGTTGTTTCTCAGGACTAGGGGTGGAGCTCAGAGTCTGGCAACCTGAGGTTTAACCTCCAGTAACCTCCAGTAACCTCCAGTAACCTCCAGCTCCTGGAAATGAAAGTGTCTCTGGGCAGCACACATACATAAGATAAGCACTGGAGAACACAAGACGAGAAGAGAGACTAAGGCCAACCTGGGCTATACACTGAGACCTCGTATGTCTCTGTTCATGCGGGGACACACACACACACACATACACACACACACACACATACAGAGAGAGAGAGAGAGAGAGAGAGAGAGAGAGAGAGAGAGAGAGAGAGGAGAGAGAGAGAGAGAGAGGAGAGAGAGAGAGAGAGAGGAGAGAGAGCGAGCATAAGCTTTGTTTGCACAGTCAAAACAAAGTATCAGAAACAGTGTTTTAAACAAGGAGATTCTCTAAAATCTAACTACAGCGCTACTGTTTAACATGAGAAATGAACTCAAGTTTATAATATTTGAATACTTCCTTCTAAACAATATATCTATGACCCCCAAATAGTATGTCCAAATGATTCTAGTTTTTCTTTTTTTTTTTTCTTTATTTACATTTCAAATGTTTTCCCCTTTCCAGATCTCCCCTTTGGGACCTCCCTATTCCCTCCCCCCCTCCCCTGCCTCTATTGGGGTATTCCCCCACCCACCTACCCACCCACTCTCATCTTCCCTCCTTGGCATTCTCCTATACTGGGGGATCTAACACCCTCAGGCCCAAGGGCCTCTCCTCCCCCTGATGGCTAACAAGACCCTCCTCTGCCACATATGTGGCCAGCACCATGGGTCCCGCCATGTGTATTCTTTGGTTGGTGATCCAGTCTCCAGGAGTATGGGGGGGGGGGGGAAGGGTGTCAGGCCAGTTGCCACTGTTGCTGCCTTTCTGGGGATGCAAACTCTCTCAGCTCCTTCAGACCCTTCTCCAAGTATTCCAAATGGGACCTCACTCTCCGCCCTACTGTTGCTGTGAAGTGACTCTTGGGTTAGTTTTTCTACACTTTAAAATTATATACTTATGAATCACGTCATAGAGAAAAAGAGGTGCAACAGCGCCATCTAGTGGCCATCACCTTTGTTTTAATATAATTTTCCACATTGACCTTATAAACGTTTCTTAAAGCTGTGCAACAGGAGGAAATAATAAAATATTCCTATAAAAGAATAATGAAATGTAATCAAGTTAGCAAGCAAAGCTACACTTGGAAATTGAATCAAGACTGTGGCATTGTTTTAGCTGCTGAGAAGTTAAATGGCACTAGTATAATGCCATCAGGACAGGACTTAGCCTGTGGTCTTCAATATTTTTCAAGTACCAACTTTAATATAAAAATTAAATTTATACAATTTAATGAAGAGAATGAAATATGAGCAATCCTTTTCACAAAAGGCAGCAGTACTGATTACCTGTTTAAGTTTCATATGCTTATTTATATATTATATATAAATTATATTTATAAATATATTTATTTATAAACTGTTATCTATATTATATATTTATATATAAAGCATGACTAAATAAGTCACCAAATGTTTTAAGGCTGATCTCAAGCTTCACTAACAGGAAAAGTTTCCTGAATACTCACAGTGTGCTGGGTAATGGCCAGAACACAAATCAGGTCATGAACTAAAACAGACATGTACCGCCTACAGGAAGGAATACGAGGGAATTGGGAATAGAAGGAAAGTAGACACATAAGTAATTAGAGAGCCGGCTCAAAGCCCACAACAGAGCATACCATACTCCCTAGTCTTACTTTATTTTCTTGTATAAATGTGTGAATGCTATACGTAGGTGTGCACAAATGTGTACATGCTCCTGTCTCCACTCTGTTTGCACCAGTGCTGGGGTTAACCACGCACGCTGCCTGGCTTTCACACAGGTGTTAGGGACACACACTGAGGGCCTCATGCCCTCTGAGCCATCTCCCCAGAGCACTAACCAGACTTTTAATTATCTATAATTATGCATTTCCAACAACTATTGGTTTAATCAAATATATTATAGTTGTCTTATTTTCTACTGAGAACCTCCCAGACAGTGCCATTTTCTTTTTAATTTTCCTGTTCTCCTAATATGAAAGAAATAAACATCTCAATTTGTATTTTATAAATTTTTTAAATTCTGATCACTGACTTTTACCTTAACAAAAAGATTAAAATAAATTTGCTCTCTCCCCCTTGTACTAAAATGTGAATAAATTCAAGAGAATATTTTTGCAAAAGAAAGAAATAAAATGGCATTAGTAAGTCAAAACTTTAAAGCAAAAGAAACAATGATAATTAAACAAGCACATTAGAGCAATTCTAAAACCAAAACTTACAGGGGAAGAAAAAAGGTATCTGTTGTATGAACCTGAGAGAAGACGCAAGTAAAAAGCAATAAACCTGATTTATTGGAAGATTCAGGGTGGGGGAGGAGAAAAGACAGGGAACTCTTACTTCTGATTTTTAAAAAACTTAAGTAAAATCCTAGCTCATTAGCATTTTCTCCTGAAGCTAACTTAACCCTTGGCACACTGGTGGCCAAGTCTTAGCTTCGGCTGGCATAGTACTGGAAAATCCTATCTGAGAAAACAAAACCCCACAGACGCTGCCTTCTGTGGCTACAGCAATCATCCTCCACAGAGGCTTTCCAGTGGTACGCCTTGCCCATACACAAGGGACTGTATCAGTCAGTTTCTGTGTCTTACTTAGGATCTGAATGAATCTCCAGAAACCACAGCACATGGGCATGCATACATAAAGACATATATGAACTTATATGGACCAGAACCAAGAAAAGAACATGAGGAAAGTTTGTTTTAAGCAAAATTAAAAGAAGGCAATGGGGAATTAGAAATGAGCTAGAGTCAGAGACTGAGTATACCGTGGCACAGTCATAGGAAACCCTATACAAGTGCATCCAGAAGGAAATGGCACGTAGGTCAAAAAAAAAAAAAAAACCCTGTTGAAACTCACGGACAGGATGCCATTTTACTATACTTATACTATATTTTTACTATTTTTAAGTCTGGACCTGGTTAATCCCAGCACTCTTTGCACTTGAAACTAGCCTGGTCTACATAGCAAGTTTCAGATGCCAGAGCTATACAGTAAGACCCTGTCTCAAAAAACAACAACAACGTTAGAGAGCAGTACTCCACACTATTTAGAGTTATAATTTCTCTTCTTGAAGATTGGTGGGCAGAATTGGATTTTATTCACTATACTTTATCAAAAGTCAATTCTGAGTGAAAATAAGCATTTTAGAGAAGATGCTTTTATGTCTTTCATATGGTCTGTTTTATGTTCTGGCCAAACGAGCCTTTCTGAGACTCACTAACAAGATAAATAAGGTATATTTAGATCAAACACAACCGTTAGCAAAAAAGAACACGCCAACCTATGAAAAGAGACCTAGATTCTTCTAGCCCATGCACTGTCATGTCCAACAGAGTGACCCTCAGTATCCCAGTAACCATCAGACTCAATTTATCACCAATTAAGTAATTTAATTACAGATCCTTTAGGTGCCAGTAGTAGAGTCGAGTCTAAAATGTAGTTTCCATCTTTAATCCAGTATCTAATCTTTTGTAAATATTCAAAGTTATGCAAAATACAGGACAATGTTTAACTTCTGGTCTCAAAGAGGTCACGCTGCTAAAGTAGGCAAAGTCTTATATACAGGGTACAGACAGTATTTTATAGGGAAGGTTGACTAACATACATAATGCAGTTTTAATTTTTCAGATTTGTCATATGTATGGTGGAATTACACAGGTATTATCTTAATGTTCTATTTTTGCCATTGAGCTCTCAAATCTTAGCATGCACCAAAATCATTTGCAGGGAGGGGTTCTGGGTCTCTGCTCGATGCTTTGGAAAATATTAGTTAGTCAAGGTATTCCTTGAAAAAACTCTAATTGAGATAGTATCTGATGAACCCCTTCTGAACTAGCCCTTGGGCCATGTCCTCAAAAGCCCAGCAGTGGGAAGAACTCGACCGTCATTAACAGATATGTTTCCTCACTCTCAAGCATCATTCCAGGCTATCTCCAGGAGGAAGCCATCAGATCAGTCTGGTGTAGATCAGTCCGGTGTCATCACCTCTTTCCTACCCTGATGCTGTCTCTTAGTAATTTCCTTCTTTCTAAGCCTGTTCCTCAGCTAGAAGTCTCCATTTGTCTTTTCTATACTCAGACCTAAGCCCAGCTCTGCATGAAGTTGATTTATCTCTTGTTGCAATGGCCCAAGAATAACATCAGTTTTTACTGCTTTTTTAAAAGAAAGATTTCTTTATTTTTATTTTGTATGTACATTTTGTCCACATTTAAGCATGCGCTCCTGATGCCAGAAGAGGGTTCAGCATCCCCTTAAATGGGAATTGCAGACATTCTTAAGTCACCAGACAGGTTCTGGAAATTGAACCTGGGTTCTCTGTAAGAGGAGCAAATGCTCTTAACCACTAAGGCACCTCTCTAGCCCCAGTTTTACTGGTTTAACCAATGTCCAGCTCTAGTTTCCTCAGCACCGCATACCAGTAAGAAAGAAATATATCATAAACATAGCAGGGATAAAGAACCATGATTTTATACAGTGGCTTTCAAAACAGAAGGATAATGGGGAACAGGAAGGGAAAAGATAAATAAAAGTGACCTCCAGAATAGGGGAGTGACCTCAGCTGTGACTCGAAGCATTGTGGATATGGAACCTGAAGAGACCACCTCCTGTGGCCAAGCAAGAACCCCAGTGGAGCAACAGGGATACCAACCCACCCACAAAACTCTCAACCTAAAATTTATCCTGTCTACAAGAAATGCAGGACAGAGGATGGAGCAGAGACTGGGGGAATGGCCAATCATCGGCCCAACTTGAGACCCATCCCATGGACAAACACCAATCCCTGACACTATTAATGAAACTCTGCTATGCTTGCAGACAGGAGTTTAGCATGGTGTCCTTTGAGAGGCTCCACCCAGCACCCGACTCAGATAGATGCAGACACCCTCAGCCAAGCAGTAGATGGAGCTTGGGAGCTCTTATGGAAGAATAGTGGGAAGGATTTCTGGCCCCAAAGGGGATAGGAACTCCTCAGGAAGACCAAGAGAGTCAACTAACCTGGACCCTGTGACAGCCCAGGAGTACAGTACTCCCTAGTACAGTGATACATTTTTCTGAAAGTATCTCTTGACCCCACACTTGCAGCCAAGATAATAAAATGCCTTGAGACTACTTAACCTGCTGTCCTGCTTTTTAACCTCTTTTAAGAAAAGCAGTGTTACCAAACCTTACAATGCCTTAGATTTCCCATTCAAACAACGTTTACAACTTTTCCTTTAATCTGGAGTTACTCTTCCACACTCCGTATGTATGTAAGTATGTCTTGGTAATCGGCTGCTGAAAGCGACCACCTTTAAGGTTGAGACCATTAAGGCTGAAAACAACTTTAAATGACAAATATCCCATAACTGTTGAAAGCAGCATGCAGACATAGGCTGATAACGTGTGTGGGGTTCTAAGTGCTGTTCTGGGTCTACTGGGATCAGTGAAGTCTTCCCTGGTGAGACTCCTTTAAAAGTTTCTGTGACAAAAAAAAAAAAAATCAATCCCTCCCCCATCTCGTTCCCACCAACACAAGCTTTCTGTGCTGTTCAATAAATAGAGAACAATGTCCTCCTTCAGGGTCAGATGAAGACACTGGCAGAGAGTACAAATTGGAGCTTGCTCTTTGTCAAACTGGACCAACAGAAAGTTGCTTTATTTTCATTTCTTAATCTGTTATCAATATTCCCTAGAGCTACAAATAAATACATGCACATGTACACATGTAGGTACCTAGGTGTGTATATCATTATGTAAAAAATAAAATTATGCTCTAAAGATGTTATATCATTTACTCTTCTCCTCAGCCTCACTACCGAGTGTTATACCACTGAGCGCACCCCAGCTCTTAATTACTTTAGTTTTTGAGGATTAAATTGTGTATCAAAATCATTATTTTCTACAATTTTTACTATAAAAACATCAGAATTATATTAAATTTCCTGAATAAATCTACCAATAAATGTAGACATATATATCTATACATATCTATACAGATAGTAGATATATATATGTGTGTGTGTGTATCTTTTAGATTATACCTTAAGCTTTAGAAAAAAATTTTCTAAAATTCCCATAAATGATAGAACACAATTTTCTTAAAAATTAACTTTCATTTCAAGTAATACTTATTCTATAATCTGTAGGCATTGAAGAATTTAAGCAACAAAATGCAATGTACAAAGCTATGCAGGGTAGCCAGCATAACAGGATGTGATTTGTCACAAGTCATTAAGAAACTCAGTCTCATATTAGAGAGTCCCAGAAAAATTACAGTACAGTAGGAACAAATTGATCAGGGCTGAATTGGGGAGCTCTCAGATAGAAGGGGCTCAATTTTTCAGTTAAAAGAAAAAATGAGGGGATCAGGGAAAGACAGAAGAAAGCTGACTCCAGAGGCTCACTGAAGGAGAAGACAAGATCCCAGTTAGCAACAACTTACAAACCATGCTTGGCATTGGACAATACACAACCACTAAAGTAATTTTGTTTCGAAGTGTTTGTCTTAGGCTGGCATCAAACTCAAGACAATCCTCGTGCCTTGGCCTCATGAGTAAGCTAGGCATGATGAGCCACACCCATCTCTTCAAGTATGTTATATTATAGTCAACTGTGGGACAAATTCATGGTTTATAGAGGTGGACAATTAGAAGGGGAAATGGACAAAGTGCACAGAAGGATACTTAGTAAGCAGAATGACAGATGTGGGACTGGAGGCAGGCAACCCTAGGTCCTACTGTAACATCTCAGGAAGGAATCACTAAAGAATGAAGAATGGATAGAGTCGGAGTCAGAGACATTCTGGCAAGATATTTATTCATTAAAAAACATACTGAGCAGGCTGGAGAGATGGCTCAGCGGTTAAGAGCACTGGTTGCTCTTCTTGAGGTCCTGAGTCCAATTCCCAGCAACCACATGATGGCTCATAGCCATCTATAATGAGATCCAGTGCCCTCTTCTGGTCTACAAGCATACATGCAGGCAGGATGCTGTATACATAATAAAAATAAATCTTTTAAAGAACAAACAAACAAACAAAAAACATACAGAGCCAGGCATGCTGGTGAACACCTTTAATCTCAGCTCAGGGAAGGTAGAGGTGGTTGAGTTTAAGGAGAATCTGGCCTATTTACCAAGTTCCAGGCCTGCCAGGGACATATCCTGAGACCCAATCACCAATACGTAAGTAAGAAAGCATAAAAAGTAGACTGAGTGCCTAAAATGCATTTGGCAAGTTGCCAAGCCCCAAAGGTACAAAGACAAAAGTAACTTTACCTTTGGCTGGCTTCTGAGCTAGAGAAGGAAGAAAACACATTTACTGAACACCAGATTAGGGAGGTCAAGAAACCTGGGATGCGTGTGGTGCAGCATGCCTTTGCCTTCCATTCCAGACTGTGGAGGCTTAGAGATTGGCACACCTTTGTGGGTTCTAGGTCAGCCAGGGATACATAGTAAGACACTATCTCAAAAAACAAAAGTTTCAGGAACATATCTGAATCTTTCTGTTTGTTTTGTTTTGAAGACGGGATCTCAGTGTGTTGCTCCGGCTGTCCTGGAACTCATGTGTAGATCAAGCTGGCCATGAACTCACAGATCCACCTGCCTCTGCTGGGATCAATGGGGTGCGCCACTACCACCCAGCTCAAGAATCTTAAAACTAAAAAAAGAACTTATAAACCCAAAAGAAATTACTAAGACACTCTAACGGGCCAAATATCAATAACGAATATGAGAACTAGTTAGACAACAGACACATTTCCTTAAGGTAAGAGTACAAAGCAGAGATGACAGAAGAGCTAAGCAGGAGAGATTTGCAACTGTCTCAAGACAGGAATGACTCACAGTGCCCTTGAGAACCCAAGCCTGGGAGGCTCGCACTGAAGGAGGAAACACTACTTCAAAGTGGTAGCCACAGAAAGGAACATAATGCTAAACCACTGGGTAGACTATCTTACAAACGCCTTTTCAACCTGTGTTCAAACTTTTAAGCTCGTGATCATAAAATAAAGAACAACGTTCCTTCACCAAAAGGGCAAGCTCAAGGTTCAAATGTTTTCATAGTACACATATAGAACAATGACTAACGTTAGGTAAAATGGCAAAGGTAGAGAGCACAGTGAGATAGGCAGTGGTGGGAAGGTACTTGCCTAGCACGAGTGAGGCACTGGATGGGATCCCTGGCACCAAGTCGAAAAAGTCCTCGTTAATTATGATCATTATGTCTCAGGGGAGTCGTTAGTAAAATTAAAAGTAGAGTACTTAACACTGTTTTTACCTGAAAACAGGCAGAGATGTGAGGAATATTTTCATTATAATAATGGAAATGGGAAGGTTTAAATTAGGCATTAAACAGTACCTGATACATAACTTAATTAATGTTTTTTACACAGTTAAATCTCTCAAGGCCAGGGAGAGGGTTCCGGGATGAAGCACATGCTGTGAAGACATGAGAGTGACATCCACAACTGTGTAAATGTCAAGTGGGTATGGTGACCCATCCAGTTCCAACGTTCACCATGCCTGCCCCTCCCCCCAACCCCCTCCCCTCTTCCCCCTGGTTTATAAGGTTCTGGGAATCAGGCATAGGGCCTCAAACATGCAACACAAGCACTCTGCCAACTGACACAAATCCCCAGCCCTTTTGTGCTCTCTGCAAACATCTGACTTAGAAAGAACATGTGATTCAGAGGCCAATCACATTAGAAAGTCTGTCTGAGTAATTTTTTAAAAGAAACACTTTCTTATTGTTAATAAATTCTCAACTACAACTTACCTCTAGAATTGCAATAACTATTTGTCACCATTAAGGGTTCCCAGCCTAACTGAACACCAGGAACGATAAACTCAAAACTGTCCACACCTAAGACTGTAAGCTACTTGCAGGCAAAAGCTTCATAAGAGTACTATAGAACTCTTATGACTTTTTAAAACTGAAAAATATTTTTTCCACACAATATATTTTCATGATGGTTTCCCCTCCCCCAGTTTCTCCCCGATCCTCCCCACCCTTGACCTCCCAACACAAAAACAAAAACAAAAAGCAAAAGAATAATAGGACCAAAAAAAAAAAAGGACCAAAATAAAACAGAACAAAACAAAAGTCTACAAATACTACAGAGTTTATTTTGTGTTGGCCAACTACTCCTGGGCATAGGGCCTGCTGTGTAATGCAGCTGAAATACCCAGGGACACTCCATTGGAGAAGTGATTTCTCCTTTGGATCAAGTGTGAATAGCTTCTTCCCTCTCAGAGCCAGGACCCCATCCGACTTAAACCTGTGTAGGCCCTGTGCATGCTGCCATGGTCTCTTCAGTTCGTATGTGCATCAGTGCTGCTGTGTGTGAGGACACTGCTTCCTTGGAGTCAACCATCACCTCTGGTGATTACTGCCCCCTCTTCAGCAGATCCCTGACCCTCCAGGGGAGGGTTTGGTGCCAACATTCCATTTATCACTGAGTGTTGCAAAGTCTCCCCCTCTCTGTGTTAACTCCCATTTAATGCAGGAGGAAGTTCTTTTGAGAAACTAAGAATCTAAAAGGTTAATGCTCTCATCTAACACACAGGCACACACACACACACACACATACACACACACACACAGAGCAAGCACTTAATCACTGAGCTATATTCAAAGCCCAGAGCAACATACTTCAAAAAAAGAAAAAAACCAAAAAACCAAAACCTGATCAGAGAAACCTAAAACTGTTTGTAAAAAGCTGAAACCAAAAAGAACAGTTACAGTAGCTGTGTAAACTTGATTACCAACATGAAATACTTGCTAAAATTAGGAGCACTTATAAACAAATTTTACTCGCATTTCACTCACTCAGGCAGTATCTTAAATTTCTTACTAAAAGAATTTCCAACACAAAGCAATTTCAAGAATAATACATATTAATACATTATTACACCTGCACTGGGGGGAACTTTGCTGTGAGGAATGTTTTCGCATATGCAAACATTTTATTTTAAAAAGGGACTGGAGAGGTGCTTCTGTAGTAAAATGTCACAATGAAGTGATTGGGTGTAAACTAAAACTTCAAAAGAAGGCTATGATCTCTTCCACATAAAATCTTGATTGCTTTGGTACATTATTGGAAAAGCATGCTGCAGTCTTAACGGAGTTCCACAGAGGGAGCCAGCAGCAAAGAATAAAGCGATGATAAAGCGAACTTCAGTCAGTGTGCTGGAAGTTATGGGTTTCCAGTCTATAATATGAGTTCAGAGTATCCATCTCAGGGATCAGCTGACTCAAAGTAACACAGACAGGATGCATGTGGTGACACTCCATTTCCAAGAAGACACAAACTATAAACTCACAAACTACCTTTACAACTAGTAATGTTTTTTTTTCAGTTTTTTTTTCCTCAGTTACTTAAAAAAAAATGACCCTTTAGAAGACATAATCTCTTGATTTTTTGGAGAACAAATCCATATAACCTAGCTTCAGTCTCAAAAATAAGACATCCAAGCAGCAGTATACTAAAAGGTCCCTAGGAGATAGATAAGGAGTACTTCACCTTTTAATATGGAGCAAGTGCACACTGATCGATATCAAGGGGGTGTTGGGTAAGATTCCTAGCACATGGATATTTTGAATTTTACCAGAGGCTTAGTTTGTAATTTTTTGATTAACGATAATTTTTTTGTAAATAAAGACTGTATGATCGTCAGTTCAGTTTAATGATGATAATGGTGATGGCCACAATATTTCCTGAGAAAGGGAGATATACTTGGTTTCTTATCCTAGATTGCATGCTACTTGAAGAAAAATCAAAGTTACAGTAACTGAAATTTTCTCATACAAAGTTAATTTTATGGGGCTGCAGAAATGGTTCAGCAGTAAAGAGACTGTTCTTCCAAAATATCTGGGTTCAGTTCCCAGCACCCACATGGTGGTTCACAACCATCAGTAACACCAGTTTCCAGAGGGTTTGATGCTCTCTTCTGACCTCCACAAGCACCAGGCACACATGAAATACATTCCTATTTTTTTTTTAAATAAAAGAATAATTTTATGCTACTGGTACTAACACGTGTTCCTTCTATTTGGGATAAAATAGAAGACTTTATGCATTTACTGTATTCTGCATAGAGGGCATAATCACGCATACAGCTTATGTATAGATCAATTCTGCCATAAAATTTAACTTTGATCTATCAAGACCCAACCACACTGTTTAAACCTATTCTATTGTCTGGAAAAAAATTCTACTCTTTAAAATGGCTAAGATCAAAAACTCAGGTGATAGCAGATGTTGGCGAGGATGTGGAGAAAGAGGAACACTCCTCCATTGCTGGTGGGAATGCAAGATGATACAACCTCTCTGGAAATCAGTTTGGCGGACCCTCAGAAAAATGAACATAATACTACCTGTGGACCCAGCTATTCCACTCCTGGGCATATACCCAGAAGATGCTCCAACATGTAATAAAGACACATGTTCCACTATGTTCATAGCAGCCATATTTATAATAGCCAGAAGCTGGAAACAACCCAGATGTCCCTCCACAGAGGAATGGATACAGAAAATGTGGTCCATTTACACAATGGAATACTACTCAGCTATTAAAAACAATGACTTCATGAAATTCGTAGACAAATGGATGGATCTTGAAAACATCATCCTGAGAGAGGTAACGCAGTCACAAAAGAATGAACATGGTATGTACTCACTGTTAAGAGGTTATTAGTCCAAAAGTTTGAAATACCCAAGAGTCACTTCGCAGCAACAGTAGTTCTGAGTGTGAGGTCCCAGATGGAGAGCTTGGAGAAAGGACTGAAGGAGCTGAGGGAGTATGCAGCCCCAGGGAGGTAGCAACAGTGGCAACTGGCCTGACCTTCCGATACTTCTGGAGACTGATCCACCAACCAAAGAATACACATGGAGAGACCCATGGTGCTGGCCACAAATGAGGCAGAGGAGGGTCTTGTTATCTGTCAGGGGGCCTTTGGATCCGAGGAGAGGCCTTTGGGCCTGAGGGTGTTAGATCCCCCAGTATAGGAGAATGCCAAGGAGGAAAGAGTCGGTGGGTGGGTGGGAGGGTGGGTTGGAGAATATCCCCATATTGGCAGGGGGAAGGCGGAGGGAATGGGGAGGTTCCAAAGGGGAGATCGGAAACATTTGAAATGTAAATAAAATATGAAAATTTAAAAAAAAAAACTGCCTCTCAAATATCACTTTGGCTTTAATTAATTATTTGCTATTCTTACCCCTATCTTCATATACTTAGTAATCCTTTAGGTAAAGCTTCTTAGATTCTAACATGAAAAATTTGAACATATCATTCATGGGATCTGGTTGAGACTGAAATGGCCTCACTGGATGTTAGTCTAGGTTCCTAAAGGAAGGTATCTGATGAAATCAGAAAGGAAAGAAAGAAAGAAAGAAAGAAAGAAAGAAAGAAAGAAAGGACGGACCAAAGGAATCTACCAGAGATTAAATATTTATTCCCAGAGTAGCAGCTCAGTAAGAACCAACTAGGGGACACCCTAAGGAGCTTTTCAAAGACTAATTCAAAAAGCAATATAGTAAAGTTACCTTGTAAAGATTAAGACTACACAGAAAAACTGTTTTAAAGTAATGATTCTGGGGCCTGCTGGGATGCAGTCAGTGTTAAGAGTGCTTGCCTGTATCCCTGGGGCCAGGATTGGTTCCCACCACTGGAAACAAACAGATAAA
Source organism: Rhynchomys soricoides (assembly GCA_019843965.1). Lineage (NCBI taxonomy): Eukaryota > Metazoa > Chordata > Mammalia > Rodentia > Muridae > Rhynchomys > Rhynchomys soricoides. Next base: position 2,503,684 of record JADRCH010000330.1, read on the forward strand.
CAAACACAATGTATAAATAAATGTTTCCCACATGAGGGAAACTGGTACCTTAGCTTAAATTTCCCAACGGAAGTTACATGCATAGAATCAAAAAAACTAAGATGGAGACCCAAGGCAAGCAAGGATACCAGTGATGAAGACTCTGAGTAAAACGCTCAAGGAAATGAAAAATACAAAATAGGCTCAGTATTATATCATATAATATATGGGCACAACATTGAAAATATAATGCAATTAAATCAATAGTCTGACATTTCTTAAGCATGAAAACTTTCTGTTAATCTGACCTAAGCCTTTAAGGTTTTGCCTCACATTGGAAGAATTTTAAATACCTTCACTTTGAAAGTCAGACATACACAATACCAGATCAATTTTTGACAACCCATTCAGTTGTACGTCTAAGGTGATTTCTAAAATCACAAATTGGTCCTGTGATGTTAATTTAGGCAGCACTGTGTTCATTCTTCTCAGTTACTAAGCCAAACATTCACCTTCTTTTAAAATTGGCTGTGCCAAGGTCATGGAGAGCTGACTCAGTGGATAGGAACACTTGATGCTCTTGTAGAGGATGGAGAGCTGACTCACTGGATAAAAACACTTGATGCTCTTGTAGAGGATGGAGAGCTGACTCAGTGGATAGGAACACTTGATGCTCTTGTAGAGGATTGGGGTTTTGTTCCCACGTGGCAGCTTATAACCATCTATAACTGCAGATCCACAGGGACCATGCACACATGAGGTACACATGCTAGCAAAACACTTATAAACACAAAGTAAAATAACCTTTAAAAATAAATAAATACAATAAAATTACTGTATGCTTAAGGAGCGTTTTGGTGGAACCAAAAAGAAAAAGGGGGTGGGGGAGTTTAAATGGGAACCAGAAGACCAGACTCTGGTCCAGCCCTGTGATGAGCGGGTGTGCACCTGTAACAGGTCACTTTATTCCTGTGACTCTCACCCTATGCATGACAAAATAGGTATTGATTGAGCTTAGCCTTAGTATCAGTCTTTCAAAGTCAAGCAAATAAACCTAAGTTCCTTGAAGAGAGATTTATTTTCCTCCCCCTGCTTTGTAGAGTATAGCAAAATGGGAGGAAAATCAACTATCCGGTTTAAAGTTTTTGTTAATAACTTTAGCAACTATTAACTTTTCTTACATGAATCTTCCTGATCACATCTCAATACACAATTCATACACAAAGCAATGAAAAATTTATGTTTATAAATGAATATGTGTATAAAAGTGGTTCTTTTATCATTGCAGGCATGTCCAAAAATAAGAAAACAAACTATTCTTAAGTCTCTATTTACAAATGAAGTTAGTATCTTTCACTTTTTTTGATTACTTTAATGAGATATGATAGGTATACAAAACTATACAGAATCTTTGAGCAGTGCCCACTATGAAGATACGGCTTGGATATAAAACGAAAGTCCCCGGCCTGGCATTTGGTATAGGTTTTGTCCATAATGCAATGTTCAAAAGGAAGACTTCTGCATAATGAAGGAATCACAGGAGCTCTGTCTTAATCTGTGCACTACCCTGCTAAGGGATTAAGAATTTAACCATGTTATTGAGAGGTAGGAAGATGTGAGGCCTCCCTGGAGGTGGTGTGCTCTTAAAAGGAGTATCTCATAACTGCCTCTCTCCTCTCTCTCTCTCCCTCTAAATCTCTGTCTATCTGTACTTGTTGGTTTCCCAGAACAGTACCCTGCCACCACGCTGTCTTGTCACAGTGATAAAGCCAACCATCCTGGACTGACTGAAATCTCTGAGCCAAAATAAACCCTTTAAATTGGCTCTTAGGCCACTTTTTCACAGATGTGCTATGTTCAAACACAGTCACTACCACAAGCGGGAAAAAAGCACTTACTGAATCAAAGTGGCATTTTTCTTATTTTAAGCTATTCCATTTATAAAAACTATGATTGCAACGGGGTAAAAACAAATCCATAGAAAACTAATAACCAGTTTCATTACGGGATTATTCACAGAGCCAAGCATGAGCCCCACAGTTTTGGATTAATCACATCACAGCTGTAATTGTTCCACTTGACTAACTTAATATCATCCCCTAGAGCAGAGTATTCAGTGTACAGAAACAAGCAAAATCCTGCTTAGAAAAACAAATGTCACTGCTGACCAAATTGTTCCCTGTGTGGCAAGCGAGTTTTCCATGGAGTGGTTGCGGAGAATGTCCATGAAGCATGAGTGACTGTTTATGGACTCTGAATTCATCAGCTTTTAGAAACTAAGACTATTTTTAATAAAAACATAGTTATTCCACATAAAGCAATACCAACCATCAGTATACTAGAAGTTCTTGTATACACTGAATCAAGGAAATCGTAGGTAAGTGAGCAAATGTGATAGCATCCACAGATTGTTTTTTATAATATCATGATGTGTCAAGATTATTTTGAATATAAGAATCAATAATGGTGTTTTATGAGAATAATACATGCCTTATTAGTTAGACAATTGCATTTTAGGGATTTTTGGTTTTGTTTTGTTGTATATGTATAAGTAAGTGTATGTATACATGTATGTACTTTACAGGTGTCTAAGTACAAGTGCATGTACACCACAGCACATATGTGGAGGTCAGAGGTCAAGCTCAGGTGCTGTCCATCCTGTTTGGAGCAGGGCATCTCTTCTGTAGTCCACCAAGCCTGCTGTCCTACAGGCCTCGGGGAATTCTGCTATCTCTATATCATTTATCTCACTGCCAAAGCTCTGGAACACAGGCACACACTGTACTTGTGTTCCACGTGTTCCAGATTCACAATCTCACTGGGCTGTCTTCTCAGTCAAAAAAATTGTTTTATATCTATAGTTGATATTTTTTAAAACCTTGGTCTGGAGCACAAAAAGATTTGGGTTGTTCTTTTTAGTAGATATAAAATACTTGTTCATATTTATAGGGCATAGTAAGATTTAACAACTCGATACATGCATACAATGTGTACCAATCAAACCAAGGTGAATAGCATTTCTACTTTCTCTGTGAGATTTTAGTTATTCAAATGTCAAAGGCACAAATGACATCTGTAAACATATTTCATGAAGAGCTGCTGATGAATTTTTAAGATTCTATTCATACCCAATTGGGAGTTTTCATTTGTATAGAGGTCAAAAAACCTACATGACCGAAAACAGTCAAAGTCAAGTCACCCAACTGCCAATACTCACCAATAAAGAACAAATAAGTTACTCAGATAAAAATGCCAAACTAAGACTGGACATGGTGGTGCACACCTTTGCTCCCAGAACTTGGGAGGTAGAGGCACGTGGATCTCTGTCAGTTTGGGGCCAGCCTGGTCTACAAAGCCAGTTCCTAGACAACCAAGGCTGTTACATAAAGAAACCCTGCCTCAAAAACAAAACAAAACAAAAAACCAAGCCAAACAAACAAATAAAATGCCATACTAATCAGCAATGAAAAAGGAATTAGATGATCTTGCAACAATAATGATCCATGTCAAAACAAACCAAATAGCTAAGCATAGTAGCACATGGCTGTCATGCCAATAGTCCAGAGGCAGAAGCAGATATCTGTGAGTGCAAGACCAGTATGGTATGCAAAGGGAGTTCCAAGCCAGCCAGGGCTACATAGTGAAAGCCTATGCCAAAATAGGGGGAGGGGGAGAAGAAGAAGAAGAAATGAAGAAGAGGAGAAGGAGGAAGAAGAGGACGAGGAGGAGGAGGGAGAGGAGGAGGAAGGAGGAGGAAGAAGAGACAAAAGTGGCCTTATTTAAAAACCTAAATCACACATATGATTTCACTTACTCAAAATTCTAGCATAAACAAATGAAAACAACAATAACAACAACAAAAACCCTCTTAGCTTTTAAACCCTCATAATTTAGAGTAAAGTATTCTGACATCTAAAACTTAACTATGAAATGAATCCAAAAATAAACAAACAAGCAAATTAATGAATGGATTAGAGACAAAACCTGAAGATGATAAATAAGTACAGTGAAATATAAACAGTAAGATCCAGATGGTGTGTGGGTGAACGTCTAGCATGTTTAAGTTTTCCACAGTTATATTTTTATGTGTCAGGTAAGATCAATTGTTAGAAACATTTTTCCATAATAAATTGCAAGGAAAAATCATTAGTCAAGCTCTAAACAAGGAGGTGAACTGTGTCTTGGATAGTTAACAGACTTTTAAATAAACATTCAAAAAAACTAAAACAGCAAATGATTAAACTGTTACATAGCAAACAGAACATAGTGAGCATGTGTTTGCATGTGCAAATAAAGACTAAATTGAATCAAGACAGATCTGAGTTAGATATGAAAATAAAATGGATACAGGGTATGTGGCTCTCCTCTATAACCCATAATCCCAACCCTTGCAAGCAGAGGATTACTTTGAGCTCTAAACCAGCCTGGACACATGGTTACACTTCGCCAGCCTGAACTACAAAGTAAGAACTTTTCTCAACATAATTAAATAAAACGTCTTTAATAGTAAAGTGTATCTAGTACGCTAGGAAACTTTTTAAGGAACTTTGGAAAATCAGTATACTTATAAAGGTGATAGAAATCTAATTAATATGCAAAGTAGCATGGTGATACCTACAGATATAATTAGAATTAAAGCCCTCCAGTTCTTCCTTTTGCACTACTGATGCTGGCTGTTTAGATAATGTTCAACATTACTAGCATTTTCCTTACAGAAAAATGAGGAAAGAGTGAACCAGTTTAAAAAAAAATAGAAGCATATAAAAGTTTTAAAGCTTCCCTCTTTAGATGATCCTAAAATACTTACAAGTTTCAAACTTCCCAAGCCTATCTTTGTGACTAAAACCCTGGCAGTCCTTGTCAGGTGGCAACCCTTTAATTACTACCTTCCAAGGGAGTGTCAAAGAAGACGTTCCAGCAGCCAGAAGTATTTCACAAAAGTAAAAAATAGAACTCCAAAAGAAGTACATTCAAAATTAAAAGCATTCACATTTCAAGCTTCAGGTTTGAAGCATTTTACTTTATACTAAACAATAGGTAGGTGTTTGCCTTTGTGTAAAGCTATAAAAGACAGAAAACCATGTTTCTTCATCTTTAGCAAGTACTAGAGAAAGCACCAGAATAAAACTACAAAATTAATTATGAATCTCTTGTGTTTCCAAACATACATGTAATCTGGAAAATCAAATCATAGGCAATTACCCCTGGGGTTTATTTGATATAGCACAAAATATATATTGTGCAAATTATCCTAATCCCACTATGATAACAGCCATACTGTTGCATATATATTAACTATATATAAATAATACATATATAATTTATATGTGTATAAAAATAATATATATAATTTTTACTTCAATTTGGCCTGAACAACATCTGCTTCATACAGTGAAGTGTGTACAAGTGAGATCTAATGAACTTACAATTCCTTGTGCTTGTCTTCAGCCAAGATCTGGTCATTTGGCTTCAGAGAATACCTGCAACACATAAACAACACATTGGTCAGATAAACATGCAAACACACTTGCCTCAATTAGACATTTGATTGTAGGTACTCCAATCAAACTGAAGCATATGCCTGCGGAGTTCTTTCAAATGAGCACTGCAACACTGTTACTTATCTCTGACTTAACTGACAAAACACCAACAGCGTTGCCAGGAAGGGAGGAAACCAGGCAATGTCCTTAAAAATGAATATTTTATAATAAATGTTTATTCATAACTGCTTATAAAATTTTATCAAGAAAAACCATTTGACACAGCTGTGCTGAAATTAACAGTGTCAACTGTTCCCTAACACTTTGTGAAATACTCAGGTAAACATGATACCTCTGAGAAAAAGACCAATCACGAGTGTAAGTAATCTAGCTACTTAATAAGCCCTTTTCTGCATGAGGTAGTTACTTTCCTCATTGCTGTGGCAAAAATGCCCTATCCAGAACAACTTAAGGAAGGGTTGGTCGGGCTCACAATGTGAGGAAGTTCATCGTGTTGAGGACAGCACAGCACAGGAGTGTGAGGCTGCTGGTCACATTGCATCCAGACAAGAAGAAGAGAGTGGCCAATGCTTATATGCTCAGCTGCTGCTCCCTCCTTTTCATGTGGTACAGGTCCTCAAGCCATGGGATGCTACCACCTACATTCAGGATGGGACATCTCACTCAACTCCCTCATAACCCAGATTAATACAAGTGATCACACCTAACTTGGACAAAGCCCTAGGTTTGATAGCCAGTACTGGAGGTTAGGGGAGGTGGAAGGCATGAGCCTTTAAGTAGCTTTTCTAAGTATATCTCCCAGAATTCCATGTCTCTGATGACTGTAATCAGCTAGCCTGGTGGTTCCTAAGTTTTGCTTGCAGTAATACCGAAGAGCTTAATCAAATAATCCACCGGCATGTAACTTTCAATGCTAGTGCTCAAATAACTGGCGCTGACAAAAATTCTATACAATCCAACAAGCAATGGGAACACACTGCTAAGCTAGCACAATTGTACTGGGAAAAAAGTAAAGTCTTGTGAATGCTTGTAATTTTAGCAATAAGGAGGCAGAAGCGGGTCTAAGTGTACAAAGTTAGCAAGTCGTGCTGTCTTTTGTAATTTCAAAGAGAAAGGTTAGGCTTGAACGCTCGCCTAGAGTTGGCAACCCCCAGTACCATGTATACGCACAGCAAAGCAGAATACTACCTCACTGAGGCAATAATTATGATTTATGCACAGAAGAGTAAACCAACTGAACAGAAGCTTTCGGAATAGCTTCAGCATCTCATTTAAAAGATGTATTTCTGATCATGGCGTTTTCTTCAGTTTAATTATTCACACTTTGATGGCATTTGTGCTTTACTATGTGGGGAACATAATCTGACGACTAGGGGAAGCTTCAGCCTTAAATTTACACATGGATATATTTACTACAGAAACATAGGGTGATCAATATTCATGAACTATGTTAATATACAGAATGAATTACACAGGATAAAGGTATAAAGGCTAAAAGTACCACATGATTTAAAAGCAAACGGAATACAAAGCTTGAAGAAGGAAAGGAGCGGGTGTGTTTTTGCACTGCTGTATCGATTCACCGCGGTAATTAGGATTCACTAGAAAAAAAAAAAAAAAGTGATTCTTCAGTTTTGTTCAGTTACAAAAATCATAAACATTAATATGTGTGAAAGCATCTGTTTATCAACTCATGTATGGAATACAAACATCTAAAAGTCTGAAGTATATGATACATTATACAAGAGGCAATTAGCCAGTGTCTCTTTCTTTCTTTGCCAGGTCAAGAGAGAATTTTTCTTGTCTTTTAGGCCTCACAATTCAGCGAGCAAAAAGAAAGGTTACGTTGTATGATACATAACACTGGCAGTGGCATGAAAGGAAATAGTTTCCTCCTTATATGACTGGGGAAGAGCAGTTTTTATCTGCTCCTCTACTGCCTTGTCCCCTTCTCCTCTCGCCGCTTGGCTCTTTCCTCAGAAACAACATTCGCTTCTAAACTGTCAGAGTAAGAACTAGAAAGGAACCAAAGGGGACCAGAAGAAAGGACCCACAGTAGACAAGCAGCAGGCAGAAAAATCATCTGATTTTGATCAAACTGCTAAGTAAGGCTCATCCTGCTGAACCACACAGGTCCTCACCACCAAGTGGAAAACACCCCGTGAATGTGCTCTCAGCAGAGGTTATTCAAAGCTTGACAGCAGTCTCCACTGGGCCCCTTTCTCTGGCCTGGCTCCCACCTGTTCCAAACCAGGCAATGTGTCTATCAGATCTGAAAACTTTCTCCCCCTCATCTTGCCTGACTGTGCTTAATTTTATCTTTCTTCTATAACTTGACACTTCACGCTGCTTCCTAGGAGACTGTCTGATAATATATCCTGTCTGTAGTTTACATAAAACACAAGACACACACACACACACACACAAAAAAAAAAAAAAAAAAAAAAAAAAAAAAAAAAAAAAAAAAAAAAAACAACCACCAATTCTGACACCAACTACAAACTTGGAAGGTTCCTAAAGCCACATTTAGATTAAATAATTTACTAAAGGTACTCATGAGATTCACTGTAAACTACTATATTCAAATTCTGACATAAAATAAAAGGATATGGGTCAAAATAAGCCACAAGAAAAAATATATATATAGGGCAGTGTCTGAGGGGTTCTAAACCTGAGGCTCTCTTCGTCCCCTCCCCAAGGAGCTGGGCTGTTTTACTCTCTCACCGATCCGTATGTAACAGTGTGGCACGAGGAATCCTCTGAGTTTCAGCAGGCAGAGGTTTATCAAGGTGACTTTACATAGGCATGATGCAACTACTCACATAATTGAACTCAAGTCACCTGGACTGCAAGCAGAAGGCCCTAAGCCCCCACAAGCTCCCACACTCCATGACATGACTGTTCTGGGCAAGGGCAACCCACTCCCTAACACCTGTGTGTGGACAGTCCCTTCACTAAACAAGAAGGCGAATACACCTCTGTCAAGTATAACGATGTAAATGACTGCCCAGAGGGAAGAAGTTAGATCTCTGTTTGGGTCAGGCCAAACACTTTGTCTTCCTATGCCTGTGTACATGTTTATTTATTTACATAAGTATAGCAAATACACAGGCGCCTATGCTATGTGGCTCAAGTTGGCCTATCCCTCATTACTCAGCTCAGGGTAGCCTTAAATGTTCACCCTCTTGCCTTTGCCTCCTGAGTTATTATTCATTTCTGCACATATGTGTATATCTACAAAGGTGTGTGTGTGTGTCTGTGAATATAGGCATAAATATGCTATGAACAGCACAAGAGCTGGAATCAGAGGATACCTCTGAGATTCAGTTCTCTTTCTAGGGAGGTTTTCAGGGACCGAACTCAGGCTGTCAGGAGTACAGAGCAAGCACCTTCTCAATCTGAGCCATCTCCCTGCCTGGCCCTCAGTGTTTCAAACTAACAAACCTATAAGAAAAAAAATCCAACTTAGTAAAATCCAAAACTCAACTTCCCACTGCGTTCTTCCAAAAAGGACAAAAAGCACAAAGTTGTTCTCCGTATCATGCCAAAGACATGCTTTAGAAAAGAATCACACTGGGTGTGGTGGCGCACACCTTTGATCCCAGCACTAGAAAGGCAGAGGCAGGCTGATCTGTTAGGTTTGAGGCCAGCCTGGTCTATGTAAGAAGACTCTGTTTCAAAAATTAAAAAAAAAAAAAAAGAGTCTATAACCAATTTCTGAGATTGAAACACAAATATAACTTCCTAAAACCACATACAACAAAATGGTACATTAGGATCTCAACATTTCTTCCTACTTAGCAAAAGAAAACGGGATATACAGCAGTAAGCAGAAGATGGGGAAGTGAGAAGGTGCTAACCCCCACAAAAACCCAGCCACGTGAGATTAAAGTCAAAGATCCGAATTAGGCTTATTTCTTACAGTAGTCAACTTTTAAATTGAGCACTCAATTTCTCTGATAAAACTATTTATCTTATGATAAAACTATCCGTGTCATAGGGTTGCTACCCAAGCCCATCCTATGTAATAAACACACACCCCTCCCCACTTTTTGGAAGGCTTCTACCTCTACAAAAGTTCAGCTAGCTCGGGGGAGGCAGTTTAAAACATATATAACTTTATGAGCCTTTTCAAAGACTGACACAAGCGTTTTAGTCACACGTGTTCTTTCTCTGATGGCTAGTATGGCACAGAAGCTAAAAGATCTGCAAGGTCCCTAAAGAGACTGTGGGTGATGCAGAAAGAACCCAAGGGAGGTGCCATGCCTGCATGCTGATAATGACAGAACACAGCTGGGTGAACCAGGACAGTTCAACCACTTCTACAGACAGGAAAACTACCAAAGGATTGGGCAAGTAAAATTTCTCAAAAAGAAAGAAAAAAGAAAAAAATGAAAAGACTAGAAAAGAAAAAAGATAGAACTAATGTATGTATTCCCAACAAAGCCCATGTACCTGCAGACTATCATGTGGACAGTATAGGTGTATGGGTACAGCATAATCCTAAACAGTAACAAGTTTCCCTGAGCACACACCACATACATATATGTACGTGTATGTGTGTGTGTGTGTGTGTGTGAGAGAGAGAGAGAGAGAGAGAGAGAGAGAGAGAACACTCAACCGACATTTAGAAGGCTTATAAAGAAACAGAACCAGAGTCAATCACACAGTTAAAATGAAAAACAACAGTCAAAAGTTACAGGATTTGTGAAACAGTGTTTTAGCTTCTCTCATCGGCAAAGCAGATATGAAATAAAATTAGAGAATCTGAAAGAACACGGTTCAACTAGACTTTAAGCCTGAATATATAAAACAGAACTATTCTTCATGATCTTAACTCTGCCTATATATATTTTTAAAATATTTATTCAGTTATTCACATCATGACAGGAAATTTCAGAACGTGTCACTGCTGGGTTGTAGGCCACATCTACAAACTGGGCCGTTACACCTCCCATCTCTTTTCTAACAATAGTTTGTTCTGGCTTCTCTTCCCAGCACTCCTCTGTGATTTACCTAGCTGGGGTCACCAGTGGCAGTCTACTATCAAATATAATGAACTCTGTCATGGCTCATTTCACTGTGTTTCTAATGTGTCTGGTATAGACAACAAGCTCTTGTCATAAACTCATAAGCCTCTTAGGATCTCATTCCCATCTCCTGCTAACAAGCTCAGTACTCCTCCTTACTTAGACTCCTTCCATAACTACTTTTGGTAAGCCTTGCTTTTTCAACGATGGATATGAAAAACAAAAGCATGACAGAGCACTTCACAGGCCAATTTATAAACAAAATACCAATACCAGCATGGGTGTCTGTGCAGCAAAGGCATTCCAAGTATACATACAACAACAGTAAAGTTACAGCAGTGAGCGAGAAACCACATTCATAAGCAAATTGGTCAAAAGCACCTATCAGTAAGCTTAATAAATATATAGACTGGGCTTATTATAATTTTAGTACTTTGTAGTACTAGGAAGGACAACCTAGTCTGTCCTCTCTACCCTAGGAGCAGCTACCTTGGCCCCTTACCCCTGAAAATGTATGCCTGCTCCAAGTTTATTTCTACCCACTCCCTGACCAGGAGCACCTCTCAGCTGCTGAGTCGCCCGCTGTGTGCAGTAGAGTTGAAGCGACCACAGATGCCAACAGATGAGAGCCTCGGCAGCTCAGCGGCCTCTGACAGCTGCCAAGTTCATTGGAGCTGGGGCTGCTACAGTTGAGGTGGCTGGCTCTGGGGAAGGGATTGGGACTGTCTGGGGGAGTCTCATCATTGGCATGCCAGGAACCCTTCTCTGAAGCAGCATCTCTCCTCCTATGTGATTCTGGGCTTTGCCCTCTCAGAGGCCGTGGGGCTCTTTTGCCTCATGGTGGCCTTTCTCATCTTCTTGGCCATGTGAAGCAGCTGTCTCCACTTCCACCTCCCAAGGTTCTTTGGTGTCTTGTCTGCCCTGAGTGTTCCTTTTCCTGTACCTTCCCAAGAAGTCTGGGGAAAGTGCTTGGCTCAGGGTTTGACAGAGAGAAGACAAATAAATACTGTATTAGTAAGATGTGTAAAAAGAAAGGAAGGAAGGAAGGAAGACAGACAATCTAAGATTCTAATGGCATATATCAAAATCTCCATGGGATAGGAGGGTAGACACAAGTTGGCTCAGCAGATAAGTCACTTGTCGCCAAGCCTGAGTTCAAGGCTAGGAGCCCACTTGGCAAATGGAAAGAATTAACTCCTGAAAGCTGTGCACACCCTTCTCCTTCTCTATCCATTCCTCCTCCTACTCCCCCTCCCCCTCCTCCCTCTCTCTCTCTCTCTCTCTCTCTCTCTCTCTCTCTCTCTCACACACACACACACACACACACACACACACACAAAATTCATGAGCTAGGCATTGTGGCACTTACATGTAATCCAGCACTCAGAAAGCTGTGGCAGGAGGATCACTAATTGAGGCCAGCCTGGACAATTTAATGAGACCTAGTCTCAACCACAACATCATTCATTGTCTTGAGGTGTTACCACTTCATATACAGCAACCCAAAGAACTGAGATCTGGAGAAATTTTATCTCTTCCAAATGCAGATGTACAGACAAGACATCTATCTCCTCCTTCACTGAGGAAGTCTCGGTAGTTTTACACACCTGCACATGCTTAGATGTAAAGTGAATGCTGTGACATGACACTTCTGGAGTTGAATTCACAAAACCTATAAATAATAAATTATAAATCTCTAAAGTTCTTTTGTAACTTAATCACAGTGCTGGAAATGATATGAAGATGAATGCACATCGAACTGAATTTAAGAAAAATAATGCGAACAATTTAACCTAGTGGGTAACAGTTCTCTGTAGCCACACTGAGTCAGTGGCTGCCTGGCCCTGCTCAGCCTTATCTCCATCTCTGGATAACGGACCAAACCCGTATTCCCACATTCCCTAGAAGTGAATAAGCTCCAGACCATCAGCAAAACATGTCTAAGATCCACCCGTGCATTGTGCACACCACAGCGAGGCACTTCCTGACAGAGTGGGTGGATAACACGGGGACTAAAACACCACCTGCCACTCGTAAAGCTAAATCAGAAGAAAATGCCAAGGAAGGAAAGCAGCTAATCAAGAGGGGGAGAAGACGGAAAGATGAGCTGTCCAGCAGGGGGGGAAATGACCAACTGACGTGCACTTTCTCCCCCCCCCCCCCATATTTTTCCTTTTATTGACAGTGGATTCTTTTCCCATACTGGAGTCCATTTCAAACTTCCTCTAAATCTTCAAATGAACACATAAACATGCAAATACCTTCTACAATTCTCGGATCCACCTAGAGCAAGAACGTCCACGTTTAAAAAACAAAGAGCAGAGACCGTTTTTTTGAAGTTGACAACTATTACACAAAGCGAACCATCAGGTTTTCCTGACAGAAGCGGAAGGAATCTAAGAGTCTATGAGGAGAAGGCAGCACATGGCTCTGTGATCAGGTCACTTGCCAACAAGCAAGATGACCTGAATTCAACCCCAAAGACTCACAGGTAGAAAGAGAACCTATTCCGCAAGTTGTCCTCTGATTTCCGTGTGCACTCTATGACATGTACACAAGCAAGCACAGAGACACACACAATAAATAAGTAACAGATAAATAAAATGCCTTTGCTTCTTTTCTTCTTCTTCTTCTTTCTTTCTTTGACAGGATGTTGCTATGTAGCCCTGACTGTCCTGGAACTTGCTCTGTAGACCAGGCTGGCCTTGAACTCAGAGATGCCTCTGCCTCCAGAGCTGTGTCCGTGTGTGTGTGTGTGTGTGTCAGCAGTAGAGCACTTGCCTGCCATGTGAAGGCTCTTGGATCAACACTCACTAGTACAAAAATAAGGCTATCATCCCTAACACTCCAACCTCTGATACTTTTACCATTTAATGTTTTGTAACCCTGGAGGCCATCTCTGTATTAGCAAGTACCTCTCACTGGTTCTTCAGAATGCTGCTCTTGTTCAATTCTGGTTTTTTTGTTTTTGTTTTTTAAAAAAAAGATTTATTTATTTATTTTATGTGAGTACTTCAGACACACCGGAAGAGGACATCAGATCCCATTATAGATGGCTGTGAGCTACCACGTGGTTGCTGGGACTTGAACTCAGGACCTCTGCAAGAGCAGTGAGTGCTTTTAACCTCTGAGCCATCTCTCCAGCCTTGTTCAATATTTATTTTGTGAAGGATGTTTGCACCACACTATGCGTTAAATCACAGATGTAGGACACGAATAAGTAATTTGTAAGGAGAGATTGACTAGGTTTTATTTGGGGATTTTGTTTGGCTGGCTTGTTCTAATTTCTCCCAGTGTAGATGAGGCTGGCCTTAAATTATGATTCCTTTTAGTATTCCTGACCTACTGAAATTATAAGCATACCCCACCATAGCTTCTTGTATTTTTCATGTTTTCACTTTTGCAATCTTTAAATCTCAGCACTTGTATTTGAGGGGTGGCTATGCTCTCCAAATTTTATAAGTACCTCATACATTTGAAAGGGTGGCTATCGGCTTGCCTTTACAGTTGAGATTTTATTTTTCACGTGTCAGTAATAATAAGCTTTCCCCTCCCTACCGCATTAAGTAGCTTCGTAACTTATCATAGACTATTTTCTGCTTTTGAGAGAGGACCTTGCCTACTGTAGCCCAGGCTAACCGTGAACTCATGGTCCTCCTGCCTTGAAAACAGTTTGTCACTATGCTTTAAGGATTCACTTAGCCTCATGGAGGGCTGTAATTATAGGTGTATGCCATTACATTATCACAGCTTTTTTTTGCAAGAGAACAATTCACAAGATAACAGTAAGTATCTCCCATTATATTCTTAAGTAACACAGTAAGAAGGAATTGTATTTGGCTCTCCTAAAACCTAATGTGTACAAGTAATAGATGTCCAGAAAAATTGAACCAACGGGGCATATATGCATATTCACATACAGATACATGAGAAAGGATTTACTGCAGGAATAGACTGCCGTGGCGAAGAGGTAAAGAATTCTACAAGAGGTCACCTGAAAGGTATAACTGTCAAAAACAAAGGACCCAGGGAGGGGACAAAGGCTGTTAAAGTAAATTCTGGAATCCAAAGGCCTGGGAACTTGGAGTTCTGATATATAAGAAATCAGAAGAAAACTGCCTCACAGATCCAAGAGAGCAGTGTTATCTACAAACTCAGGCTGATCTGGGGTGATGGACCACAATGACAGACAGATCTTCCCTACCCAGTCCACTCAGATTCACACACTAATCTTTGGAAACACTGTATATATATCAAACGACGTTTTTCTAGATAGATTCCTGTTTGTTCCACCACTCCGGATTCAACTAGTCTACAAAAAGCTGAAAAAAGCCTTTTGTTGCTCACACAGCTGGTCAGATCCCTAGACCAACCTCCCAGTGAAAATCACACTGTGGAGATTTCATCTCTCCAGATTTAAACCTTTGAGATTTTAATCTTTTAGGACTGTCCTCAGGGGAATTTTTAGACTTCAGGAATTTTAGACTGAGAACTTTGATCACTGCACATGGTGTCACAGGCTTTAAATCCCAGCATTCAGGAGGCAAAGACAGGCAAATAGATCTCTATAAGTTTGAGGCCAGCCTCATAGAGAGGCCATGTCGCAAAAAAAAAAACCAAAACAAACAAACAAAAAAACCCACCTTTGATCTTTTAGGATTTCAGAATTGCCCTTTGTGACTATAACCATTACCACTAGAATAAATCCCACAGAAAGTATACACCCATGAGGGAAAGCATACAATTTTGTAATAGCATCTAAGCTGCCATCTGGGGTGTGGCTTGGCTGATAACAGGAACAGATACCTCAGTTTGATCCAAAGCCCTGAACAAACCAAGCGCAGTGGTGTGTGTTTGTCACCACATCACACAGGAGGCTGACGTAGGAAGATGGCAAGAGTTTCAGGTGCGCCTGGGTCATAGAGCAATTTCCAGTTCTGCCTGGGGCAGAGAGATAAGGCCCTGCCTCAGAGAAGAAAATAATTAACTAAGCCAAGGAGAGTGACAGAGTTACAATAAAAATCCAAGCCCTACAGAAGTTATAGTCTCAAAAGCTCAAAACCAACCAACTTTTAGGCCAGTCAAGAATATATACCAAAACTTACCAGGAACAGACAGACAGACAGACAGACAGATGACAGAGAAGGATGTGGAGACATAATTTTTTTGTTGTTGTTTTTTTTTGTTTTTCAAAATAGGGCCCTGGTTGTCCTGGAACTAGCTATGTAGACCAGACTGTCCCTCCTCAAACTATCTGCCTCTGCCTCCCTAGTGCTGGGATTAAAGGTATGTGCTTCCACTGCCTGACTGAAGATAGAACTTAATGGTAAAGCATTTGTCTAGTGTGTGAGACCTTAGATTGGCAGTTTTAAAACCAAAAATCTCACTTGACATTCAAATTTTTTCACCCGCAAACCTACCATATACCCATTTATAATATATGTTTATTTATCCAAATGATTCATTTATAAATAATTTATATTGATTTTGTAGTGAAATTTACAATCGACTTTAAATAAACACTCAACACCAAATTCCATGTATAATTTCTCTACCTACCAACTTCCCAGTCAAAAAGATTTACATCTGTGAGAAAATATACAATTCTTCAACTAGTCTAACTAAAACAGGGTCTTTTCATTTCTAATTATGTCACTTTTTCCCCAATGGCCATTCCATTAGTTCCTTCCTTCCGCTTTTGTGACTTTTATGGATACCTTACACAATCCTTCCCTCTCCCATCCATTAAAACATGCTCTCCTTTAGCCTCCATGAGACCAGTGCTCATCCACGGGTGTGCACGCATTCCACGGTTCCCGACGTGAGTAGGGCACAGATCTTTCCAGGAGCTGGGTTGGTTTTTTTTTTTTTTTTTACAAAAAAGCCTATTAATCTTCAACTCTGATACTGTGCCAAATTGGATGTATCAGAGCTGATTAACTTAATTCTGTTCTTATTTTCATTTAAAGATCCTTATTTTGTTCTTACTTCAGAGAAAAACTAAACAATGAGCATATTTCAAAAAACGTTAACGCAAGTAGGTAAATATTCCATTTATTTTTAATTATATTTTTAAAATACAACCATGCTTGTTATATTCTGAAAACATGGCAATTCTAGGCAAACTAGCAACTTTCCAATTCAAAAGCTGAGGTGTTGGGAGCAGGGAAGATGGCTCAGTGGGAAAGCACTTGCTTTGAGAACCTAAATTCGGATCCCAAATTCGAATAAAAGCCAAGTGCAGAGGTACACATTTGTAAGAACAGCATAGGGAGTCGGGGAGAGGTGGGTTCTGGAGACTTGTTGGCCTACACAGCAACCTAAAATGAAAGTGCCAGATTCAACGAGACTGAGCAGAGTCAGTGGAAAGCAATGAGGAAGATACCCACCATGAACCTCGGCCACCTACACATACATACACACAAAATAGTGTTTGACACCTGAAAATCTAAAAACCTAATCAAGAAGAAAATTATTAAGCTTTTCTTTTTAAAAGTCGATTAATACAATTTAATACAGTAACTAAAATGAAAATGAACAAGTTCTGAAGCAAATACATGTATTTTTCTAACCTACATTCTACTTAAACTTGGATGAAAAGGAATAAAAATGTGCTGGTTAGTTTTTGTCAGCTCGATACAAACTAGAGTCATCTGGAAAGAAGAATCCACTACTGAGAAACTGCCTCCATCAGGAACAAGACACAGACAGACAGACACAGACAGACAGACAGATCAGAAGACAACTTGGAAGAGTAAGTTTTCTCCTTTTATCATGTAGAGTCCAGGGACCTAACTCATGACGTCAAGCTTGGTGTCAAAGGTATTTAGCTGAGGAGCCATCTCACTGACGCTGGTTTTGCATTTTAGCTATACAAACATTTTAATGCTTTAAAATCAGTAGTTCTCATTAAATATCCTGCATATCAGGTATTTACATTACAATTCATAACAGTGGCAAAATTATGGTTGGGGGTCCCCATAACATGAGTCACTGTATTAAAGGGTCACAGCATTAGGAAGGGTGAGAACCACTGCTCTAAATACTAGACGTCAAACCCTTACCTGACTTGCTCCCATCCTGAGGGTTGATTTTGTGTGTGAGTGTGTGTGTGTGCGTGTGTGTGTGTACGCGTGTGTGTGTGTGTGTGCGCGCGTGTGTGCGTGCGCGCGTGTGTGTGCGTGTGTGTATGTGTGTGCTGTGTGTGTGCGCGTGTGTGAGTGCGTGTGTGTGTGTGTGTGTGTGTGCGTGTGTGTGTGTGTATCCTCGTGTGTGGACACATTCATGTGTGCTGGTACTGAACCCAGAGACTTATGCATGCTGGGCAAGCACCCTACTACACAGCCACACCCCAGAGCTCTTTCCAGATAGCGTCCTCCGATGTAAAAAAGTTTTCATATTTGCGATAAGGCCCATCTTATTTTTTCTCTTGCTGCTTGTGCTGTTACTAATATTGAATTTAATAATCGTAGATTTACACGTGGCTTTTTCTGAGGTTTTTACAGTTTCCATTCTTGAGTTCAGGGTTTCGCTCCATTTTGAGTTAATTTTCCTATGCAGCATGAGGGAAGAACTCAGTATCACTGTCTCGCACGTGGAACTGCAGTTACCCAAGCACTATTTTGTTCTGTGTTGCTGCTTCTTGTTTCTCTGTTTCCAGACATTAACTCATGTAACTCACGGTGCCTCAGACCTATTCTGTAGAAGGCTTGCCTCAAACTTGCCATGATCCTTCTGACCCTGGCCTCTGTGTGCCTGGATTACAGGCATGTACCCTCATATCTGCTTTATAATAAATTTTAAATGAAAAAAAGTGTTAGGAACAAACAAAATAGATTTTCAAAAAGATACTATGGTAACTTATTACTCAATAAGTAACAGTCAATTAAAAAGATTTTCAGTTTCCTGATTTTCCCTCTTATTGAGGGTGATCTATGGTAAATTTTATACTCGGAGATGTTTTGTTATTGATAGGGTGTCTTTGTAGTACCTACTCATTTATTGTGTGTGTATGTGCATGTACATGTGCACATATCAGGCATGTGTGTGTGTGGAGGTCAGAGGACAACTTGCAGGAATGAGGATCTCAGAGATTAAACTTTGGTTGTCAGTCTGGGTGGGGAGTGTCTTTACCCACTGAGCTACCCTACCAGCACAATTCCACAGCTGAATCACTTCTCTTCAGGGATGTTTGATGTTGTGTATATGAAGCGTTTGATACTTACTTATCAAGGAAATCTTTGTCTACTACAGCAGAGATGTCAAGAAGAGGATTTCCCATTCCGAACAGCACATTTTCACTAAAAAAAAAAGAGGGAAAAAAAAAAGTTGGAAAATGCAAATGTGAAAATAAATATATCTTTACTTGAACATATAAGCCTAACATGCTAGTTTGATTAAACCTCTGATTTGCCAATTGCACATCAGACAGTATTTCAGAGATAATACAAAGCTGTTACTGGGCTGGCAGGATGGCCCAGTGGTTAAAGAGCGCATGTTGCTCATGCAAAGGACCTGGGTTTTGTTCCCAGCATCCACACAGTGGATCACAACCACCTGTAACTCCAGTTCCTGGGGATCCAACATCCTCTACTGGCCTCTGTAGGCACTGCATGCATATGGTGTACATATTATCCATGCAGGCAAAACATCATACACATAGAAAAGGAGATTCTTAAGATAGATGAAGTAAAATTGAAACATAACTAAAGAGGGGAACAATCTTGTTATTCTTGACATAACATTAAATTACCAATGCTTTTTATGTCAAGTTCATAGAAGCCAGAATCATTTGGGAAGGACTCTGTAACTAAACTGTTCTGAGTGATGACTGATGTGGGAGGGGCCCAGCTCACTGTGGGCGGTACCACCCCGAGTCTGGGTGCTGTAAGAAAGCACCTGAGCAAGCCATGAGGAGCAAGCCAGTAAGCTGCACCCCTCCATAGCTTCTCATTAGTCCCTGCACCAAGTTCCTTCAATGACGGACTGTGATCAGGACATGTAAGATGAAATAAACCCTTTCCTCCCCAAGTTGTTTGTGGCTGTAGTATTTTATCACAGCGACAGAAACCCCAAGACAAACACTTATCCAGATAACATCTTAAGTAATAAAAATGCTATATAAGAAGGCATTTATCCCTACCCTGTTCTATCAGATATAATGAATCCAGTATGCTTAATTCAAAAACTCTAAATGACCCACTCTGCCATTAAAGATGTGTGGCACTATCCTGGTATCACACACCTACTTTTAAACACACCGTTTCACTGTCAGTACTCTTGAAAAGTTATCTATATCTATTTAAGAAAGACAATCCTGATAGGCAAGACTTGATAATACCAGCGCTCAAACAGGAGGATCTCTGTGAGTTCAAGGTCTGCCTGGTCTACACAGAGAGCTCTCTATGTGACCAGAGCTACACAGTGATACCCCTTCTTTAAAAAAGCAAAGAGAGTTACATTGTACCTATTCAAATGCAGAGACATACTTTAATATGTAAGTTCAAACTATATATTCCTTTAGTGTAATCAAGATATAGATATATTTTATATATAAGACCATGGAAACTGTGACATTGTTGGGGGAAAGATAAGCCATCAAATCAGTCGTCATTAGAAACCTGACTAGCAGTGCTATATTAGTAACAGATGAAGTTCACTTTAAAATATGGAGATCTACAGATAAGAGATATCAGATATTTCATAAAAGTTAATAGGTCATTTCATCAAGAAATGTAACAATACAAAGTATATATGCACCAAATAAAATAGCTCAAAACACTTGGGGGGGGGAGCACAGTTTCTCCAACCCCTATAGCACCAAGGAACCCAAGACCTTGCATATACTAAGTATAGGCCCTATCACTGAGCTAAATCCTGGCCCTAAACACACAATCGTATTTGGTTTTAACACCCGTCTTTCTGCAGTTGACAAAACCAGGCAGGTACAAACAGAAGAATTAAACAACTAATTACTCACCCTAAAGAAATAAAATCTTAACTACACATAAATCTACACATAAATGTCTGTGTTCATAATGAAGTGGGATAGAATGACAGGGAAAACTTGAGAGGAAAGAACCTCTCACCCTGGGATCCAGTTGATGCCTCCTGCCAGCAGAGAAGCAAGATTTCCACACAGCACAGCTAACCATTCACAGTTCTTCTCCCATCCCTGCTGAAAGCCTGAAATTCCTCAGGAATCTCATCAGAAACTGTATTTACAGGGGTAAAGGGTGGGGGGTGAGGGGGGCGATTAGGACACTCACTCAGCAACCCTAGTGGATCCTGGGTGACCTTATCAGACTGTAATTCCATCCAAGGCATCTCTGCAGCCTTTTCTCACTTATCAGAAGACGGCTGACAGGGCAGGTCTCCCAACAGCCTCTTGAGAGATAACTTGACAGCCGTGAAAATGGTACACTGCTAATGTTGAGACCATTAATGTTGCCTCTGTGCTGAGAAGCCACACCTACACATGGGTATCTGACTTTCCCCTGCTCTGCTTTAGGAAGAGTGATCTACCCCTGCACCTGGGTATGTCTTGCTTTTGCCTGAGGGCCTCTCTTTCCCTTCATCCTCATTTTTAAGTTTATATTAAAATATCTTTATTAAGCTCCAACTAGCCAGTTCTTTTCCATGATGAAGTTACAAATCTCAGTTTGCCTGAGTTGGAGCTGCCTGATTATGGGAACCTTCTCAGGAGTCTCCTTCCCGATGACTAGAACAGACTAACGAGTAATAGCAAAGACCGGAAAAAAAAAAAAAACCAGGTAACTAGCTTAGAAACAAAAAGTCTTATTTACAGGATACCTGATGATTCCACTTAACAGATTCAAAAAAAAAAAAAAAAAAACTTGTAGTTACAAAAAAGATTGACAAGTGCCAAAGTTGAGTTTAGGGGACAGCATGACCAAAAAAGGAGAGTAATGTTTCTTTGTAGTGAACCCAAGTTTAGTACCAACTGTGGTAACAGACAAACTTGGACACAATAAAACTTTGTTAGCACTATCAGCTAAATTTAAAAGAAAAAAAGCATAGACAAAATGTGGTAAGAATCTCACCGTCAAATTTGGAGTATATACTAACATCGATTTCCTGGATTTGCAAATCAGCACGGTTAGGTTATACTAAACGCATCCTTGGCAACAACTAAATGACTCATGATCTGGGTCACTGTTTTTTGCAATTTCTTAAAAGCCATAAAATATTTAAAAAGATGAAATGTCATTGCATAGGGGCTGGAGAGATAGCTCAGCAGTTAAGAATACTGACAGTTCTTCCAGAGGACCTGGGTTCAATTCCCAGCCCCACATGGCGGCTCACAACCATGGGTAACTCATAAATGTGGTGCACAGTCATACATGCAAGCAAAACACCAATACACATAAAATAAATAAAAATTTTTAAAGTTCTATTACGTACATTGTAACAATTTACAGGAAGAAGGATAGAACTGGAAACTATATTATGTAAAGTAACTGAGAATCAGAAAAAAATTACGGCATGTTTTCCCTTCGTATAGAGACTGCAGATTTTAATTTTTATATGTGTATGTACTGGGGTAGCTTAAGTCAGAAACCTAAAAGAGGGGCCACAAAAGAGGAGAGAGGTCTAAAGGGAAGTAAAGGGGAAATGAAGAGAACAGGGCTCCTGAACCCTGAAAACAGCAAGGCTCCTGGGAAGAGATGGGTGGCCAGCAGGAGGCAGGGAGGGGTCAGGTGGAGGGTGGTGGAGGGAACTGTGTGGTCTGAATGAGAGATGTGCCCCCCGGCTCCAGCATTTGAACCTGTGGTTCCTAGCTGGCAGTGCTGTCTGAGGAAGCTATGAAATCTTTAGGAGGCAGAGCCTTGAGGGAAGAAGTCCACTGGGAGCAGGCAGCGAGAATTTATGGCCTCAGTTCCCTCTGGGCTTCATCCGTGTGGCTGATGTGATCTCTCAGCTTCCTGCTCTGGCAGCCTGCAGCCATGCGTCCCCCAACAGTATGCACTCTCCCTCTGGACCTGTAAGCCAAAATAAACTCTTTGTCCCAGAAGTTGTTTGTGGTCATAATGCTTTATGTGAGCAACGGAAAAGTAACTAATGTAATCACCAACACAAAATATGTAGGGAGATGCCATTTTCATAAAAACCAACTCTCGCCAGGCAGTGGTGGTGCATGCCTTTGATCCCAGCACTTGGGAGGCAGAGGCAGGTGGATTTCTGAATTTGAGGGTCTACAGAGTGAGTTCCAGGACAGACAGGGCTACACAGAGAAACCCTGTCTCGAAAAACCAAAAAAAAAAAAAAAAAAAAAAACCAACTCTCAGCTCAAGAAGAAGAGATGGTGTTAATCCCAAAGATGGGATGAGAAAGACCACCGACCCAAATCATCACGGCCAAATTAAGCAGTCCTTTTTTATTTGTGTACATGAGCTGCCTCCCCCTAAGGTGGGGTTCAAGAGGTCAGATTTGGATGTGAGGAAAACAAGGCTCAGAGGTGGGGGGGGGGGAGGGGATTTGGTGGACAAAATAGGCAGTTACAGGAGCAGAACATAAGTTAGTTCTTCTGAAACAAAGACCTGGTTGCAAGGTGAGTGTAAGAAGGTAGTCATCGGTGGTCATATGACCCTTTGAAACAAAGTTAGTTCCAAAAGCAAGATGTGTAAAGAACTTTTTAAAATAAAGACATGACTGCCATTCCTGGAGTAAGCAATACAGAACATTTTGTAGTTAAGGCTACAGGAGGGACATAGCCCAGTCCTTGAGAAACAGAGGTTTAATCATAAACAGAAATGAACCTAGTATAGCTTTACTATAAGATGGTTTTTAAGCCTAAAATGGAGGCAGATTTGTTCTTCAAAGGTTTATTCTGGAGTCAAATAGGAGAGAGCATATCAGGAACGTGGATTTAGGCTACACCAAGTTCCACATTCCAACATGGCAGCAAGTTTCCAGAAGTTTTTATAGTCTGGAACAAAGGCCACCAATTAAGTCACTTTTGGGGGGAGGGGGATGCTGTAGATAGGAGAGGATTAAGACAGGGTTTCTCTGTGTAGCCCTGGCTGTGCTAGAATCCACTATGTAAACCAGGCTGGGCTCAAACACAGAGATGTTCTCTGCCTCTACCTCTGGAGTGCTGGGATTAAAGGTGTGTGCCTCCATGCCTAGCAACGATAACTATTTTTTAAAAATAGGTAAGAGCCAGCATGACCGCCCATACCTATAATCCTACCACTACACTTGAGGGATAGAGGCACGAGAATAAGGAATGATAGGCCATCTTTAGCTGCACAGGGAGCTGCACGAGACTGGCAGAAATAAAGATACTCTAAAGGGACACTGGCATCTCTCAATATGACTCTCAAACTATTGAAACAATGAACTCCAAAGAAATGGGAATTTCTCCAGGAATCTCTTCCTGTGCAAGGGAAGGAGCTAGATAAAGAAAGGATTTGTCTAAGAAAGATTTCACACAGCTCCAACTGCTAGTCAGACCAGTGAAGAGCAGACACCTTGATTGTTACCACACAGATGTGCAAATCCATGGCCTTCCATTTAAGCTTTAATCTCACATCAGGATCCTGAAGACCAATTGGGGGCAGGGCCCTGATCTCTCTGTCCCTCTTTCCAAGCAGCCACACTGGATAAATCTCCTTTTCTTGCGTTGCATTTTAAGTTGGCTATTTTAATTGGCTCTGAGAATGGGTGGCCAGACCAGCCAGTCCCCTTCGAGATTGTCTTTGACAACAGATTCTTCTGGGGAATAAATAGCAGAGTTTGTGGTTTTATGAATCAAACTGTTTCATCCAAATGTAGAAGAACATATGGAAGCTCATCACATTCTCGATCCGATGGTGGAAGATGGCTATCAGGAAACCCTCCCACAGAAGGGCAAAATCAATCACCTAGATGGCCTGAGTAATTCTAAAACACCTGGTGTATGAGGAAGGTAAAAGTTGGCCCCAAGAAGCTGATATCTGAACATACTTTTTTTTTTTTAACATTTTATTTTCTTCTTATTTACTGTGAGAGTGAGTGTGTGCACACCCACATATGTTCATGTGCCCTCCAAAGCCAGAATAGGGCTCCAGATCTCCTGGAGCTGGAGTCACAGGGATAGCGTGGGTCTAGGAACTGAACTCATCTGGGGATCGGTAAGGACTCTTAACCCTTGCACCATCATCTCTCCAGCCCCTAAATACACATTTATCGCAGAAAGAAATTACCAAAAGAGTAGAAGGATAGATAGAAGAAAAGCGATGTGTGTATCCAAAGCACTGCACTATTTCCTCACAAATGAATGGGGCCATACTAGCAATTTTCTTACAGGGTCTGGCCTGACTGACAAAGCAACTCCATAAATGAATGTTTGTCTCATATCTTTTTTGTACATTATACTGAAATACTGACATGTTTGCCACATTTGTTTGCTTGAGACAGGGTCTTGCTGTGTAGCCTAGGCTGCTCTGTGATTCATGGCTAGGCCTCTGGAATACAAGGATTACAAGCATGGGCCACCCCACCCAGCTTAATGTTTTAATAAATAAATAATGTTCAGACTGCAAAACTGACTCATCTTTATACAATTAGATCACAGAGCTCCAAATGAGAAGAAAATACATAAACAGCTATGGAAGAATGGCTGAATACATGAAGGGCAGCTGGATTCCTAGTGGTTTGACTTACTGTCCCAGTAGACTTTTATCAACCTGATACAAGTTAGAGTTATCTAGAAGAAGAAACTCAATTGAGAAAACACCCGCAGGCAAGTTGGTAGGTCATTTTCTTGATTAATGATTGACGTGAAAGGCCTATGGGGGTTGATGTGCACCCTGAGGAAGCAGTCCTAGGTTGTATAAGAAAGCAAACTAAACAAGGCAGGAGGAGAGGGTCACTAAACACATTGCTTGATAGCCATGCTTGGGTTCCCCAGAGGCCTGCCCTGCTTGAGTTCTTGTGCTGCCTTCCTTTGATGATGGACTGGGATCTGGGACAGTACACAGAAATAAACCCTATCCTCTCCGAGCTGCTTTTACAGTTTTATCACAGCAATAGAGATTCCTCTCTGCCTCTCCCCAGTTTCACAGTAATTCTGAAATGAAACAACCCTCACACACTGAACTCAGACACTAGCCCCTGGAGAGGTGAGAAATGTGTTGGTGCTCTAGCAAAGCTCTAGTTCAGAGAACTGCTATCATTTCAGCTTATTGACAGTTCCTTCAAAAGCTCAAGGCTTTGACCTGATCCTGAGCTTGCCCTGTGCTAAGAGTTTCCCCAAAGAGTATCTGTCAAAAACGACCAGCTGCAGTTGTTTAACATTCCAGCTGCTTGAAGCAGTTGGAACAAACAAGTTAGCCAAAAACATAAAAGGGAAAGTGTGAGAGAAAAATGTCCACGGAGGGAACATCCAGAATGGTCCTAAAATTGCAGTGGGCAAGCTCAGGGAAGACAAGGGAAGGCCTGAAGCCCCCAAGTCTGCCTGGGCAGAGGACTGCACAAGCACAGACTACAGCTTCACAGCTGTAAGCTTGGCTAGGTGTTTAGGATGTGCCTCAGCAGGCACCCAGTGTCTCTAAGCAGACCGGGAAACAGTAGCAAGTATTAACAGGAATGTGAAGAAGCTGGAATCCTCAATGCCCAGACAATGTTGGAAATGCAAAATGATGCAGCCACATGGGTCAACAGGGTTGTAGTTTCTAAAGAAGGAAGAAGAGACAGTGAAGGAGGAAGACAGAAAAATGGGGACTTCTACCTCAAAGGAACCAAAAAAAAAAAAAATGGTTTGTTCTGAAGCCAAATGTGAGTGATTATACCCAGAAATAGTTTCTCCAAATGCCATGTTCCAATACTGTAACAGTTTAATGAAGTTCTATAGTAACAGAAGAAAATCATAAATCAAAACACTTTCTGAATACATCGGGAGAAACATCAGAAAAGCTGGGAAATCAAACTACGGGCCTCAGATGTTATCTGCAGGGGTCTGTTTGTACATTCCAAAAGATTTACCTAATAGTCACAAAGATATTAGGTCACAGAGAGGAAGGTAATAAATGGTTATTAAGTGTGTTAAAGATAGCCCAAGATAATTTGGCTTGGCAACATTCCATCATTTCCACATCATTAAAGTTCTAATGAGTCAGTCAGCCTTCGTTGTCAGCTTCTTTCCAGGAATTTTTGTTCACAAAGTAACATAAAATTATCCTATGAAGCTGTGTCCTTTCCTAAGAGAAACAAACGTATGGCAACACAAAAACTTACACATGGATGCTCACAGTGCCACTACTCACAACAGCCAGACTGCAAATAACCCACAGAGCTCGGTAAACAAAATATAGCTACACACCAAAATGTATTCAACCTAAGAAGGAATCAAATACTGATAACTTGATATGACATGGATGACCTTTAAAAACATTTTACTCTCTGAAAGAATTAAGATTCACAAAGGACTAAAATGATATGATTGTGCTCATGACATAACAGAATAAGAATTCACAGAGGTGCTGGGCTGTGGCAGCACACACATTTAATCCCAGCACTCAGGAGGCAGAGGCAGGATGATCTCTGAGTTCGAGCCACCCTGGTCTACAGAGCTAGTATCAAGACAGCCAGTGCTACACAAAGAAGCTCTGTCCTGAAAAACAAAACAAAACAAAAACAAAAATAAAAAAAAAGAATTCTGAAGCAAAAAAGTAGATTTCACAGTTTCCAAAGGATGGTTGGTGGTGTACAATATGTAGTGAGAGGTCAGCTCAGGAACTTTGAGATATTCCACCAGGGTTCCCTCCCCCGTCCGAGCACATGGAAGAAACAGGTTAGAAAGCACATAGGCTGGAAGGGAGGGGCTGATTAAGCCCCTGCTACCTCATTTCCTAAAGACCAATCAGTTTAAAAGTCACACTGTTCTGCCAATCACATTGCACCTAATGGTAGCTGCTCTAAAATCCTATATAAGGTCCCTGAACAGGCTCCATGAGATCGCCCTCCCATGTTGGTATGTAGAGCGACCTCAGCATGCTGATGAATCAATAAATTTCTCTTGCATTTTGCATCAATCCCCGACTCCATGTGTTCACTCAGAGGGTCTCAGGTAAGTTAAGACTCCCCAGAGTCTTACAGTAGAAAGTGAGTGACTACTAACAGCTATGATGTTTCATTTTTAAATTGATAAAAATGTTTTAAAATTATTCCACAATGACAGCTGTTCAACCCTGTGAGTATAAACTGGTCTGCTTTAAAATTAGTTTATACTATATGACTCGTATCTTTAAAATAATTCAAACAAATGAACATAATTGGTGTTTACAAAGTACTAAATTCAACAACTGCAGCATGAGGTTTCCACTCAAAATATTATTGAATGAGATAGGTTGGTTGGTTGGTTGGTTGGTTGGTTAAGTGGTTCCATGCTACACAAGCATGAGGACCTGAGTCCTAGGAACCAAAATGGCTGGCAAGATGGCTCCATTGGTTAAGGCCCTCGCTTCTAAGCCTGATGAACCTAAGTTCAACATCCAGAATCCCTACAGTAAAAGGTGTGAGCCAATTCCCATATTCTAACCATGGTACATGTGTTTACATACAGAGAGAGACACGCACACACTAGTACATAAAGGTTTAAGCAAAGGAGGGAAACCACATAAAAGCTGGGTGTTGTGGCCCACCTCTGAATTCCCAACACTGGGAGCCAGAGACATGAGGATCCTAAGGGCTCGATAACCAATCTGGTCAAATTAAGCTACAGTTTCAGTGAGGGACCCTGTTTCAAAAGATTAGATGGAGATAGACAAAGACATTTAATATTTACCTCTGGTCTCCACATACACACACACACACACAGCATGTACCTATACACACACACACACACACACACACACACACACACGCAGGAATTCAAAGAGTTCAAAATCAAATATACTATTCACTAAAACAGACCACAGCCCAGGCCATAAAGCTAGTCCTTTGTACCCAAAGGACTCAAAGGACTGAAATGATAATATAATGAAACAAAATTGTAATTCAAGCCTAATTACATGGTAAAATCCTGAATCAAAGTAATCATACACACACCACCAAAAACTTAAAGGACTGGCGAGATGGCTCAGCAGGTAAAGACATTTGCAGTTAAGCCTACCGACCTGAATTTCATCCCAGAGACCCATATGGTGAAGTAGAGAAGCACATCTTCCAAATTGTGCTCTAACTTCCACCCACAATGTGGGACACACACACACACACACACACACACACACACACACACACAAATAAATCTAAGAGTGATATGAATCAATCATTGTGTCACACTACTATAATTCCAGCACTCAACGGGGCGGTGAGACAAGAGGTTCTCAAATTGTGAGCAAGACCTGGACTACCACAGCAAGTCTCAGACTAGTCAGTGCTATACACACGCGCACAAGCATGCACATGCGCACACACATACTGTCTCAAACTAATGAGACAGAGAGAGAAAGACAGACAGAGAGAGAGAGAGAGAGACAGACAGACAGACAGACAGACAGAAGGGTGGAGACAGAGGGAGAAATTGAAAATAATGAGGGGGCGCCTCATTATTATGCTTAATAATGAGCAGTTAGGAGCGCCTATTTCCAGAGGACCTAGGTTCGATTCCCAGGACACACATCTCTACTTCAAAGGAATCTGACGCCCTTTTCTGGCCTCAAGCAAGCATTCTGTGCACAGACTTACATGCAAGCAAAACATCCACACAGAAAAAATAATAAATATTTAACATAAAATAAATTCTTTAATTTGTTGAAAAATAACAGAAAATAAAATATTAGCCAAAAAATTCTCAGATATTAAGACTTAATTAAAAGGCAGAGGCAGGAAGATAACTCCAAGTTTAAAACCAGTCTACATGGCAAGCTTTATTAGGCCAGTAGGGACTACATACTGAGACTCTGTCTCAGAAACCATACATGGGAGTTGGCACTGGAGACATAGCTCAGTGAGAGATAGCTTTGGAAGGCCCTAGGTTTGATTCCTCATACCATAAAGAAAAATAAAGGGGGAAGGGGGTAATGTCATGTCAGATGTGGCAACACAGCCCCATAATCTCACCTACTCAGGAAACTAAAGCAGTAGAATAACAAGCTCAAGGCTTATACGGGCTACACAGTGAGTTCATGGTCAACATGGAAAACTTAGTGACACTTTATATCAAAATAAAAAAGACTGGGATATAGTTCAATGATAAAACACTTGCCCACCATGCACAAGGCTCAAAGTTCAATCCCTAACACTGCAAAAAAGAAAGAAAGAAAGGAAGAAACAAACAAAGAAAGAAAGAAAGAAAGAAAGAAGCTGATAAACTTATAATGAGCAGAAAAATCAGTATAAATTGTACAGTTATTTGAGCGAATACAGTATATCAAAGTTTTTTACGATCCAAAAGAAAAAAATAGAGGAAGTCAGCTGATGAGTGCCAGATCTGCCAGCACCAGAGACCAA
The DNA here is from genome assembly GCA_019843965.1 of Rhynchomys soricoides. NCBI lineage: Eukaryota > Metazoa > Chordata > Mammalia > Rodentia > Muridae > Rhynchomys > Rhynchomys soricoides. The sequence continues at coordinate 2,533,649 of JADRCH010000330.1, forward strand.
CACTGAGGCCTGTTTTGCACACTTCCCCAGGGTGACCAGCCACTTGGACCACTTCCTTCAAGAAAGGACACACTTATTGAAATAGATATTTATTCTGTCTAAGGATTTGCTTTCTTGCATGTAATGCTTCTCCAAAACCTACCATCCATGGACTTACAGAATGCCTTATCCACAGTTGTGGTATTTCACACATTGCTTCTGACCTAGGAACTTAGTTTTTAGCCAGAGAAGTGTGACAGTGCACTTATACTCATGGAATCCATTGGTCTGGCCATGTTCCTACCATCTTGAAGCATATGACCAGACAGAATGGTGGAACGGCTGAAGGCACACTCACAGTGCAATTGGGTAACAGTACTCTGGAATGACAGTGCAGGGTTCTCCAGAAGGCAGTATATACTTTGAAACAATGTCCAATATACAATATGGTTTCCTCACACAGCCAGGACTCACAGGTCCAGTAATCGAAGGGTGAGAGGGAACGAGCCCATTTACCATGACTCCTACCTAATGACTCACTAGGAAATTGTTTGCTTCCAGTCCTGCAACCTTAAATTCTGGCAGCCTAGAAGTTTTAGTTCCAGAGTGGGGGGTGGATTCTCCCTAAAGACACAAAAGCGTTCCATATAACTGGAAGCTCAGACTTCTCCTGGCCACTTTGGGCTTCTGATGCCCTTAAGCCAAAAGGCTAAAAAAGGAAAAACAGTGTCAGGAGGGGGTGATTGACCCAGATTACCCAGGGGAAACTGGATTGCTTCTCCACAATGAGATAAGAAGTGGAGAGCAGGAGATCCTTTAGGGAGTATGTCTCTTGGTACTACCATGTCTGTCCAGACGGAATGACAAAACACACAGACCCTTCAGGAATGAAGGTATGGGACACTTCTCCAGGAAAAGAATCAAGATCTGCTGCGTGCTTTCTGAGGGTGGAGAAAATACAGATGGGTAGTAAAGGAAGGAAGTTATAAATACCAGTTAAGGTCATGTGACCAGCTGCAGAAACATGGAATGTAAATGTCATGAATATGTCCGTCTGAAATAAGAATGTGTCTGCATATGTATGTATACATACATTATGCAATATTTATATTTCTCTATTTCCTCATAATATAATGTAACATTAATTGAGATATTAGTGGTTATCACATTTATGAAACACTACAAGACTAGCATTCCTCAAAGGATAGTGCCACCAGTCCTAAAATACATAATGCATTATCGGTTGTACGAGGAACTGTTATGTCATGTTTAGGTGAAACTATAACCGGGCAATTGTTTTCATTTGAAAATGAAGCATTACCTAAGATGTGATTGTGTATCAAGCTGACAAGGAGTGCACTTGGTTGTCAACTATAACTAGAGTCACCTAAAACCTAACTATCTGAGCACACCTATGAGAGATTTTCTTGATTGGCTATAAATCTGCGCCACACCTCCCGGTGGCAGCCTCCTAAAAGGACATGAAAGGAGGACTTTCTGCCTCTTTGCCCTCACTTTCCCTGGCAAGTTCATCCATCCTACTCCTAAGGCATTCCTTCTCTGGTATTTGTACCTTCCTCAAGAGTCCAACAGAGACGAAAGACCAGCTGAGACACCCAGCCTTGTATACTGAACTAGCAGACTCTTGGGCTTTCCACAGGGAGATAGCCATTGTTGGACTATGCACACAGGCCACAACCTGTAAGCCAGTCATAATAACTCCCTTTCAATCTTCAACCATCAGTTTTATCCCCTAGAGAACCCTGACTAATACACTACCAAATCCACACAAAGACCTAGAACAATGTTCTGAACCAAGACATAGAGAAAGATGGTGGCCCCATCTCGTAAACGTGCAAAGCCTAGGTACTCTCCTTAGCAGGACAGAAAGGGGGACAGAAGACAAACAGGATGTTCAAGGTAGTTTTATTCATCACAGCCCAAAACTGGAAACAACACAAAGACCAGCAACAGTAGCATTACTACCTACAAACGATGGGCTATTACTCAGGAATGAAAAGGAATTAGCTACTGACACATCAAAATGGGTGAACCTCAAAATTACCATGATAAACAAAACCCTTAGGATACAAGACTCTTTATATGAAGTTACAAAATATGCAAATCAATCATTTTTAATAGAAGAATGAAACTAGCTGTCTGGGTGGTGAGGGGAACACAATTCACTGAAAGGAGGCAAAAGGGAACTTCCCAAAAATTGTCCTGTATCTAAAGCTAAGTGTTGTTTGCGCAAGTAACTATACTGTCAACATTCAGCTACAAAGGAATGTAGCTCAGTGGTGTCGCATATGTGATATAAGAGGTTCAGCAATGAGAAATAATGTTAAATGCAGGATCTATGGTTTTATAGTGTATATATACTACTGTTGGCATAAAAAATATAAACTAACAAGGGTAATGTGTATCCTTTGACTCTATAACTCTTCCATTTGTATATTAATTCTTATCTCTGGTTTCATATTCTAGAATAGTTCATCTCTGACCAGCATTATCTGCTTTTTTAAATTTCCCATTGGGAAATTCTTTTCAACATACTAATTTGTTGAAATCTCAACCCCTGGCTCCCCAAATCTTCATTCGAGCATGTATTCCCGACTTCTCTAGTACTTCCCTGCTCTCCTCAAAATAAGACAGTTCTAAGAAGGAGTAAATGCTCCAATAAACAGCCAGTTCCTCTGAGCTTCGTAAAAGTGGTTTTGTACATTTATTTATATATTCTGTGTGTGTGTGTGTGTGTGTGTGCGCGCGCGCGCACGTGTGCTACTTGTGTGGGTGTCAGAGGACAACATGCAGGAGGAATAGGCTCTCTCTTTCCACCATGTGAGCTTCTTTTTAAATCCTTACCACGTTACAGTAATAGGGAGGACATTATTATTATTATCTCTGCTTAACAGAGTAGGAAAGAATTCCTAGGGTAAAAAATTCAGCAAGATTATATAACTTCCCAAAAATCAGACAGCAAGTAAATGATCCTAAATTTCCCTTTAATGTGCTTTTTTTGTTCAATATACTACACTGAGACACTCAGGACTCTGTTAATATAAAAATGTTTGGTCACAGAGAAGCATCCAGATACAGACAAAATAGGGGTACAGCCATTACCCATGGCCTTATTTCAAATACATTTCAATAGCTAAAACTCCTATGACATTATGATTACACTGTATCCATGAGGTGACCAGATAATTCACTATCCAAATGGATAAATAAAAAAGAACTGATAGTAATTCTGTCAAGCTAACAGGCATCATCCGGCACTGCTCTGGGCCAGCTGGGGAATGTGGTCACCTGGCTTATAAGACAGCTTTATTTATGCTTTATTGCAGCATTTTTAAAAAGCAACAACTATAAAGAAAGACCTGGCTGCTGGACAAATGCAGCAGCAAAGGGTTAACATCTGGACAGTCGACCATCATTTGGTTCCAGTTTTATCTTTGACAGTTCTGCTTAATGTAGCCATTCCCCGGCTGGAGTGATTTGGAGTTAGAAAACCTTGTGTGTTTTCTCAAACAAAGATGACCTATTTATAAATACAAGCATTAACAGCTGACAACACTGCACCTAAGAAAAGGTTCCTATTTCAGTTTTCTAAGACAGTTCATAGATCAAATAGTTTCAGCGTATCTTAGCATCTTATGTAGCCCACCAAGAAATCTCACGACATAAAAGTTTATGTAGCAATCTGAATTTTTAAATTAGAGAAATAAAAAGAGAAGAAGAAGAAAAAAAAAGAAAACTCACAGGTCCTGAAATGAATTTGAAAATTCTGTTTAAATGCCTCAAAGAACCCAGCTCTACAAGATTCCATCTTAGCCCTACTTTTGTCTCCATGAAATGTTTTCCGTCTGAGTGGCTTGGAGGAGTCTATTGGCTGTACCTCAAAAGTCCTGAGCCTTAAAAAGAAAATACCCCAGGACCCCACCCATAGCCCACATAGACTTTCTAATGTGGGCTTAACCCACACACACTAGCAGTTCCAGCATGAGGAGAAGGAGGGAGGAGGACACAGACAGACTCCAGTCCCAAAATAGTCTCAGTCAAACCTGGCCATAGACTGCTCAGCAAATACCCTCACTACTCCAGTGGGGTTCCCAGTGGTCCCTGGTACAACATGGGAGTTGTAAACAACCCCAAACCAGAATGCACACAAGGTTATGAAGACAAGGCAATGTTTAACAGAGAAATTTTTAAAGTGTTATTCAGTAAAAAGTACACAAAGTAGTAGTGAAAGATCTTCATTGTCTCAGACTCTCCTCCAGGCTAACTGGAGTATATCACTTCCATTTGGAAAGTAACTTCCACATAGAGAGAGAGAAAAAAAAAAATCAAATACTGTCTTAATCTCCTAAACTTAATGTACACTTTAACTTTCCTATCGGAACAATTAAGAGTGACAAAAGCATTAGTTTATCAGCTAGGTTCTAATATGGCCCAAATAAAGACCACTCAGAACCTGATACACATAACAAGGGGTAAAAGTAGCTCTCCAAGGATAACCGAGTTTGTAAGCCAAACATTTTAGCTTCTTCATCACTAAAAATGAGTAGATAAAATACAAATTATGATAGTCAGACTACCTCTATCCAAATCATTCAAGACCTTAAGCTTGAAAAAAATAATTAGATAGTCTAACAAAAATAATTAAAAAGTCTTAAGAACTGACTGGTACACTAAAAATGGCAAAGCAGGGGGCTTAAGCGAGGTATCTCGAAATCTAGGATCTGGTTCAAGCTTTGTAACAATTTGTGTGAACTTGAATGAATTATACTATCTCTGATCTTTAGTGTCTTCAACTGTAAAATGAGGTAATCACACACGTAAGTTTGTTTCCTGTTTATATAGAGAAACTTTGTACATGCCTTTTCAAGTGGCATCATTTCCTAGGGGGGGAAAGGCTTTTAAGATTAAAAACTACATTCCACTCATAAAATCTCTTGAAATTTAAAAGCATTGTACAGATAGGGAGACACACCTATCATCTCGGCACTCAAGAGATCAAAGTAGAAGGATACCAATTTTGAGAACAGCCAGGGAGGGCTACTGTAGCAAGTTCTAAGCTAGCCTAGTCTAACAGTGAGACTCTGTCTCAAAGTATCAAAATCAAAACAAAGTTTTAAAGTACAATTTCCCAGTAACACAGCAGTGGGGTATGGCATTAAACAGATGCCCATGGTAGAAAAGAATTAGAAAAGAGCCTCAATCAGATTCTAGGTATGTCTGGTTTCTAATCCTATATTCTTTGATAGCCACTGCAAAGTCACACGCTGTTATATTTAGCAACAATTTTAAGTGTGGGGTAAAGGCAAGAACACAGGACATGAGGTCAAATTTTGATAATTTGGGATCACCAGAATAGGGTATTAAGACTTAGCTTTTGCGTTACTGTTAGGCTGGGCAGTGGAGGGGAGCACGCCTGACATGCTGACTGATAAAGACATGACATAATTGCAGTGGCTGCAGTCCTCACTGGGCACTTTCAAAACCATCATACATACTGCCACTTGGCCTTCCTCATCCTCCCTGCTGACGCTTGGTGTGAACCAAGCTAGCAGAAAGAGGAAAGCAAAAGGGTTCCTACAGATGTCTCTCATCTGTATATTTTGTAATTTTTGACTGCTGAAATAATTTTTTTTCATAAACTTTAGTGTACTGTTTCTACAAAGGTATCAAGATGGATATTCACTTCCTAACTTTGCTACTAATAGACTTTGTGCTAGGCACAAAACTTTTCTTCAGTTTAGTTCCTATAGCAAAGTGATTTCTTTTTTTCAAGCCATGTCACTGTAGCTCAGGTCTTTAACCAGACCCTGAAGATGCAGACAAAAAATATCACTATCAATTGCCTTTTCAAAATATATCCAAGGCTGGTGTTAACTCAGACTTTTGAAAACAACCTCTGCATTGCTACACTACAAACACATCTCGATGCTACCCACTTGGACATTTCCCCAGTGAGGAGTGGCCTGGAGTAAAATGGACAACTAAAACCACAGGGAGGATGTGCTGGTTGGGAACAAGGCCCTGAGTTCAATTCCCATTAAAAGAGAGAGTCTTTAGAAAGCATTTTTGGCCAGCACACCTAATCCTGTAGTGATGGGAAGGGATGAAAAGAAGGGAAATTAACTGCTGCCCTACAGCACTGCCCTAATTTATGGTAAAATGCCACTGACTTTCAAAGATAGATTTATATGCTGCAACTTCATTTACCAAAAAGACCATATGGGTTTCCATATGTCCACACCTGGCTTTCTCCTGCATAATGAATGACCAGTATTCTTTGTCCACCTTACTACATAATTATAAATTTAAGAGAAAGGGCAGCATTCTAGATCAGCACCACTGTGTCCTATCATACCTGAGGAAAAGATTCTAAACGAGTAACAGAATTACCACCAAAAAGCCGTTAAATTACTAGGACTTAGGCCCTTAAAGCTCATGGCCTCAAATTACTTCTCTTCAAATTTATTCCGGGGCCTCCCTTTCTTTTGGAAAAAAAGGCCAAGATCTACTTTTTAAAAGGCATTCCAAAACACTGGGTAAATGAGGAAACTTACTTTTTTTTATTATTATTATAAACAGTCACATTTACATAAGCATTCAGTAGAAGCTAAATAAAGTGGGCAAGCCCACTTAAGTATAACCATTTGCTCCCCACCACCACCACAACCAAAAAAAGAGGAACATTCAAAACCCTGGATCTGTGAATGGGTGAGTCGGCTTTCATTATATCAAAAATCTATTTCACTTGTGACGCTAATATAAAAGTAGGCAAACATATGGTACCTTCGAGAACCAAAGTACTAATTGCAGTCATAGGCAAATATTTTAGGGACACACAATTTCACAACTTGGGAACAATCTATGTGAGAGGTGCCAACTTTATAGATCTGCTCATGGCTAACCATGAAGTTCTGTCAGAAGGTATGACACAGAGGAATGGGCACACACTGTACGGGGCACATTCCCTTGGGACCGGGGTCACCCCATAGTGGGTCGATGGGGGCGAGAGGCAGTTTTTCATGAGAAATTCATTACGCACACAAGTAAGCCACAGACCCTGGAATCTGAGCAAGGGTCACCTCAAGTAAATGGCAACAAATAGGGCAGCGCCTTGTGCTACAAATCCAAAAACTTCGGAAGAAACCAGAAATGCACCAGTGAGAAGTGTGAGGGGAACAGCCAACAGAAGAGGGGCCAGCGGCAAAGGGAGGCTCTAGACATAGGGAAGGGGCAATAGTTCTCCCAGAATCTGCAAGCTCACGCCCAGCCGGGGCATAGCTGAAGCGGCCGCCCTCTGCTTACCTGGTGGACGTCATGACTTCACCTACCCGTCCCGCACCGCAGCACCCCGCGCCCGACGTCCGATGCTCAGTGTCTGCCCGGGTAGCAGTAGGTACCACAGCAACTGCTCCCCAGCTCTGGCACTCAGCGACGGATAACGCGTCCTCACACACCCCGCGCGCGGGCGGCCCGGAGCAAGCTGGCCCCCTGCGCTGATTGGCTGCGGCCGGAGGAGGGCGGACGCCCCGCCCCAGTAGGTCCGCTGTAGCCCCGCCCCCAGGGCAGAGCGCCGAGGCTCGCTGCCCGCGGGGTTCGGTCAGGCTCGCTGCCACGCGGGCTAGCTGACCAGCCAGAGGGCTGGCTAGCGGGCACGGTGGCCATCTTGAGTCCTGGTAACCACCTCCCCTTGCCCTCCCGGCCCCACAGGGCAACAAGGTTGAGTGCCCGCCTCAAAAATGGCCGCGCCGCTGGCAACCGGGTTCGCAGTCACATGGGCACGCTATACCTCGGCGAGCTCAGGTCCCTTTAACAGTCTGTGGAAAGGGACGCTGTCAGGACAAATCATGGACGTGGTTTAACAGCCCTCAAAACCTCATCTGCAGTCGAAAATCAGCCACCTGGGAAACCTCAGGCCAGAGGGGGCGGGGGGGACTAAAAGCATAGCAACAGCTGCAAGGCGCGCTGAATTCCAAGCTGCAGCCTCGGGGAGTCAGTTGCAGATGATGATCCCAAAGGTTCTTGAACTTCAGAAACACTTAAACAGTTATCTAATATAAATGTATTTAGGGTTCGTTAAACTGTGAATATAGAATCTAAGTGAGGTGAGGTCCAGACAACCAATATGTATGTATGTATGTACCCAGATGATCCACGTATGCACTAAATAAAGTTTACATCCTCCGAACCAAACTACCCAATGCGCTATTTGCCACGCATGTCAGATTACCTCGCTTTCCCCAATACCTGAGCTGTGAAACAAGCATTTAAAGCTACAGGGAAAAGACTGATGTTAAAATTTACAGTGAGCTACGGTGAGTTAAGAAACCAATAATGTATCACTAGTAAGGGCTGCGGGAAAACACAGGGAGTGGGATCGGTAAATGCTTTATGCCCCAAATAGCTTTTGTTTATTCCTTCTTTATTTTCTGTGTAATAATATTTATGTTAGCAGAGAATAACATCCAGCGGCACTCATTTACTGGGCACATACAATGGTGATCAATTTTCTTGGTCTGGCATATATCAGAAACAAGTCCAACACTATCAAGGTATCATAGATGGGGGAAAGGGACTGAAGGCATGGCTCAGCAGTAAAGTGTCTTGTGAGTATGAGGTTCAATCTTAGGGTCGCTAAGGAGAAGAGGGGAAGGGAGGAAGATAGCTCAGGAGTTAAAGACTGTTACCAAGGCTAGGACCTGCTTCTAGTCCCAGAACCCACTAGATGGAGGTATTGTCCATCCTCTGACCTCCAGAGACACATAAACTATAAAGAATGTCTCCACTCCAACAATTTTTTTTTTTTTTTAATTTTTAAATGGTGCCTGCTGTCAGGTGACTGCCCTTCCTATCTCCTTATCTCAAGCAGCATGGCTCTCTGCTCCAAGTCTCCTCCTCCTCCCTTCTAGACAGTTTAAAGATTTACAGTTTGTCTACCTTGAGGTTTTCCTCTTAAAGTCTAATAGACTGTCCTTAAGCTTCAAAACAGGAGGATGGGTGGAGTGTCATAGTGTGTACTCAGGAGCTGAAGAAATGTCTCAGTGAAAAGGAGACTTGCTGCTCTTCCCGGACCTATGTCCAGCTCCCAGCACCCACGTTAGGTGGCTCGCAAACACCTATAACTCCAGCTCCAGGGAATCCGGACTCCCTGATACCTGCACACATGTGGTGCACATTCACACACACAAATAAACAAAAATTTTGAAGGGACCAAGTAAATATAATGGATCTAACTTTAATGTTAAAAGGGAAGCAATGCGGTTTCTCTTGAGGCTCAGAAAAATATAGATACCAGTCACTTGAGAAACTTAAACACAAAAATATTATTTCAACATACTGGACTTCGATGTAACTGTTCCTTCAGAGTCAGTTGGGTAAAGACAAACTGAGGAGGCTGAGGAACGAGCTAGAGGGCAGAGCCCGGTGCACTGATCCGCCTCAACTCCTCTCAACTGCTCTTCTGTCCAGCTTATCTAATCTTGGTTTAGGAGGCTGCTATAAAGCAAACAGAGAGAGAGCCCCAAGTAGCTGACTCTAGATAGCAGAACAAAGGTGTGGACCCACCTACTAATCTTTTCAACGGACACTCCAGGCCCAGAAATAACAGTAGTGCTCTTAAAAAGCAGCCAGTCTGTTTTTAAGAGTACAATAAAATGAAAAAGCACTCCAGAACATTTTCAGTGGGAAGATGAATGAGCACATTTCGGGAAAGCCTTTGCCAATGCGTTTCAGAAATTTCTTTTTTTTTGAGGCAATTGTTTATTAAAAAGTAGACCAATATGAACAAATATTCTATATCCAGTTATAAACTTGATCATTAACAATTCCAAAAATGTATCATGTACTATAAACCAGTAGCAAAGTAATATTTCAGTAATAGAACATTTTAGGGCAATTATGAAATGTTTCAATATTTTTTCAAAGAAATGGGAAAATGCTCAAAAGATATAGTATAAAATAAAAAAGCAAAAATACAGATTATAATCTGTGGAGTTTTAAAAAATGCATATCATATATCTATTTTTAAAAAATGACTGAGAAAAAAATGCACCTAACATCATCACTGGTTTATTTCCATGAAAAGTTTACATAAAATTTTCAATATTGATACAGTTTTTTCTAACACCCACTGTCTTTTGTGTTTACTGTTTTTATTATCATATTTATTTATGGGTTGTCCCAACACATCCCATGGTGTGCCCATGGAGATCAGAGGACATCTGCAAGAGTCCTCTCTTACCATGGTTCTGGGATCGATTTCAGGTTTGTCAGGCTTGGCAGCAAGCACCTTTACCTACTGAACCATCTCCCTGGCCCAAGAGGGTTTTCTTTTGGAGGTTTTTGGTTTTGTTTTGTTTTGTTTTCTGAGCTGGACTTTCTACTTTGTACCTCCATCTGTCCTAGAACTCACTATTGTAGCCCAGGCTGACTGGCTTTAAACTCAGAATCCTCTGCCACCACTTTCCAAAGCCTGAGATTACAAGTGTGCACCACCAGGCCCACCTACACACTGGCTTTATAGTCATTAGCATTTTTATACCTTTATTTGATTTTATGTGTTTGCTACACATAATGTATGTGTCCTAGACAGAACCACCTATACATCTCAAGCTGGCTTTACATTCACAATCCTCTCGCCTCAGCATCCCCTGTGCTGGGGTTATGGGCTTACAGGTCTATACCTAGCTCCATGATGGTAATTTTATTTAATAATATTGTTGTTGTTGTGTGTGTATGTGCACATTTGTGTATGTAAATAGTAATGGGTATTAGATCTAAGACCTTGTGATGCTAGATAAACACTCTACCACCTACCCAGATCCCCAGTACTTTCTCACCTTAAAATGGCTTAAAAAGGTAAAACATCCCTTCTCTTTTAAAAATTCTAAAATTTTAAGAACACAACTAACAAAACTCTCCTTATTTTTAGAGAATCTGGATTTTTTTGTAAATGTCTCATTTTTCATGTACATTAACTTTTTAAAAGATTATTTATTTATTTGATGTATGTGAGTACACTGTCACTGTCTTGAGACACACCAGAAAAGGGCATCAGATCCCATTACAGATGGCTGTGAGCCACCATGTGGTTGCTGGGAATTGAACTTAGGACCTCTGGAAGAACAGACAGTGCTCTTAACCTCTGAGCCATCTCTCCAGCCCCTACATAAACTTTTAAAAATAGGAATAATAATAAAATATCTATGATTTTCTTGGTTAATTACTTTGTCACAATTTCACAATAATTAAAAGTAAAAATACCACTTTGGAGCTTTGCTTGAATAGCCCAGTTGTCATCACACGGATGTGGACTATCTCCCACATGATACTTAAAAATGCAGCAGACCAACCCCCTACACACATCCCCTTACTAAATATTAAAAAGGTTGTATTTTAAAAGCACTTTTTATCTTACTCACAAGAGAAAACATCTTACAACTTGTGTCCCTGAATAAAATTATTTACCACAGGAGGCAGAGGCCACCTGGTCCATATTGTGAATTACAGGCCAGCCACAGCTCCAGTGAGACCCCCGTCTCCAAAACAAATGAAGGCATACCCTAGTATAAGGTACCGAAAATAAGGTGGGGTGGGGCTAGAAATGTGGGGTGGGGCTCCTTTCTCTTTGAATGATTTATTTTTATTGTTTTTTAATGAGGTGTGCGTGTGTGTTGGGGCGGGGCTACATGCATGCTGAGTGCAGGGGAGGCCAGAAGAGATCACAGAATGCCCTGGAGGTGGAGTCACAGGCAGTTGTGAGTAACCTGCCTCGGAGCTGAGGAGCAATCTAGGGTCCTCTACAGAGCAGAGTATGGTCTTAACCTCTGAGGCGCCCTTCCAGCACCAAGGAGATGGGAATTTTAACTGTGGGCCTGCCAAAAACTTTCTAACCTACTAATCGTTTGAGCATCAGCTTCCTTGTCTGAAACACAAAGGGGTTCACTCTATGTGACAGATCAGATTCACTTCAGTTCTTACTAAAGAAAGAACTGTGTACTTCTGTCCCAGTACAAACTGAGTTGTCGATAACAGTCCTGGCTGTCCTGGCACTCCCTTTGTAGACCAGACTGGTCTCAAACTCAGAGATCCACTTGCCTCTGCCTCCTGAGTGATAAGACTAAAGGCATGTGCCATCACATGAGTTGTCTTTTTAAAGAACCACTTAACATTAGTTTTATTAGAGAGGGCCATTCAAATAAATGCTGGAATATATAGCTATCTCAAGACATGTTATAGGAAGTTGACTGTTTCTGATTATCTGCATATTCTTAGGCTGTATTTCATTTTAATGTTCCATTTTCAAACAATCTTTAAATGGAAACTGAAAGTTCACTGGAGATTTTGAAGTATATAATAATACTCAAGTGACTAAACTTTAGTAAAAATTTTTAACAAAATTCTCTCGGGCACAAGTGTTTAATTTTCAGTGAACTGGTGCTCAATGAAAACTACTTAAAAGCATACAACACTGCTTCTCAAACGTTCATTAATTCATCAAATATTTACTGAGTGTGGTACACACTCCCAGCACTAGGGAGTCAGAGGCATGTGGATCTCTGTGAGTTCATGGCCAGCCTTGTCTATGTAGCAAGTTTCAGGCCAGTCAGGACTACACAGTAAGATCTTGTCTAAAACACATACACACCATACATATATACCTCAATACACATACACACATACAAGCATACATAATATATATATGATACATACATATATGTGTATGTATGTATATATGTAAGTATCATCTCCTCCTCTGTGCTAGATACTAGATATCCAGCAAAGACAAGCAATTCTCCTTTTGTAGAATTTACATTCAGTCTAAAGTGTTACAGATGAATAACTAAGTAATAAATAAGAACCACCAAGTGATCAAAAGTGCTGCATGGGAGGCACATAGGGTCTTGTGCTCACAGATAAGCATTAGGGGAACTAGATATGTTAAACACATGGGGCTGTTCCTTCAAAGGAACTTGTTATCCATCCAGAGGCTAAGAGTGGATGTGGTTAACAGCCTGGTGACCTTTGCACTATCTGTGTGACCAAGACGTTGGACTCTCCCCCAGACACATATGATGAGCTTGTCAATCTATAGAATCCATCTTTATAGAAGGTGTCACATGTAGTCAGTCTATATAAACCATCTTTATGGAAAGTGTCACATGTAATCAATCTACAAGTTTTCACCAAATTGTGCTGTGCTTAAATATGCCAAAAACAAACAAACAAACAAACAAAAAAAAAACACTCCAGGTCAGACTCCTGATATTTGAACCAACATAGGCTACTTAGTTGTGCTGAACTGAACTGTCTTCCTGCCTCTTACAGACTGTCCATGCTGGCCATGGTGGTAATCAGAGAATTACAACCAAGACATCAATGCAGGGAATGCCTTTGCATTGGATTGTCAAGGAAGTTCTCTCTCTACCAAGGGAGAACTTGGTGACAAGAGCTAAGTGGGGAAGCCCATTCCCCACAGGGTAAACCTAAAAGATCTCAACCACCACTGTAAAGAAAAACAAATAAAAAGGACTTTATCTGGCCACAGATCTATGAGATACAATGAGCCTAGAAACAAGACAGGAAGCCACTGTCATTGAAACAATGGAAAAACTGACCTTACAATGGTTACCTAGACTTTGTATGTGCTGAGTGGAGAAGAAGCAGGAAAGCAAAGATCAGGAGCTGGGTTCAGCAACCCAGGGGACACATACAAGTGCTCTGAAGCACGAAGCTAGGAAGGGGTGTGAAGCAGCTGGATCTGGGAGTCATTTGCTAGAGGACTAGACATGGAGGATGGAGCTGTAACTCACTGATAAAGACACTAGGAGCTTGGGAGACTGGTGTCAGAACCAGGGCAGAGATCTAGGAAACACGATTTATTTTCTAGTCTGTCTTGAACCATAATGCTTTCTGTTGGTGGTGGTGCTGGTTTAAGATTTTTAAAGTATTTTAAAGATTTTAAGCATGTTGCCCACATGTATGTAGCACACTGTTTGCAGTGCCTGTGGAGGCCAGAAGAGGGCAGAAGAATCCCTGGAACTGTAGCTACAGCCTATCACAAGCCTCCCTGTAGGTGTAGGAACTTAAAGTCAGGTTGTCTAGGAAGGCAGCAAGTGCTTTTAACTATTGAGCCATCTCTCCAGCCCTGTTTAGTTGGTAGAAAACAGAAATTCCTTGCCAGGACTGCTGAAATTCCAATAGGAAGGAACTTGCAACATATACAGCATTGTGCGTAGTATAAATTAAGGCCGCAAATTTTACATCCCTGAGGCTGCTAGAAGGTGCTTAAGTTCTGTTCCCCTTTAGGCTGTTGTCCCTGCAAAACTGCATACACTAGTCAAATTACATACAGTTCCTTACTATCACATTTAACATTTTACAGAAGAAAAAAACCAGAAGCTCAAAGTGGTCAATTTATTTATTTGCCTCTTGTCATACTTCATAAACCAGAAATGCAAGCCATGGCAGATTGACTTCCGAGCTGGGGCTAATTACATACAGGATGGAAAAACAGTCTTCTCAGTGGTGTAAGCTCAAGGTGTTCTGACAAGTCTGAGGCTTTTATAAATACCCAAGTCTCTCACGCAGCTCTAAGCAGCCACAGCTCTGTATGTACGTCCATTGCTTTTCTCAGATCTCGGGTTTTGAATTTTCAACCGTAGTCTCATTTCTGTCAGAATGACTTTTTTAAAATCAAAACAAGACAAACTTTTCTTTCCCACCCTCCAAGAATTTAGGAGCCTGAAGAGTGTGGCAGTATTCATAGATAATCCCAGCCATGGAGAAGCTGAGGGAAAAGCACACCAAGTCCAAGCATAACCTTCTGCCTCTCCTCCAAGGGAAGATCTCCTCATTAAGTTGTATCAGTCTGACCTCAAACCCAAGATGCCCTTGCTCAGCCTCCTTAGTGCTGAGAATTATAAAAATTTGCCACCAAATAGGTTCCTGCTTCTCTTTAATAAACTACTGGTTATGGAAAATAGGCTGGTTCACAATTTAGTCTGAAAAATATTTTAGCCTGTACTCTTCCTTCACAGGTGGATACACGAACCTAGAACAAAACCCTCTAGGACCTTGATATCCTGGTTCCTAACGCAAAGCTCTTTTCCTTGTACCACGCTCACAGCCCAAATGTATTACAATTTATATCCAGAAGTTTTCACAAACTCATATATCTCAGAATATGTTAAAAACCAAAAAGCTACAACGAGGTCATCAAGGAATCAGGAGTAGCTGAGAGGAACTAAGAATGTTCCTCCTTTTCAACTGTATCTTGTTTTCTCTTTCCCTTCCTCATTCACAAACCTATTTCCCCTTCTATTTCTTTTTTCCTATGTTTATGAAGCAGGATAAAAATGAAATTCTAGAATAGTTTAGATACTATTTAAAGAAATTTTACAATCATACCTTTAAAAATAACCTACCCGGGGAAAGCTGAAGCGATGGCTCAGCATTTAAGAGCACTGGCTGTTCTTCCGGAGGACCCAGGTTCAATTCCCAGCATCCACACTATAGCTTACAGCCATCTGTAACTCCAGGTCTAGGGTACGCAATGCTTTTTTCTGGCCTCTGTGAGCACCAATACCCACAAGAGGTATGCAGAAATGCATACAGGCAAAACACTCATATACATAAAAAAAAATTTAAATAAGCTACCTGAAATTTTAACAATTCTTTATACAGGTTACTCTTTGTTTTTGTTGTTGTTGTTGTTGTTTTGTTTCATTTTATGATATTTTGAAACATTGTCTCACTATGTAGCCTTAACTGGCCTGGCACTCACTACAGCTCGTAAAGATCTACTTGCCTCTGCATCCTGACTGCTGGGTTAAAAGTATAAACTATCACTCCTGGCACTATTTTTTTTCTTTATTTTCAATTTTTTGCATTTATTATGTGTATGCACTCACAGGTGCGTAGCATGTTGTGTGAGAGGGCAACGTGTTTGGAGTTGGTGCCCTCTGCCCACCACGAGGGTCCTAGAGAACGTACTCAGGGCATCAGGCTTACTGACAAGCACCTTTACTTCTAGGCCATTTCACTACTCCTGTTTGTTTGTTTCCTTGTTTGTTTTTAAGACAGGTGTTGCTATGTATCGGAGGCTAATTTAAAAATTCAATCCTCCTGCCTCAGCATGCTGAGTGCTAGGGATTTACCAATACTGAAGCTGAAAGTTTTGTTTTGTTTGTTTTGTTTTTTGGGTTTTTCTTTTAATTGCCCATGGCTCAAGACTATTTGTTACAGTCATTTCTAAAGCAAGAGATTTTTCATCTCTGCTATTCTGATAGGATTTTAAATTATTAACAGTATTAACAGATTATCAGCTTCTTAGAAGATTACTAGTAATTGTTCCCTGTGTAAGACAGGAATACTGGCTAAAGCAAAAGCCTGTTTGATGTTTTAATCCAATACATCACTGTTGATTGTTGTTTTAGATCTCAAAACTGTGGATAATTGATAAAGAAACAGTATAATGAGACATAGTGCAGGTTAAGTCGTAGTCCTGAAACTTAATGTAGATTAGGCACAGGTTCTGCATTTTTATCCTGTAAAATGTTTTATACGTGGGCGTCTGCACAAGCATGCCCACATGTGTAGACATATATTTGCTGATTCCCATGGCGGCTACAAGAGGCACCTGGTACAGGTGCTGGCAACCAAACTAGGTCCTCTGAAAGAACAGTAAGCATTTGTAAATGCTGAGCCATCTCTCCAGCCGCCATCCTACATTATTTTAATGACTAATAAAACTAGATAACATTCAAATTATTAGAATCAAGGAAAAATACAAAATCTCTGAAACAAACTTAAACTCATCAAACATTATTCTCTTACCTGGGATAGTTTAACTAGAGAGCACGAGCGAGGTCAGCTTTTCCAAGTTATTAATTAGAAAATACAAGCTGCTCAGAATTCAAACTCAGTACGTTAAGCCATCGGTGAAACACACCATTCAGTGTGTGCCACAGAGAATATTTATTCCTGGGTGGAAACTCTACATCTGTGGAACTGAGATGGCTCCGCAGATGAAGGCATGTGCCAAGCATCATAACTGGGTTCAATCCACAGGACTGAAATTGGTAGGAGAACCAATTTCCATCAAGTTGTCCTTTGACCTCAGCAAACATAAAATGTGGCACAGAGGGGTACAAATCAGTAAAACAATTTAAACTTCATGTGTAAGAGAAAACTGGAAAGTCAAAAGTTTAAACGTGATTACAAATCACACTTTTAACCTTTTTTTTTTTTTTTGGTTTTTTGAGACAGGGTTTCTCTGTGTAGCCCTGGCTGTCCTGGAACTCACTCTGTAGACCAGGCTGGCCTCGAACTCAGAAATCCTCCTGCCTCTGCCTCCCAAGTGCTGGGATCAAAGGCTTGCACCAACACTGCCAGGCTCAAAACACACTTTTTAAATAGTTTGTGTACCTACTGCATACAGAATTCACTCTAAGAGCTTCCAATTTGTAGCTTTGTACTGTAATATAAACAGCAAAGAAGGATGAGTCAGAGGTCCTGAGTGAGATGAGCTTCTGCTATGAACTCTTTTTTGTTTGTCTGTTTGTTTGGGTTTTGTTGGGAGGGTTCCAGGCAGTTTCTCTGTGTAGCCTTGGCTGTCCTGGAACTCAATCTGTAGACCAGGTTTGCATGGAGAAACACTTGGCCTTTGGATTTATTTCCTCAACTAAAAGCAGCTTAGATGATGTCAGAAGTATCAATAAGAAAATGTAAACAGAAAGTCATTATCATTTTCTTTAAATATGTTATTTTCATCTAAAACAAAATCCAAAGAAAACCAATGCTTCATTTGTTTAAGAGTATATTACAATGGGAAGTTAAAAGTTGTGGGATTAAATCTCACCTCTGATATTTAATAACTAGTCAAGTTGCTATTTTTCCCTAGAGAAATAAATTAACCTCTTTGGATTTAAATGCTCACAACAGTGTGAAACCAATACTAGACTCTATTTCTGTAAGTACCTCACCAAGCACTAACAATCTGGAGTCTAAAACATGTCTGGTGAGTTTCCAATAAAACTATATGCAACTCTGAATCGCCATTTCCAAACTTATCTGGCTCATCCTGAGGTCTGTGATTGCTTTCACAACCACAGCCAAGATTTGCAGGAAATACCAGCTCTAAGAGGGAACGCTTACAACCGCCCTAGGAATTTGCACTCAGCCCTCTCTCTACTCTCTCCCAAATGCCATTCCCTCCAGCCTTTCCAAGCAGTCCTAGGGGAATAAGACTGAGAGAATCTGTATTAATCTAATTTAAAGAAGCAACATCATGCCCAAAGAGAGGCATGTAACTTCTTCCCAGCACTTGGGAGGTAGTGTTAGAGGGACTCTCTAAATTCAAGGCCAGCCTGGTCTCCTAAGAACTTACAGGCAAGCCAGGGAAACACAGTAAGGACCCTTGTCTGAAGGAGAAAGATTATGGCCAACAAGGAAACAGTTAAATACCTCCACATCTGACTTAATATTTACAAGATGTCTTCTCCAGAATGCAGGCAAGCTTCACAAAGAACTATGGTCAACGGGGTCAGGTTCGTGTGAAGGGATGCTGCGCTGTCAGGGAAAGGAGTGCTAGTGCACAGATCCTCGTCTGTAAGCACAGAAATCTACTTCTCTACAAAGCATCCTTCGGCTAGGGTGGTGGTCTATCCCTGACATCCAGCACCTGGGAGGCTGAGGAAGGAGTATCCTTGCAAATTCAAAGCCAACCTGGGCCGTACTGAGAGCTCAAGACTACCCTGGCTACCTGGGAAGACCCTGTCTCAAAAAACAAAACAAAACAAAAAACAGGGGGAGCCCAATCCCAGGACCCATACAATAGGAGAAAACTAATTCCCACACCTTATCCTCTGACCTCCACACACGTGCTATGGCGTACAAGTGTCCTTACACACACACGCACACACCTACCTACCCCTCCCCCCCCTTTGTAAAACTTAATAAAGAGAAAGGAGGGCTGGAGAGATGGCTCAGCAGTTAAGAGCACTGACTACTCTTCCAGAGGTCCTGAGTTCAGTTCCCAGTGCCCACATGGTGGCTCAGAGCCATCTGTAATGGGGATCCGGAAGCTTCCTTCTGGTGTGTCTAAAGACAGTGACAGTGTACTCACATACTTGAAATAAATAAATCTTTTTGAAAAAGAAAGAGAGAGTGAGAGAGACAGACAGACACACACACACACACAAAGAGAGAGAGAGAGAGAGAGAGGGAAATCCTTAAGATATTCAAACATAGGAATGAACTCATCCAAAGTCCACTCATTTTATCATCTAGAAAACCTATTCCCCTATCCGCCCATAAAAAAAGACAGATCATTTACTTTGTTATTTAAAATACTATTTGATTCTAAACATTTGGTACTTACTGGATGTAATAATACACCTGTGCTTTATGACAGCAGTTCAAATCTAAACAGTCCAATATATACATTTACACCAGGGTTACGTAATGGGCCTTCGCATGTTATCCCAAACTAAAAATACACTAACCAGTTCATTGTGAGTGTGTCAAAACAGAGGCTTAGTCACAGGTAGAAGGCTGCCTTACCTTTATGACATAACAGCTTAAACTTCATCCAGACTAAGAACTCAAATTGATAAGAGCTCATCTGTGCTGAGGAAAAACAATCTTGAAAACTGTTTAAAAAGAACTTAAGACTTTAATCATGGCTCTTAGCCAAGAATTTCTTCAAATCTCTAATGTGGTTAACTTCAAAGACAGCACACAAGCACTGTTTATTTGTCAAAGAGATAGTTTTCTTGTATTTCAATGTAATGGTTGTTTAGCCCAGCTCTGGGGCTCAGGGAATGAAATGTTTATTTTGCTATACAAATATCAAGCTTAAAGAAACTTGAGAAAACTTTAGACATCTGTATTAATCCCTCTACAATATTCTATTTGCAAGTGACACCTTCTGGGTGAGTTACTAGACTCAAACATTTTTTTAAATTAAAATACTTAAGGGTAAGCATGGCATTGCTCACTGGTTGCACAGTGTACCGCATTACACAGCACCCTGGAAATCTAGGGCTGTGTCACTGACCTTTGCTGCTTCCGGACTCTCATTACACCACAAGCCACACTAACTAAGGACCTGCTAACCCAGGGGAAAAGATTCACCATTTCAACAGGTAACTAAAATAATTGTATGTAAAGTCACTCTTTGAGAAAATCCACTCCTCTACCAAACAAGTAAGTCTAGTGTATTAAAAGAGAAAACACTAACCATTGGACTTTAATAAAGTTACTGTCTATATAGCAGATGTAGGTATCTGTGGAGGGAATTTTCTCCATGGACAAATGCAGCCAACAGTGCATTATTCTCAAAACAAACCAGGAATTCAATCTAGAAATGAATTTCCTAGCTATAATGCCTTCTAGTATCAGATTGATTTTGTACATCAGTTTATTCCATGTAGCAAAAGAGGCCATGGAACCATGAAGTATTTTAAGGTTCTATCTACTGCCAAAAAAGGAAGAATTTGAAACTAATATAAAAATCCATTCTCTGTCACTAAATGCTACAAACAAAAGCTTAAATGCTGTTTTTATTTCACTATTAGTTTGTTTATAGGTTATCAGTATATAGCCCTGGCTCACCCTGAGCTCAGTACCTGCAACCAACATAAAAGAACCAATTCCTAAAACTTGTCCTTTGACATCTACACACAAGGGGTCGGGGAAGATTAAAAACATTTTAAGAATTCACTAATTCAACAAAAACCACATCTAGTTAAGCCGCAGCGAAGGGAGCAGTCAGAAGGGCTAAGGGCTCCTCATTTAGTTTGCTGACTTCAGTTGGCATTGCGGTGAAATAAAACACACAGATACTGCACACATCAATAAAGCACGGTACAAAGTGCAAACACCAGAGGAGCCATGTGCAAGCTGAGTAGGAAAGTTACAGGCCTTGAAGAATGAGGCTTTTTTGTTGGATTGATTGATCTGCAGGGCTGTCATAAGTATTTTCTTTATGTGCTATACTATATAGTTTTTCTCTTGCTATGAGGATCACACCACATCACTTTACTCTCTACAAAGTCCTGGTAGCACCGACTATACTAGCTCACTCCAGACTAACCCCTGTGTCCCCTGCATATATGAATACCACCTCCACTGACTGGCTCCCACATACACTAGCACCACTAACTCCCACACCCACCCAGATAGTCTGTGGGAGGAAGTAAGAATGTATCCAAAGCTAACCAAATATTTACAAGCGTTAGGTCTTCTTGATAAAAGTGTTGCCTTTACTAATATGCAGTGTCCCCCTTTATCTCTCTTATTAGTTTGGCTTAAAGTTTACTTTAGCAAATGTAAGGACAGCTATGTCTGCTTTTTTACAGTTTCCATTTGCTTGGCAGTATTTTTCCATTCTTTGATATTTGGGGGTTTTTTTGGTATCTTTGCTAGTTTTTTTTTTTCCTTGAAAACAACAAATGCTTGGTTCCTTCTTTTTAATACAATCTATAAGTCTATGTCTTTTTAATGGTAAGTTGTGGCCATTTCCATTACATTTAAAATTATTATAGAAAGGGTGTTTGCTATTTCCTATAAATTGTTAGTAGTGTTCTGGTTTGCCAATTGTTGGTATTTCTTTTCCTTCCTCCCACACTACTTTGGAGATTTTCCCAAGTCTAGTTTCCTTGCATTGAGTGTATACTTCCATGTACTCAGGTGGAGGAGGCCATCTTGCCATCCCATGATTCAAATTTTAAAACGCTAATCCTTGGCTACATAGTAAGTTCAAGGCTAACTTTGGATACAGAAAACAAAATAGCAACTAACTTATTAAAAAAAAAATTAAACCGGCAGAAATTTAAACACTCCACAGCTGACTATTCACCCTTCCTTTTCTTAAATCCAGAAAACCAGGTGTGTTTAAAATTCAAAATGTTACAGATCTTAGGAAGGCTGACAGTGTGTGCACTAACAAATTTTATAAAATGCCCTAGAGGGATTCATGTAGTGTGCCATTTAACAGATACTTTTGACAGCTACAAAACAAAAAGTACACATTTGCCTCAGAGATCTACTACAGCTTCCTATTAGTTTCTTTCTCTGCTAAAACGATTCGTTTCTAATGCACTGGCTAATGCGCTGGCTGTTTTAATGTCAACTTGACACAAGCTGAAGTCATCAGAAAGGAGAGAGGCTCACTTAAGGTAATGCCTCCAAAAGACCAAGCTGTGGGCAGCAAGCCTGTGGGCATTTTCTTAATTATTGACTGTTGGGGTAGGGCCTGGCCCATTGTGGGTGATGCCACCCCTGGGCTGGTGGTCCTGGGTTCTATAAGAAAGCAGGCTAAGCAAGCCATGAGAGCAAGCCAGTAAACAGCACTCCTCCATGGCCTCTGCATCTGCTCCAGTCTGCAGGTTCCCACCAGGTTTGAGTTCCTGCCCTGACTTCCTTCAATAATGAACAGTGATGTAAAAGCATAACCCAAATAAACTCCTTCTCAAGATGTTCCATCACAGCAACAGCAATTCTAACTAACTAAGACACGAAGCTTTGAAATTTTCTGCCAGTTTCCAGAGCTTTGGTATTTCAAAAATATGAACCAAAAGATTACACCCTACAGTAGTCATGACAATTATTTTGTTTCAGATATATTTGGTGTCACCAGTATGGTACACCAAACTGTAATGGTGATATTTAGCCATTCAGCACCTGGCCAAATATGTATTTAGTGAACATCAAATTCTCCAGGTTAAACTCAAGGGCCCTAATCAGCATGGTTGATGACTGATCTTGGCGATCAAGTTGACTGCATCTGGAATCAACTAAACCCCAAGCAGCTGAGCAATCTGTGAAGACTATTGCTGATTGGGTCATCTGAAGCAGAAAGACCTATGAGAAAGCCATGCCTCTGCAGGCAGGCAATATAAAAGACCATGGACAAGGAAGCCTTTGTTTTTCTGCCTGTTTGCCCTCACTTTTTTTTTTTGGTTTTTGTTTTTTCCGAGACAGGGTTTCTCTGTATGGCCCTGGAACTCACTCTGTAGACCAGGCTGGCCTCAAACTCAGAAATCCACCTATCTCTGCCTCCCGAGTGCTGGGATTAAAGGCATGTGCCACCACTGCCCTCACTCTTGTTGGTAAATTCAACTGTTTTGTTCCAGAGCCAATCCTACATGGGTGTTAAAACCTAATTTTTCAGGATTGTGACAGGGATTAAAGACTGTCCCGGGACTTCCTTGGGACTCCAACACCAGATTAGGACTTCTGAGACATCATCCAGCCTTGTGGAATAAACTAGAACCTTGGCCTTTCCTTCAGTAAAGATCCACTGTCGGACTGCTTGGCCTTTACATTCTATATATTTTTTTCATTCTATCATTTATTTCTGTTCCTTTCGAGAAATTAACACACACACCAACCACCTCACAATTCTTCAACTTAAATATAACTATTATTATCAGGGATTGGTTCTAATGCTTTGAATTAATCTGGCCCCCCAAATCAGGAATCTGTGTGTTCAAACACTGAAGGTCCTTGTCCCCAGTTGGCTTTTGATTGATCAATAAAAAGGCAACAGCCAATGGCTGGGCAGGTAAATTGGCATGGGCTGGGAACCTGGAGAGAGGAAGGAAGCAGAGATTGCCATGACAGGGAAGAGGAAAGACCAGACCTAAAGGTCCTCAGACATGGAGAATCAGGGAACATTGCCACATGGGCCACGTCTCCAATTGTGTTTGGGGTAGCAGAGATGAAATATAGATTTTTAAAAGATGTTAACTCAGGAGTACCAGAGGGGAGTGTTTGTTAGCATCAGGAAGGATTAGAAACACCCAGACATTAAGCTAGTCACAGCATATCAAAAGTAAGCTAACGTGTGTGTGTCTGTCTGTCTGTCTGTCTGTCTTTCTTTCTCCAATTCAGAGAGCTCCTGGGCAGGTAGGTGGGACTCCTTATGCTGCCCAGGCTAGCCCCCAACTCCTGGACTCAAGCGATCCTTATGCCTAAACCCTTCAAATACAGCTGGGACTACAGTGCCACACCACTACCCAGGCAGCAGCACAATCAATTACTAATATTCCACTTTTTTGTACAAGTTAATATAATTAGAATTGAACATTTCTATATTCTTAGTATGGTTTTTGGTCTTGAGGTTTGGGGATTCTTAGTTGGTTGGTTGGTTTTTGTCTTCGCCATACCGGCAAAATGAATACCCTTCCAACCAGAGGAATTCGGCTTTTCTTACAAGTTAATACATTCCGAACCATCACCTCTTCCAATATTTTGCCGCCCTTCATATCATTTTTTTGGACTTTTAATATAAATTTCCTATTTATATTCCTATTCTAATATTTCTTTTTTAAATCTTATTTTTCATTGATTTTTTTTTTTAACTCTTGTTTGAGACAGTATATCGTACAGCCTAGGCTGGTTGATACATAGCTGAGGATCACCTTGAATTCTTTTTTTGGTTTGGTTATTCTTTAAAAAAAAAAAAAAGACAGGGTCTCAACTAAGCATCATCCTTGGCTGGCTCAGAGCTATGTAAACCAGGCTGGCCTAGAACCTGCCTTGGTCTGGTTCTACCCTCTACCCCCTGCTGGGATTAAAGGTGTGCACCACCACACTCAGTATCAAATCTTGACACTCCTACCTCACTCCCAAGTCTCTCTTCTGTGTCACTTCTCTTTTTATCAAGCTGGAAAACTGAACAGAGAAGCATCCTGAACGCATGCCCCGCCCCAGACATGGCTCTTTATTACTGAGCTACACTACCACTCCAACATACTGTGCTCCGGTTCACTCATTTTCCTTTCAAAACCATCTCTTCTGAATCTGTTCTTCATGTGTGGGGTTAGTTCTAAGAACTTTGTCTCCAAACCCGTCTACTTCATGTTTACGTATTTCTTATTCAGAACATCCTGTTTGGCTTTTGATAACCACTTCTGTTTCGAAAGATTTTTAAAATAGTCATTTTGAAATCATTCTAATATTCCCATTAGATTCTCAGTGAATTTATCTCCCAGTGGCTGTACCTATTTTCTAAGGGTCTTCCTTCTTTCCATGATCTCATTTCTCCTCCTTCTCCCAGTAATTTTGAGGCAGGTGGCCATAGTTACAGAGCCCATGACCTCTAAGCTCAGTGCTCTTATACTAGGCGACAGTAGGGAATTTACAGTTCCTGATGCTGAGCCATTTGGCAGTGGGGCCACTTCTGTCTTCACTTCAGGTCCACAGCTTTTTAAAGCAACAGTGGAGAGCAGATGAGCTCAGCCTTCTCTCAGACAACCACAGCCCAGGTCCATGTTTCACCCACGGTATCTGGCTCCTGATCCCCAGCCATGTTATTTCCACCAGTTCCTAAACCCACAGTGTAACTAACTCTATATTTCATCCCCGTTGTTATTCATTGGAGATGTTTACCATTTTTAATTTTAGGAGGCCTGTTTGTCCTTTAAGGGTCCTATGGCATAGGCCCCTCTGGCCAAATTTACTAAATTGCCTAGGCTGGCCCAGACTTATACTCTTCCTGCCTCAGACTCTCGTGCTGTTATGACTTGTATATACCACCAAGCCTACCTCTTGCTATTTCTGTTTCTTTTTAAAATTTGCTGGTGAAGAATTTGGAGTCAAGTAGGACATCATGACAAGAAAAGCAAAACGACAATACTAGCAGCTGTTCAACATTTATTTTCAACTTATTCAACATTTACTATGTTTTATATTTATTTTCTTAATACCTAATAATCTTATGAAGTAGACACTCTTACTAAATCCATTTAGAAGTGAGAAAATAGATGCACAAAGCAAGTAAACCACCTTCCTAATAGATGAGGAGCAGGAGTCACACCAAACGTCTTGATTCTAGAAACCACAGCCTTACCCACCACCATCTACCCTGACTTGAACACTCATTATAACTGTTTCCGGTGCTCACACACCGGTTGTGAGCCTTCTGCACTCACACAGGATTTTAATCAAAAGACAAAAATGGAGTCTTATCCCAGGATGGTTCCAGCTTACCAGCTTTAAAGCCAGCAGTCCCTTCCATGCTAGGGCCCTTTCCATGATCCTTGAGCTCAAGCATTTCCAGGCCTATGCCTGGATACCTAGGACTAGTCACACAACTGGTCTCTCTCTCTCTCTCTCCCGCTCTCTCCTTCCCTCACTCCTACATTTACTGCACCCTGGTACATAAAGCCCAGAAAAGGACCTTATGCAAACTGTCTCTTGAATAATTTGTTTTCTATTCTTTCGTAGTCTGAAGACTAAAAGATTAAACTGTAAATATAAAAGAAGAGTTTGCAGTAGAACTGGCAAACTTGGCGTTAGGCCACATTAATAAAGGTTTAGGGCTTGGTGGGGCTTAAAACGGTGAGGGTACCTATCAGTCCTACTCGTCATACAAGGGACTTCAACGACCAGACACTGCACCTTACACCAGAGACTTTCTTGGTCTGAAGTATCTTCCTTATCTCTTCACAGAGCACTCTAGGAACCAAATGCTCATTGTACTATCTGTTAGAGAGTTTTCCAAAGGGGAAAATGCGTTTTATAAGACATCACTGAAGTTCTTCTCTGATAACCCGTGACTTGTTTTGGGATTATCATGTGATTCTAGGACCCAGGATGTCTTGTGATGTAGGGGACTGAGGAAAAGAAAAATAGGAGAGTGTGAGTGAAATGCTTAGGAACCAGTATTTGGGAAAAGCTCCATGTTTGCTGATTAGAAATTGCTGTTTCCTTTTAAGTAATAAAAGATATGACCCTTAAACAATCTTTTCAGAGTGTGTGTGTGTGTGTCTGTGTGTGTTCGTGCGCTTGTGTTCACTGTACTTATAAGAGGCCAGAGGACAACCTTAGGTATCATCCTTGGGAATGTAGCCAACCTCCTTTGAGCCAGTCTCATTGGCCTACAGCTGGCCAATCAGTCTACAGATTCTTCGTCTTCACCTTCCCAGTGCTGCCTTCGAATAGAAGAGCACCACTATACTTGGCATGTTTATATGTGTTCTTGGCATTAAACCCAGATCCCCTTGCTTAGGGGGTAAATGTTTTACCAATTGAGCCATCCCTCCCCATACCCTTTGAACACTCTTTAATCGCTTATGTCAGAAGGAATCATGATAATTGGCTTTCAGAATTCAATCTTCCCTAATACCAAGTTCATAGCTTACAATATTTACTCTAATGATTAAGTACAGCTGTGTCTACAGTCGGTAACGCAGAACTTTACATTGGAGGCATAGAATCTACTTAGAAAGCTAAGAAGAAATCTAAGCCAAGGTAAAGTCTAAACTTCAGACAAAAGGAGGTTAGCAGTGCTACTAACTTATGTGGGGACCACAGGAGAAGGCCAAGGTTTAGGACAAGAGTTGGATTTGCTTGCATATATGTGATCTTAAAGATCAGCAAGTCACTTAGAGATACTCAATGGTTAAAACTAGCTTCTGTAAGACTGTATGTGATGGTAGCCTATAAATCCCAGCACTGGTGAGGTGAAAGCAGGAAGACCAGAAGTTCGAGGTCATCCTTGGTTCCAAATCAAGCTCAAGGCCAACCTGGGGTATACAAGATTATGAGACCTGAGAATACAGACAGAGGTCTCACACATGAAAATGCCCAAAATGAAGCCTAGACTACTCCAGTCAGGCCAAGTCATCTCATCTCCTAATAGAGGTCCTGCCTTCAGAATAATTTCTCTGTAAAAGAGAACCAGATTCCTTACTTCCCACCTGGTCAACTTCTAGTCAGCCTCATAATGCTAAGGTTTCATTCTTCACAAGTTTGGCTTATTTCTCAAGAGAAGAATAGCACCTGGATCTTACCTTTTTCTCCATACCCAGTTCCTAGCACCATGCCTAAAATAGCACATACTTGAAAGACAGACTGAAAGAACAGACTGGGCACCTGTTCAACACTATTTAGAAGGTACTGTGTCTTCTTAGAGGTGACCGCTGAAGCAGTGAGCTTGGATTGGATTTCCAAAGGAGAGAAAAGAAAACTGACACTCAGTTTCTTTCTCCTCAAATCCACCTGGAAACATGTTACAATCTGATTCTTTGAAATCTCAGCAACTTCCAGGCCCTGAAAAGCAATCAACCTAACAAACAGTAAAGAATAAGAAAGACGGAAAGGCTAGTCAGATGGGCCCCGCAAAGCAGTTTCTCACTCTCAACAATACTGACTGTTTTAGCCTGACAATCTCTATCACAGAAGGATGTCTTCTGTACTGTTAAGATAACCAGAAACACCATTATACATTAGTGGGAGCATCATGATGGGGGACAAAGCAAGGAAATCTCTATAGCTGTCAGATGAGGTATACAAAGGGACTCACATAGAACCTTGGTTGACCGGAGCCTGCCTCTGCCTCCAGACTGCAGAGATTAAAGACATGGGCCACCATGCCAGCTTTTTGCTTGTTTTAAATTACATTTAGTTGTTTTGCTTATTGTCTGTGTACGTGCATGAGTGCATACCAAATGGGCTGTCTTAGTAAGGGTTTCATTGCTGTGAAGAGACACCATGACTATGGGAACTCTTATAAAGAAAAATATTTAATTGGGGCTGGCTGTCGGAGGTTTAGTCCATTATCATCATGGTGGAAAGCATGCTGGCATGCAGGCAGACATGATGCTGGAGAAGAAGAGTCCTATTCTTGATCCATAGGTGACAGAAGAATACTACATCACCCAAGCCTAGCTTGAGCATATATGAGACCTGAAAGCCCACCCCCATAGTGACACACTTCCTCCATCAAAGCCACACCTATTCCAACAAGGCCACACCTCCTAAGAGCACCACTCACTATGGGCCAAGCTAAACACACAAGTCTATGGGGGCCATTCCTATTGAAGCCACCACATGGGTCCTGGATCTGGATTAACACAGGCGTTAGGCTTGGCAGCACTTTTCCTCTCTGAGCCATCTCACCAGCTCTCTAGCAGCACTGTTAAACTTTACTCCACTCCCCTACTCCACCAAAATCATCAAGTTCTACCAAATGTTTCTTCTAAGATAAAATTCCCCCTAGGTAAAAAAATCACTTCCTAGGCTAGAAGGATGGCTCAATGGTTAAGAGCAAACTACTCTTCCAGAAGAGCTGAATTTGTTTCCCAGCATCCACATCAGATGGCTCACAACTATCTTTAACTCCAGATCCAGAGCATACAAATCCCTCTTCTGGCATACAAGTGACGCACATTTACACAAACACACACATACACGCATAAATAAAAATAAGAACTATTTCCCTAACGATAACTGACTTCTCACAAATTCCTAAATTCTTATCCTAACATCTATAAATACTTTTTATTAATTTACATGTTCTCCATTGACTGATTCTATACACTAAACTGCATTTACAATTTTTGCTGTTTTCTTTAACAGTTTAACAGAAATTGGTAGAAATCTCTTAACTGCCAGGAAAATCAAGAGTAATCCAGTCTAAATGCATTATCACTCAGCAATCCTGAAAGGAAAATCAAGAGTAATCCAGTCTAAATGCATTATCACTCAGCAATCCTGAAAGGCAAACTAATACAAGGAGGAACAGTCAACTCAAAGGTCTCTGCATAAAACTAAAGAGCTTTGTCTCCATAGTCAAAATAACTAATCTTTTAACTTCACCTGTGCAGAAAGTAGTAGGTTAGCATTATGGACAGTGAATTGTATTTGTCTAAATTATTTACAATTTTAAATAGATATCTGGCTGTTTCATTTTTGGTAAAATTGAGATAATTATAGAAATGGTCTTATCAGGTTGTTATGGTATTGAGTTAAAAATATGTAGAATGCAGAAACAGTGCCTGTTTAAGTGTTAAACATTACCATGTATATCATTTTTAAAGATACACAAGCAAACAGAAGCATGTCTTGGATGTTGTGTGAACACACTAGAACCAAATAATAAACTTGAACCCTGATGCCCTGGGTTCAAATTTTCCTTCCTTAAATGTTTTATTTGAGCTTCAATATCCTCACCTGTAAAATATGATTAATCACTGCCTTTCTTTCATAGAGGCTTCTTTATACCATTACTTCAGATGGTAAGCACTGTTAAAATGGATCATCATTACATATAAAGTATTGTTTTTATTAAAAGAAAATCTAAGGAGACAGTATCTGTTTATTTAGTGGGGCAGGGCCAGAGGTCAACAGAAGAATAGGTTCACTCCGTCCACCACGTGGGTCCTGGAGTCTGACTGAACTCAGGCCTTCCGACTTGACAGCAAATGCCTTTATCTGCTGAGCCATCCCACCGACCCAGATAATCTAAAATTTAAAATAAAACATCCTCAGTTGTTTTTTTTTTTTAAGTTTTGCGTTTGTTAGTATTAGACATGCACAATAACCTTCTAAGAATAATAAGCAAACACTAAAGTTACTGGAAGGGATTTGATCATCACCCATTCCACCAAGAACATGATTTGGGGCCCCCAACTAACCTTTTCTTTTCAGTTGTGAATAATTCTCCTTTTAAACATGGAAAAGATATGTTGAAATAAATGGAATTTGTCTTGTATAATCAGTAATAGCCCCACGGTTTTAAATCAGTTTGATGCGTCTATTTTTAGATAGCAAAATCAACTGCCTTCCAATGAGCATTTCAAAGTCATCAGACACTGAGCGCGCTGGACTTTATACTTATTAGGAAGAAATTTTTTTTTTAACAAACGGTTTTCATAAGTGAAAGTTGCAACATCAATTACTCTTTCGTCAGGTGTTGGGAGAGCTCTCCGCTCCTGCCAAATATGCAAAGAAAAAAAAAAAAGGAAAGAAAAACAAACAAAAACTTTCCTAACCAATTAGCCAAATGCTACCCTAGCAAAGCCTCTAAGGTGACTTGGGGTCCCTGGTAGGGGGTCTCCAAAGATTATTTCAGAGAGCTGACGGGAAAGGTCTACACGCTCTGCAACGCCTTCTGAAAAATTCCAAGAATGTTATCTTTTTCCAGGGTCCAGGAGGCGCTAGGTGCCTTCCCGCTAAATAATCTAGGAAAGGATGCAGCTCCAGATAGGTCCTTTGGGGTCGCGCTAGCGCGGCCGGTGAGGACTACTAGCACGTGGCGCCAGAGGAAGGCTGGGCCCCCGGGCCAACTCCTCTGATTGGTCAATGGCTGCCAGGGCCGAGAAGGCACCTGAGCAGAGTCCAGAACAAGAGGGCACTGAGGGGAAAAAGGAGCCACGCGGGCAACTCCCCGAGCTGCAGGTCTTGCGTGTTGGCCCCACGAACACAGACACCATCCAGCTGCGCCACCCCACGTGGGCCTTGGCTCGCTGCAAGTGCCGTCTCCCTCCACCCCCACATAGGGCAGCTCTCACCTCAGCGCTAGTGGCGCTTCCATCTTGAGCTTTTTGGGCTTCGGCTCATCCGCAGCTGCCATCTTCGCACTCTCACCGTAGTTTGGCTCTGCCGCGCGTCCCGCCCCTCAGCCGGTGGCCCCGCCCCCAGCCAGTCACCGCCCCCTTTCCACTAAGCCCCGCCTCCATAAACTCCGCCCAATCCGTGACTCTAGTCCATAACCATTGGCTCTACGCGCGTCTGAAGTCCCGTCCCCCCCAGGACCTCGATTACTACGGTAAGGGACCCCAAACGGAGGTAGGTTGCTGGTAAACGCCTGCGCTCAGTGAGTGCCAATCTGCCCGTTCCTCCAGTCCCTGAGTAATGTGGAAGATTCAGATCTTCAATCTCTGGAGACACCGTGCCTCTCACTGAACGCCTTTCCGCTCGTCGTGTCTTTTTAGTCCCGCTGACCTCCTTGGTGCCTCTGATTGCTGCTAATCAGGCAATCTGTCGGGCACTCCAAGCGCGGGGTCCTCGCGGCTTTCTCTGCTGCTTCAGCTTCGGTTCAGAGAGGACCCGGCACCGAATCACTGACTCGCCCAGGTGTCGGGGTGAGTGTGAGGGCGGGGAGTCTCCGTGCTGGAGACCTCTCAAAAGCCGGGGAATAGACCGCATAGCTCCGGCTCAGGACTCTAGCCTGGCCTCCAGGAGCGTCCCTGCTGCGGTGCACCGGGGCCGCGCCTTCCCCGCACGCCCGGGCTTTCTAGCCAGCTGGGCCGGAAGGGAGCGGTGCACCTGCCACGCAGGGTTCTCGGACCCTGGACCCCAGGCACTGGAAATGTCATCTACAGTGAGGTGGAGTACCGACGACTTGAATTTGTCAGCCCCCAGGTTTGGCCCTGGAGGGCAAATCTCCTGGTGAAGCTAAGAATGCGCTCTCTTTATAGGGTGGTGCCTGGATGAGCTAGCCTGGGATAGGGAAACGGTGAGGAGGGTGTTGCAGCTTCTCACGAGACCGGTAACAGGACTGTAGACGGAAAAGGTGGCCTGGAGTATGGAAACGTGATGAGAGGTGGGCTGATTGGATGCAATGGATTTGATACTGAAGCGTTAACTTCCTAGTTGAGAAGTTGGTTCACTGTAAAAATCCGGCGTTCTCACAGGAAAGGAAGATTTGATTTTTTTTTTTTTTTTTTTTTTGCGGCATTTGAGATTTTGGCTTGGAAACACAGTACACAGAAAAAAGGAATTTTCTGCAGGCAAATATATAGATCTCCTTCCTTTGTATTGAAAGGAGAAAATGTGCCCCCCCCTTAACATTTTTTTTCATTTTCTTGTTTGTTTGGTGTGTGTGTGTGTGTGTGTGTGTGTGTGTTGCATGCCACAATACACATGTAGAAGTTAGAGGACAACTTCTGGGCCACAGTTCTATCCTTCCACCATGAGGATCTTAGCAATCAAATTCAGGTCCTTAGGCTTGGTAGCAGATACTTTTTTAATAAGCTATCTCAGTCTCCTAATCATTGTTTTACCTACTTGCTGCTTCTAGCTAAGAAGCAATGTCGTTTCCAACATCCTACTGAGTTATCACTAAAATTACTTTAACCAAGATCGCCGATGTTTACTTGACATCGAATATGATAATCATATATTCTCAGTGTGGATTTTTTAAAAAAAGATCTTGGAGATGGAGAGATGGCTTGCCAGTTAAGAGCACCAGGTGCACTTTTGGAGGACCCAGGTTCAATTCCCAGCCCTCACACAGTGGCTAACAACTGTCTGTAACTCCAGTCCCATGGGGATCCTACTCCCTCTTCAGGCCTTCTTGGGCATGGCATGCACAATGCACAGATACACATGCAGACAGCACCTATACAAATAAAATTAAAACTTTAAAAAAATACTTGTGAAGCAACGAAAGTTAAACCCTTTTTTAATGCATAAGAGATAGATATACTTTAAATAGGCGCATGGTATTCCTTTTTTTTTTCTTCTAATTTATGTGGCAGTGGGTGGGAGATGATGCTAAAGAGATGGCTTAGTAGCTAAGAGCACTTGCTGCTCTTGCAGAGAACCCAGGTTCAGGTCCCATTACCCACACTGGTGGCTCTTAAACAACCAATAACCCCAGGGAATCTGATGTTCTCTTCCAGCCTCTGCTATACCTATACTCACAGAAATACATACAAAATGAAATTTAAAACAAATTGAGTTGTGAGCTGCCTGAGATGGGTGCTAGGAACCAAACTCTGGTCCTCTGCTGAAGCAGTGCATGCTTTTAATCCCACCTCCTGTATCTCCAGCTTCAGGAGATCCACTGCCTGCTCCTGGCCTTCATGGGTCTGCATTTACATGCACAAACCCACACTCAAATACAAATAATATACATTTAAATTATTGGAAAAAAAAGTTTTATCAAACAATCTGTAGGGAATAATATGACTGGCTGAGGGGTAAAAGACTAGAAATTTAAAAGATCATTGGTAGCCAGCAATCATGGCATATGCCTTTAATCTTAGCACTTGGGTGGCAGAGGCAAGAAGACTCTTGAGTTGGAGGCCAGCCTGGTCTTCAGAGTGAAATCCAGGACAGCCACGGCTACACAGAGAAACCCTGTCTTGGAAAAAAAAATAAAGGAAAACGGTAAAAAAATTGAGATTTATTTTTATTATTTTTTATTGTATGGGGTTTCTTTTTATTCTTTGTATAATTGTATGTGTTTGTATGTGGGTGTGTGCACATGAGTGGCGTGCCCATGGAAACAAAGGATAATAGATCGCCTGGAGCTGGAGTTATGATCTGCCTGATATAGATGCTAGGATTGAATCTGAGTTTTTTGTTTGTTTGTTGGTTGGGTAAGTTGAGATTTTTTGTTGTTTGGGGGTGGGGGGGAGTGTTTAGTTTGGCATTGTTGTTGTTGCTATTATTATTGTTGTTTGGTTTTTCAAGACAAGTTTTCTCTCTGTAACCACCCTGGCTGTCCTGGAATTCGCTTTGTAGACCAGGCTAGGCTCAAACTCACAGATATCCCCCTGCCTCTTCCCTTAGAGTGTAAAGAGTTCAACACCAAGCCCAGCAGAATCTGGGTCTTCTGTAGGAGCATGTTGTACATGCATGATTCCCCTTAACAAGATATCAGTCTCTATGAAGCACTAGACCGGAATACAGTGATTGAATGTACTCATTTCAGTCGAACGTATCAGGGATTGGGTCAAATTATGTATGGCCAGGACTGACTATTTCAGCTTCCATCTTATTTCTGCACAACATACCCAGACTTAGAATTTTTTTCTCAAAGCCTGTTCAAATCTTTGTTCATTTTCTTCTATTCTCTTGATAACCTCTAGTCCAGGCTCCTACTAGGGCAGTGCCTGAGAAGGCCAGGAGAGGGCATTGGTCAAGCCTTGTCCTCTAACCTGCCAAACTGTCTCCCAGCCCTCATCCATCACTCATCTCTTAACCTGTGTCATATAATGTGGTGGGTTCTTATCCAATTTCCATGGTGTAATCAGTATAATCTCTCTAGAAATGTAAATTGGATTTGCATATTTGCCCTCAAAATAAAAAAGTAAATAAAATGTGGGAAATGACTTCACATTACACTAAGAACAGTAAACAAGGCAAGCCTTCCTTACCTTTCTTCCCAGCATTTCTTCAATCTTAAGAGCTCCAAAATTTGTTTTGGATTTTTTTCATGTGTTCTCCTTGTACGTATAAACCTCGAAGGTTCTAATAGTTCACTGTATTTCTCCTATCATAGGAATTGCTTCTTACTGTATTTGTATTTGCAACTGAATAAAAGTATGGAAATTTTTAGTTGATCATCATATCCCCAAATGCCTAATGTATAAAATGTAGAACAGTTTGTTGAATGGGGGAAAAAATGGACAAGATTCTGGTTGAGAATCAGAGGAGCTAAATTATTCTTGGATATTGTTTCGTGTGTGTGTGTGTGTGTGTGTGTGTATGTGTATGTGCGCGCGCAACTGCAAAGGTCCCCGTTTGTGTGTGGATCAGAGGTTTAAGTTGGGTGTCTTTCTCTGTGGTTCTCTACCTTGTTTCCTGAGGCAGTCTCACTGAACCTGGGGCTCACTGACTGGCTAGAATAGCTAGCCAGAAAGCCTGTCTCCACTCCCCAGTAACCCATCCCTTACTCCACTGTTAGAGTTACAGAAAGGAACCACCACCTCCTGTTTTGATATGGTGCTGGGGATCCGGGTTCTCATGCTTATTACATGGTAGGCTCTTTACTGATCTGACCATCTTCCCTTCCCCCCATTCTCTCACTGTGTATATAGGCCATTCTCTGCCTCCTTTCTGCTCTGTACAAAAGGAACCTCAGGTGTGGTGAATGACTGTAGTCCCTGTTGCTTAAGATCCTGTGGCAAGGGATAGCTTAAGACCATGAGTTTGGCAACATAAGTCTATCTAAAAAGAAAAAGACACACTTGCCTTCCAAGGATATTTTGACTATTGTAATTGTCAGGAAGAATACACACATAAAGAGGATTCATGAAGCAGTTACACT
Organism: Rhynchomys soricoides; assembly: GCA_019843965.1. Taxonomy (NCBI): domain Eukaryota; kingdom Metazoa; phylum Chordata; class Mammalia; order Rodentia; family Muridae; genus Rhynchomys; species Rhynchomys soricoides. The sequence goes on from JADRCH010000330.1 coordinate 2,569,440, forward strand.
ACAATCAAAACTCTGATGGGTGTGTTTAGCAATTCAGAAATTACATACACACCACAGTTTGTGGTGGTGGTCCCTGTGTAATTTTCTAGGAGAATTCAATAAAATAAGGAACAACGTAACTGCAATTACTAAAATCGTAAGTCGCTAAAGAAATAGGCTAATTTTTTTCTGCTTCATGAGGTGTTGCTTCTTATATGCACTAGGCAATTGGTCATAATATGAAAAAATAAGGTCTCTTATTATAGAGGTTAAGATAGGTTTTAAAGCCAAGTGCTGTTGAGTGCTGGAAGTGTTATGCTCTCATCTCAGCACAAAGGATAACAACAGTAAATCCAGTGGCTGGTTTGACTACACAGTATTCTGAAACCTGAACTGCAGCCAATAAAAACAACTTTGGTGGAAACTTTCCTGGAAAGAATTTTTAACCAGATTAAGAAAGTGAATGGAAATCTAGCCCTAAAATAAAGAAACCAGTCAAAACAAGCAACTGCCTTAGAGAGTGTTGTGATAATGGAGTGCCACTGTGCTCCAGGAGGCTAGTCTGTGTCTCTTCTTTGTTTCAACTCTAAGCAGTTAAACTTTCAGCATAAAACCAAGAGCACATCTTGGTTTCTATATGGAGCATATCTTTCAGCTCTTCCTCTTAAATGAAGCCAGAACAGCACATAGACTGTAGTATCTATCTACAGTGATATCACCACCAGATGTCAGTATGATAAATACCATGGCCAAAAGCAACTTGTGGAAGAAAGGATTTATTTGGCTTACACATCCTGATCAAAGTTGTTCATTGAAGGAAGTCAGGTCAGGAAACGAAGAAAGTGCAGAGGCAGGAACCATGGAGAAACAGGAATGCTGCTTAGTGGTATGCTTAGCTTTTCACATCACCCAGGACCACCTGCCTAGGGGTTACACCACCCACAGTGGACTGGGGTCTCCTACATTAGTCATTTATCAAGAAAATGAACAGATATGCCCAAGTCTAATGGAGGCAATTACTCAGACTTTCTCTTCCAGGTTTACCTAGGTTATGTCAAGTTAACTAACTAGCATATATTATATATTACACTGATTAACTATCCTATGTTAAATAAACTTGCATTCTTGAAATAAATCATATTTTTTAAAATTTGTTGCTGAATTTAGTTTTCTAGAATTAAGAACTTTTCCATCTCTATTCTTAAGTGATATTACTCTGCTATTATTTACATTGCCTTTGTCTGCTTTTTATGTCAAGGCAATATGACAAGAATTTTTTTTCTTACAATATATTTTGATTATATTCTTTCTTCTTCCCCTACCCAAGTCCTTCCCTCCTCCCTACCTACTCAACTTTATGTTCTCTCCCTCCAGAAAAAAAAAAAAGAAAAGGAAAAAAGAAAATCAAACAAATAAAAAACACAGTGAGATAAAAAAATAACAAACCAAAATGTGTACAAGCACACAGATACACATACACACAGAGGAAGTCATCCTCCTGTTGGCCAACTACTCCTGTGGATGGTACCTGTCCTACCCATGTCCTACCCAGTGATACTTTATTGCAGAAAGACAATTCCCTTTTCTAGCATGTAGCAGTTGCAGACAGCTTCTTGGTTAGGGGTAGGACTTGGTGTCTACGTTCATTTCTATACCCTGGGATTTTGTCTGGTTTGAATTTGTGGAGGTCTTTGTGTGGTGTCACAGTCTCTATGAGTTCATATGTGTTTCATCTTTGTTGTGCCTGGAAGATATTGTCTCTTTCCTTGGAGTTGTCCACCACTTCTGGTTCTTGGACTCTTTCTGCCTCTGCTACATAGTTCCCTGAGTCTGGGGGGGGGATAGGTTAAAGACCTCCTATTTAGGGCTGAGTGCTCCAAAGTCTTTAGCTGGCTACACATTGTCCTTGTCAGTCTCTGCTTCAGTTACCATCCCCTGCGGCTGTGCATTTTCAGTGCACAGTAAGTACAACCCCCTTTTTTTTCCTTCACAGACAATGATCCACAGTCTATTTCTCATCAACTGCTCTGGTGACATATTTCTAGAAAAACACTGGAAGAGTGTTGTAAGCCAGTCTGTGTGTGACTATTTCTTTGAAGCTCAGGAGAAAGCAGCTGATGTTGAAAATGTACCACCCGTCATTTCAACACCTCACCACTACCTCATTAGTATCTACCGAGATAAGCTCTTCTTTGTGTCTGTGATACAGACTGAAGTGCCACCTCTCTTTGTAATTGAGTTTCTACATCGAGTTGCTGACACTTTTCAGGTTAGTATCCTTCAAATCGTAACTAAATCGCTCAAGTTAGTACAAGGAGACAGACACACACATACACACAAACACATACACACACATGCGCACACGCATGCACATGCGTGCGCTTTTATTTGTTACTTAAGTTTCTGATGTGTACTGTCTGACTTCTCTTTGTAACTAAACATAAGCTCATAAACCCTTGCAGAGTAGACAGTAGTGCACAGTGCCACTCTGCTCATTGTTTTGTTTTGTTTTTTTAAGATTTATTTATTTCAAAAAGTTATTATGTATACAGTGTTCTGCCTGAATGTATGCCTGCAGGACAAAAGAGGGCATTGGATCCCATTACAGATGGTTGTGAGCCATCATGTGGTTGCTGGGAATTGAACTCAGGACCTCTGGAAGAGCAGCCAGTGCTCTTAACCTCTGAGCTGTGTCTCCAGTCCCTGCTCATTGTTTTTTATATGTAGCAAATTATATCATGAGAAAACAGGAGTGCCCTCCACTACGCAGTCTCTGGATCATCGAAAAGTTTTTATTGATCACGAGCTCCTTTATATTTCTGTTTTCTATTTTCTATTGTTTTGATGAATAAACCAAATAGCTTAAAGCTTCGTATGTGTTTGGATGTGGGTTAATCAGGGCAAATGAAGTTTATAGCTCACATTCCAGATGTCTCAGTACTTTCTGGCATGATATATAATAGGAATCAGCTCAGTATAAATGCAATAAGAAAGCATTGAAGAGAAATGTTAGGACTTCCATAGAGAATTTTTTCATGTCTATATATTTCTAGCACCTTAAACCATGAGTTAAGCTACTATTAGTGTGCTCTTCAGAACAAAGGGTATTATGTAGAAGCAAGCCTTCCTTCCTGCCTTCTCTTGTTCAATGTCATGAATATTTTGTTAGGACTACTTTGGTGAGTGTTCAGAGGCTGCAATTAAGGATAATGTGGTCATAGTGTATGAGCTCTTGGAAGAAATGTTAGACAATGGATTCCCACTGGCCACTGAATCTAACGTTTTGAAAGAACTGATTAAACCACCAACAATTCTACGTTCTGTCGTCAATTCTATTACAGGTATGAAAAATGAAAACACTCTGCTAGGACCTGATCCATTGAGACTGTATGAGCAGCTTGTTTTTGCCCATCTGACAGACTATTAGGGTAGTCTAATTTGGCCAAAAGTAAAGTTACCAATAATGTTTAAATGAATGTGTATTTCTTTTCCTTTTATTTTCTCTATCTTTTTCTCTCTCTTCATGTATGTGTGTGTGTCTGTGTCTGTCTACATGAATGCATGCCTGCACACATGCCATAGCATGCATATGGAGGTCAGAAGAGTTTGTGAGAGTTTGTTCTCTTCTACCATGTGGAATCTAGAGATTGAATCAGGTCCTCAAACGTGGCAGCAGAAGCCTTTACCCACTGACCCATCTGGCCAGGCCCCTTTTTCTTTTGGGGTTGGAGAACAATAATAAAAACAGATAATAGGATGTCAGGTATAGCTCACATGTATAATTATATCACTTAGAAAGCTAACCAGGGAATTGCTAACTTCAAGGCCAATTTTGTATATGGAATGAAAAATATGTTTTGTTTTATTTTGTTTTGTTTATTGAAAGAGGCTCAGTCTTGAAGGACAAAGGACTTTTAGGTTTAGGTTATAGCTCGTTTTCCTATTACTGGGTTCAATGCACAATTCTTCAAAGAAAGAAACTAATAAAATAAATAGAAAATTCATTAGTAGAACTCATGCGTATTGGGCTTTATGTTTTTTAAAAAAGTAAGCTTTCAATTGGGTTTAATTCTAGGCCATACCTAGACATTCAGTATATTCAGATCATCCTTAGGATTATAAAAAAAGTCTTCTACAAAAAGTGGGCTTGGTGGCACAAGCCTTTAATCCCAGCATTCAGGAGATAAAGGCTGATGAGTCTCTGTAAATTTGAGACCAGCCTGGTCTACAGAGTGAGTTCCAGACCAGCCAGAGCTACATAACGGGCCTCGATGCAAAAGAAAAAAAGTCTTCTAAAGGAAGATGCTTATGGAATGCTATATAGCACTGCAGCCACACCTCTCGTCCTTTTAACACTGGGGAATACTAGGAAAAACAGTTTAATATCTAAACATTTTAAAGAGCACTCTGATATTTCAGGGACATTGTAGTGAGGCACGGCAAATCTCTACAACATTAAATGTGTTTGTTGGGGAAGACAGCACAAACGCAACATATGTATATATAGAGAGAGACAGACAGACAGACAGACTACCTTTAGCTAAAGAGCCATCCTTATTTTTGCCTTATACATTTTAAACTATGTATATGAGTGTGGTTCATGTGCATGGACATTAGGTGTCATGCTCTGTTGCTCTCACCTGAGTCCTTTTTTGAGACAAGGTCCCTCTGAACCCGGAGCTAGGTCCGCCGCCAGCAAGCCCTAGCTATCATGGCTCGACCCCCACAGTGCTAGGATTACAAGTGTGTACATAGTCACACCCATCTTTTTATGTGGGTCCTGGGATCTGGCAGGTGCTCATGTTTGTATAGCAGGCACTTTTAGCCACTGAGCTGTCTTTCCAGCCCATTTCAAACTTTTAAACTTTTAACAAAAAGATGTATTGATAGGAAAAAATTACTAATGTGTAATATAAAACTATAGCATGGGTTGATGGCATATAAGAGAATGGTCCTGGCTAGATGTGGTGGTACACATCTGTAATCCCAGCTACTAGGGCAGCTAAAGGAGAACAGTTGTGAGCTCACAGGTACAGAGGAGTCTTGCTTATTAAACTAATGCCCTGATTCTGTTTCCTAGCACCACACCTAATGTACGCATACCAAAGAATGGTTCAGTAGTTGAAGTAATCTTTCTTGAACTACCAAGTGGCCCTAGTACAGGTCCCAGCAGAATCAGCAGATTGTGGAATAAGATAGAAAAATAATAGCATTTATGAGAAAAATACCCATAAAATGGGAGACTGAGCTGTTAGCCCCTCTAGCAGAAATAGAGCTGTTCATAATTGAGCACTGAGGGACATGCGGAAAAGGTGAAATTGGGCTGATGTGATGGCCAAGCCTCTAGTCCAGCTGGACAGGGAGCTGAGATGGGAGAACAGTTGTGCTGGGGCTGAGCAAAACATTTAACTCTTATCAGAAAGCAAGCAGGGAGCACTAAAGGTTTCTGAACAGGGAAATAATATGATTAAAGCAGTGTTTTTCTAAAACTCTTGAAAAGTAACAAGCTGGAGACAGGAAAGCCAGCAATAAATAGACTATAAAATTAATGTTGGCTTTGTTAGCTACACCTGGTGAGACACACCTGTAACCCTAGCTTTTGGGAGGCTAATGTGGGAGTATCCCCAGTTCTAAGCCATCCTGGACTGCATACTTTCCTTGTCTTTAAAAACTAATCTAGATTGGAATGTATTGTGTTGCTATATAGCCAAGAATGACTGAATTTGCAATCTTCCTGCCTCCACTTCCTCACAAGTGCTGGGGCTGAAGTGCACACTCCACCATTCAGTGCTGGACAGTGAACAAAAGGCTTTATGCATACTAGACAAGCACTCTGCCTCTTAAGTCCCCAGCCCTGAAACCATATTTTATGTTTGGGGTGCATTTGTGTGCATTTTATTTATTTTAGTTAGCCCTCCTAAGCAGCTCAGGCTGGCTTTAAACTCGCCATCTCCCTGCTTTAGCCTCCTGAGTGTTGGAATTATAGGAATGTGCCTTGCATCCTGTTTTAATTTTTTATTTATTGCTTTATGAAGACAGGGTCTTACTGTGTAGCCCTGACTGGAACTCACTCTGACTAGGCTGGCCTCAGACTTGCTGTTGTCTTCTTACCCTGTCTCTCAGATGCAGGGTTACATATTCAAGCCCTATACCCAGCTTTACAACTGTAAAGAAAACAGAGTTACCAAAATAGAAACATTGGTAAATGCTACTTATGCGGGGAATATTTAAAGAAACTTGCCTAAATGTTAGTAGTAGTTGTTTGTAAGCAGATTTGTGTTGTTGTTTTATAAGTTAACTGCCTTTTACTATTCAACACTTGTTACTTTTGACCTAAAATGTAAACTAAACAAAATATTTAGTAAATCACAGTGGAAGGGTTTCTGTTTGGATAACCATACATACATAGTTTGCCAGGAATCTAGTCAGATATTGAACGTTAGTGATATTTCAGCCAAAAATGGTATACTTACCGTAAGAAAAGTGTTGGGGTTTTTGGTTTTGTTTGTTTGTTTTGCTTTGCTTTTGTTATGCTGGGAATTGAATAGAGCCTTGCGTGTGCTAGGCAAATGCTATGCTATAGAACTACATTCTCAATAGTCTGCTGATGTAAAAGTGGGAATAAACAAAAGTATGTTCTTCGACTAGGAAACCAGAGAGTGGCAGCCCCTCATGTAGAATTCCTCTGGATACCCAAGGGCCAGGTTCTGAAGTCCTCTCAGTGGAGACTTTGCCAGCGGGGATGTGAAGAAGCCAGCCTTCTTTTCATTGCAGGCAGCAGGACAGGTCTCTGGTTGAGCCACTGGAATTAGGTTAGGTTACTACTAATAAACAGGAAGCAAAAGATAAATGAATGCATTTATCTTGGTCTAACAGATAGACAGAGAGGCCCATGGCCTATCGCTGGCCTCTTGTGTGGAATATGTCCCTAGCAATTCCAGAGCCCATCACAATTACTATTAAGGAAAATACAAACATTAAAGTGGGAGCTAAAGCATTCTTCTTTCCTTTTTATAATAACTTCTAATAACCACTGCACACACCCACTTTGCCTTCTTTTCTAATTTCTAGGCAGTAGTAATGTTGGGGATACACTCCCCACTGGGCAGCTGTCCAACATCCCATGGCGTCGAGCAGGAGTAAAGTACACAAACAACGAAGCCTATTTTGATGTAGTTGAAGAGATAGATGCAATTATAGATAAATCAGGTAATTATGTACATGTGGTCTTATGGGGAAAAAAACTTCAGTTAATATAAGTTGAATTGAAAACTGAAATCCCTTGGCAGGGGGTTTTCAGCAAAGAAATATTCATTTTCTAAAGATGTATAAATCTTTTTGTTCTGCCTAAAGGTTACATATAATTATCAAAACCACTAGTTGAGATATTGCCAGGTGTTTGTAAGCCCCTCTTGCAGTTACTCATCTGACAGGTATTACATATGTGGTACACATGCTTCTCACTCTGTACAACGCTTCTGCTAAAGGCCACTTCTGGTTGGTTTTAACCAGGGAAAACATTGATGGTAACTATTAGAATCATAAATTTTTATTTTTAAAACATCTCATTATATCCTTACGATCTATACATAAAGCAGCTGAGACTCAGAACTGTGTAACCTGCTCAGCATCTTGATGTATAGAAATGACACTGTGAATAACTGTAAATAATTACCTTGTCTTTCCATTTAACCTAAGCCTGTAGCGTAGTCCATATTATGTGAAACCTGCTTCATCTTTAAATTCTATTAAAATATTTTAAACTTCTGTCCAAATAATCTTACAAGATTGACTCTCTAAAGGTTTGATCTTTCTTAGAATTATACTCTAGCTAGTTAGATGTAGCCAGTGAGAAACGCTGTTGAAACTAGTGTGATAGATCCAAATAGATCCTCTGCCCTCTCTCCTGTCAGTGAGGTGCAAAGCCTGTGATTCTGACAACCAGAGTGTTTCCATTACTCAGGATATAGTGATAGCTCTTGAGACCCAGATCCCATTAAGGTTATCAGCTTTTTATTTCTTTCTTTAGGATCTACAGTCTTTGCAGAAATTCAAGGGGTCATTGATGCTTGTATTAAGCTATCTGGAATGCCTGATCTCTCGCTCTCTTTCATGGTAAGTTTTTATCTGTTCTGTAGTCCCTTGTATACATAATACATTTGAAATGCTAAATCATATAATAATCGCTGAAATAAAATTGTTATCTAAAATTTTACTTATGTTTGTGTGTGTGTGTGTGTGTGTGTGTGTGTTGTGTGTTGTGTGTTTTACTTGGCATGCATTTGCCAGGACAGACATGTGGAGATCAGAGGGCAACTTCGAGGAATTAATGGTCTCCTTCCACCATGTGGATTCTAGAGATCAAACTCGGGTCCTCAGGCTTGGTAGCAAACACCCTCTACCTACTAAGTCATCTCTCCAGCCCTGGAGTATTAGGGTACAAAGGATTATCTCAGAAATATTCCTAGCACAGCTTTCCAGACAGTCGCTGACATGTTGAACATGGCCTTGATGGAAAGGTCAGAGAGAGGTCTTTATTTACCTAGAATGTGCTAGAAGTGGCTCAGGATTCGCTGTCTGGCTTGTGTATCTCCACTATCATTTTTACTATTTGGTTTGCTTGTGTAAAGGGGCATTGATAGTTTGCATCATTTTAGATTTAGCATGACACACTGCTACCAAAAGGCAGAGAGAAATGTGCTCTGGTTCCATCTCTGATCCCGGTGTCATAGATCATACAGAGAGTGCTGTTTGTTCCCTCCCCATAGTTTATAAACCTCAAGTAATATATATAGAATGTTTGAAAACTGTGAAAGGTTATAGAGCTGTAAGGTAATTTTGATGTTGTCATAATACATTCTTACACTGATTTTATAATGGCTTAGGGAGCATATTAGTTCATAATATATAAATACTGTTGTCATGCTCCTTATATGCTCTGCACGTGGCTTTTTCTTTTCTTGACAGAACCCAAGGCTCCTAGATGATGTCAGCTTCCACCCATGCATCCGGTTCAAACGCTGGGAGTCTGAAAGAGTTTTGTCATTCATTCCTCCAGATGGAAACTTCCGACTCATATCGTATCGCGTCAGCTCACAAAAGTAAATTGACGTGTCAGCCAGAATTTGCAATGTGAATAGAACTCCCAGTTCTTGTTTCATCTTTACAGTTTAGTTCTTGAGTTTATCGATGCTTCCTTTAGCCCTGGCTCACCTGGAGACCTAGTGAGAACTGGTAATGAAATGTACCAAAAACACTTAGTGTTTCTAAACCTGGAAGTGTCGAAAAGCAGTGAGAGAGAGTAAGTTAAAATCTATGACTAAGGTCAAGCATGTTAGTCTGCTATGGTCTGTAAACTAACAAGACAGGATACTCTAAGACAGCCTCTAAACTACCTGCTTCAAATCACTGTTCTCTACATTGAATTTGGGGTGTCAAGGTGGTTCTTGTTTTTAAAACATTGTCTTATTTGTTACCCAGGCTAGCCTGAAATTCTGGATCCTCCTGCCTCAGCTTCTTTAGTGCTAGGACCATTAATATGTACCACCACATTCAACTTGCATTGAATTTTAAACAGTTTAACATTGTCAGCTGTAGCTAACTTGTCCCTTAAAATTATTTCTAAGCATTTCTGAAAATGCTTTTCAGAAAGCATTTGGGTAATAAGACAGAACTGAAACTTTTTTCTGAGACAATATTTCTTAGTGCTTTAGATTCTAATGGGCTCTTAAAAAAACAAAACAAAACAAAAACAAAACTATACCCCTTTATCCCAGTTGTTTATATGGTATTTAAAGGAGAGTTGTGTTTTGGTTTATGTATTTGTTACCAACCCATACAGTTCTAGCACATTGCTATCAACACTGATGTCCTCAACAACCCTAGTGCATAGGCCTAATCTGCTAGGGTATATGGCCCTATGGCACAGTTACAGACAGACATCTGGAGTTGGCCCATACCTTTCATATTATCCTTTTGTATCTTTCTCTCTGTGTCTTTTTCAGTCTAGTGGCAATACCAGTGTATGTGAAACACAGTATCAGCTTTAAGGAAAACAGCTCTTGTGGCAGATTTGATATAACAATTGGACCGAAACAGAATATGGGAAAAACGATTGAAGGAATCACAGTGACTGTTCACATGCCAAAAGTTGTGCTGAATATGAACCTGACACCAACGCAAGGCAGCTATACATTTGATCCAGTCACCAAGGTACAGGCACCTCAAATCAAGAATGAGCAGGTGTCCTGCAGTCTGTTTTGTGGTTATGGGTGGAAGTCATAGAAGTTAGGAAGCAGGGTCCTTGCCTTGCTTACACAAGACTCTAGCTAAGGGTTTTCAGAGATCTAGAAATGATGATTTTTCTCTCAGCTCCCTTGCTTCCTTATGTAGGAAACGTAAGTTTCCAGCAGAATAGAGTACTTGATAAATGAGAAAGGGTTTTGTTTGAAATGGTGGGTCTTACTTGTAGCCCAGGCTGGCTCATAGCCACTTTGCCTTTGCTTTATGCTTAGTTAAAAGCATGTGCCCCCACTCTTAGCTGAGGTGTAATTTTTTTTTTATTTTAATAAACTCAAAGAGTTTTGGTTTTTTGGGGTTTTTTTTGGTTTTTTGAGACAGGGTTTCCTGGAACTCACTCTGTAGACCAGGCTGGCCTCGAACTCAGAAATCTACCTGTGTCTACCTTCCAAGTGCTGGGATTAAAGGCATGCACCACCACTGCCGGGCTTCATAGAGCATATTTTAGGTGGTTGTTTTTTGCTTTTGTTTTGGAGACAGTTTCTGGCTGCCCTGGAATTTGCTATGTAGACCAGGCTGGCCTGGAACTCACAGATACTACTGCCTCTACTTTCAGAGTGCCTAAGTTAAAGGCATACAGCCTTAAGAGAGCCTCTAACCTGGGGGCTGGAAAGATGGCTTGGTGTATAAAAACATACACTGCTATTGTAGAACACTCACGATTGGCTCCCAACAACCACATTGGAGGTACACAACTGCCTTTAACTCCAGCTCCAGAGAATCTGACACCCTCTTCTGGCCTCTGTGGGTTCTGTACTCACATGCACAAACTCATATAGACACACACATACATATAAATAAAAATAATTTTTTAAAAAGAACCATGTAATATCTTAAGAATTCAAAGAGCCTTCCCGGGAACCCTGTGTGAGCAGGTGAGTCCACACCCTCAGCCCTCCACCTGAACTGCAGCCATCCTTGTAGCTATTACTCAGTCCCACACAGGCGATTTTGCTCAAAGAATGGGTTCTGTAACTGAACATATAGTGATTAGAACATAAGCCAATTATCTATTCCAGGCTTCTCCTGTTTTCCAAGACACTGCTTCGTTTTGTGTCGTTTATAGCATCTGTTGACCTCTGGGCATGTCTTTAACACAGTTCAGATTTTTTTCTCTTGTCTTTTTAAGGTACTAGCATGGGATGTGGGGAAAATTACTCCACAAAAGCTCCCAAGTCTTAAAGGACTAGTAAATTTACAGTCAGGAGCACCCAAGCCAGAAGAGAATCCAAACCTCAACATACAGTTCAAGATCCAGCAGCTTGCTATTTCAGGTAACGATGTTTGCTGTGAGTTTAGGGGAAATGGGGCTAGGAGTCTGGAAGAGTACTAAACAGCCCTTCCCTAGAAGGCGCAGCAGCTCCAGTTTGCCTCCTGTGTAGCTGGCCTCCAGGAAGCAGCCATTTGAAAGAACAGCTTATCTCATGCCCTTCTGTCACACATACCTCACCTCCATTTACAGAGCCAGAGAACCCATCATTTGTGTTCACAGAAAGTGGAACTAGCTCGTTTTATGAGCATGTTTCTGGCCACAGGGCATCTTAACTAAGGCCATGCTCTCTAGAGCGTGTGGGTGATAGAAAAGGGATATTGTTTCCAAAATGATGAATAGAGCACTGTGCAGTGTCACATCTAGGGCACAGTGTTCATTGCTAAACAAGTACTGCATTATTACTCGGGTAGTAATGATTTGTTTCATTCTTTTTGATACAGGCTTAAAAGTGAACCGCTTGGACATGTATGGTGAGAAGTATAAGCCATTTAAAGGCGTCAAATATGTCACAAAGGCTGGGAAGTTCCAAGTGAGGACATGAGAAGAGGCCAGACTGCTCAAGATCAGTTTGTTTTTTCAAGTGTCATTGCAGTTTATTACTATTAGGTACCAAGTGGGTGGGAATAATATACAGCATTTGTGTCAAGCTACCCTGCTAACAAAGTTGCTTAGTAATGATGTAGGGTTCTTAAGGAGCTTTAAGCTAAGGAAAGTTTTCTAAAGACTTAGCTTATTTTGTATCTTTTCACTTAGGAAAAGGTTTAGATGATTTCTTCCATGGGGGCTACCAGCTGAATGCTGCACATAGTAACAGTCAAGGCAGAAGGCTACAGTGATAACCTCTTTCCTAAAGCAAGCGAACTGGTCTCTTCTACCAGCAGGAACTGTCTGTGATGGGTCAGGTGCAGCCAAGTGTCACACCTGATCTTAGCCATCTCAATCAGTGTCTGTCCCAAGAGAGGAGATTGCCCCACCCCAAGAAGTTTACAGAAAACTGCCTCTTCAAGTGTTTGCCTTACTCAGCTTTTCACTTGTGCCATTAAGCAAGCACTGTAGCAAAAGCCACTTCCACATGGCCCTGGCAAGGAGCACCGCAGCTCCGTGCTCCATTCTCACTGTACTTGGTATTATATTTTTTATAAATAAGATTTTTATGTAAAGTTCAGATTTTGATTTACAAGGACCTTGCTGCAGTAAATAATACCATCAATCTTGTGCCACCAGTTCAGCTGTCAGATAGCACAGTCAAATCATTTGCATCAAAAGGGCAAATTCAAATACTTTATTAAGATAATAAAAGGGAACACTACTTCTGCTGTTAGGGAGTTATTACAGGCACAAGTGTTTGTGCTTTTAAACATAGTAAAAGAGAAAATCAAGCAAAACCTTTGCCATTCTCATGCTTTATTAAAGCCTGATTTAATGCCAATAACCTAGTTAGCTTGAAACCCTAGTAGTTTAGCAAGAGGAAGAAAACATGCATTTCACTATGTTACTCTTTTCAATCTTTTATCTTTTTGTGCTTAAGTAGTTGAATTTGCCTGTGTGCCCTGCATTTAGGGGAGCACTCTTTCATACTACATACATCTCCAGGTCATTGTGATAGACACCTCCTCCAAACCACTGTCAAATGCGAATGAAGCACTTACGTGTCTTTGCTGTACTGTGTACATGGAAGAACATTTCGCTGGAGGACAAAGTCCTCAGTAATGATTTATACTAATTGATCTTTACGCTTGGAAAGCTAGTCTGTGACTCAGTCCATTCTGCATCTTTCGATTGGAAATCCTTGTGCAGTGACAAAAGAAAATGGAGGAAGACAAAAGTGCTTGCCTTTCCTAGCCCACTTGTCCCTTCTTGTCCTTCCTTACCACGCTAGGTCATGTCGACTCATTCCGTGTTGGCGTGCTGACGATGTGTTAGCACTGTCCTGCTGCCCCCATCTAACAAGAAGGCCAACTGTTGCAAAACTTCAAGTAGATATTTTTAAGTCAAAACACAAAATACCCACTCCCTTTGACTAAGATTGGTCATCTAGTTCTAGTTTTAGTATCTTGTTCTCTTACCTCAAAAGCAACCACACCAGTTTTAGTTCTTCACAGTCCTTTATTTCACAACCATACCTAGACCACACAGCTTCCCTCCGGTGCAGTCTTCTTGTATATCAAAGTAGAGCATAGCCCGGGCAAAGGTGGCACATGCCTTTAATCCCAGCACTCGGGAGGCAGAGGCAGGCGGATTTCTGAGTTCGAGGCCAGCCTGGTCTACAGAGTGAGTTCCAGGACAGCCAGGGCTACACAGAGAAACCCTGTCTCGGGAAAAAAAAAAAAAAAAAAGTAGAACATAAACCACATCTCTTGTCTCCAGGAATTTCTGCTAAAATAGCTAAGAAGACTGCATTCTTTTAATGTTAAATTGTTGTATTTATTAATTTTACAGAACCCAATAAGCCCTTTCTCTAGTTCTGGCTATAATATCAATAAATATATGAGAGCAACCAACTGATTTTTTTAAAGTTTGATTATTGATGGAATATTCTCATATTCAGGCTGTATTAATGCTGGCTGCACTGGACCAGTTTCATTCAAGAGGCCTCTTCCTGAATAGAGCATATTCACAGCCATTCATCTTCAGGTCATAGACCACGTGATAAACATGATCAAAGCCACCTTTCTTACCACTTTAGGATAGACCCAGAGGAATACCTAATATTAAAAGATTTTTCAAACATGGAGTTCTTAAGAAACCATAATCCAGCCGGGCAGTGGTGTCACACACCTTTAATCCCAGCACTTGGGATGCGGAGGCAGGTGGATTTCTGAGTTTGAGGCCAGCCTGGTCTACAGAGTGAGTGTTCCAGGACAGCCAGGACTACACAGAGAAACCCTGTCTCAAAAAAACAAGAAAAGAAAGAAAAGAAACCATAATCCAAGAGTAAATAAATCAGATACTTATATTCTGTGTGAGGTAGCCCCACCCATTTCCCTTCCCTCCATTGGAATTCAGCTGGTAGCTTCATTTCCTAAATGGTGCTACAGAAGAACCCTGGAAATATGCTGGTCTTACAGTCCTTAAAAGCAACAGGTTAAAAACACAACAGCAGTATCAGAAAATGAGGTAAACAGCAAATGGAGGAGGAGTCAGGGACTTCTGAGTCCATTCAGCAGCTGTGGACACAGGCTGCTGTCCATTCTGTTAATCCATGCCATAAGTTTACCCTGCGGTATTATTTAGCCTTTTTTTCCCTTCTTCAGTTCTAGGAAATTAGGCAAAAACTTGTTTTTTGTTTTAGCCAGTGTTTTCTCAAACAAGAGAAGGACTGTGTCCTCAAAGCTAGTCACAGCCATAGCTATGTACTAGGGTTGGGAACAAACAAATGTGTCCCTCACATCTCACAACTTCAGCTTTTTAAGGGACAGGGGTTATCTCTAGTAATAACTAAAATCTTCTAAAATGAGGGTCACTCTAGCCAGAGGTGACCTACATTTGGATGCTTTGCCCACGGATAACTGTGATTTCTTCTCCTAATGTGTATTAGAATACATTAGCTAGAATTGTTGCCAAGATTGTCTTTTATCACACAGACCCTCGTATGTAAAACTCCTTTATGGATTGAATAAAGTCATTAGTTTTCAGACCTTGAAAATTAGCTTCAAAACAAAGGAAGAGTCTGACCTAAAGTTGTTAGTTAAATAACCTCATTTAAAGCGTTATTCATATAAATGTACTTTATTGTTTTAAACAGAACAAAAGAGGAGGCAGAAAACATTTGCATATAAGTCCTAGCTTATAAATGTAGTTTTCAGTGGTGG
Source organism: Rhynchomys soricoides (assembly GCA_019843965.1). Classification (NCBI taxonomy): domain Eukaryota; kingdom Metazoa; phylum Chordata; class Mammalia; order Rodentia; family Muridae; genus Rhynchomys; species Rhynchomys soricoides. The sequence goes on from JADRCH010000330.1 coordinate 2,584,803, forward strand.
CATCTCTAACGCATCATTCAGGGGCTGTTTCCTTTTGCCTCCCTTTACTGTAAGCACTGACACTCGATAAAAGCACATCTGGTGGACATGTGTCTCCAGAACTAGGAGAACTTGGAGAGCAAACATGATTTTTCTTAGTTCTTCTAAGTAATCTTTAGTAAAACAAAAGGTGATCTTTGGCATAGATTCATACTTTAAAGGCATTGATATGCATTTATATCGGGTAAGCAACTATACAGATCTGCTGAGAGCTTTCAAAAGAATCTTTTATCAGCTGAATGGAAATAGGGGAAGCCTGAGTATTCAGGGTCAACTTAAGATTTACAAGTTCAGTGTTGGGATTGAACATACTAGATGTGGGAAGAACGTCCAGGAAGAAGGTCTCACTCCTGTATCCATCTGGCTCTTGATTTCTGAAAGCATTCGTGTGCTGGGTAATGCGTATACAGCCGGGATAAATGCAAACAAAGGAAAGTCACTTTTCACTAACTCTGGGAAACAAGCCTTTCTGATAAGCAGATACCATACTCATTATTCTTGAATACTTTGTATTTAGAGAAGGATGAAAAAGGCCTGGCTGTAGTTGGTTAAAAGCAATTGGTAACTATAATAGTTCCTACGGATTTTTCCCTAGCAGCACCAGAATTATAATCTGCAAATGCTATTCTCCCTTACACAAGAAATACCTTTCAGACAAGATTGCCTTTGCATTCAAGTCTCTCAAGGAGCAAGCCCTAATTCTTAGGACTTAATTTTGAGGACCTTTCAAAGTTACATAAAAAGTCAAGTGTGGTAGTAGGAGCTAACAGGCTGACACAGGAATCCAGAAGTTCAAGACTAGCCTGGACAACATAAAGAGACCCAGTCTCAAAATTTAAAAAAATTTTTAAAAAAAACGTGGGGGATGGAGGGATTGCAGACAAACACATACCTATGTGTCTTTAAAGTCTTGTTTAAGAAGCATATAGAGGAAGACTGCCAAAGCCTAGGATGATTTGGTTAAAAATGCAGCATTTCAGCTCAGAAAGTAAAAAAGAAAATAAGAATGAATGCTAAGGCCTCAGCACAGACCTCTACTGGCAGTGACAAAGCATAGAAGACCTGGGAGTGGCCCCACTGGGAGGATGGGCAGGATCACACCCCAGCTACTCTGCCCCTCCTAGTGGCAGAGAGCACCAGTGTGTTTACAGGATGGTTACCTTGGCAACCAAGCAAGGCAGGATGTGAGACAGGAAGTTTCCATAACACATACTAGTCGGCATGGTAAAGACAGAATAGTGATTTCCTCCCAACAGTGAAAGTTGGTTTTCCATTGTGAGGAAGTAGAATTACATGGGGAGAAAGCATGAAATGAATCCAGGCTGCACAAGCTGGAACTCCCCAGAGACCACCTTTTCCTGCAGCAATGATGCACAGCCCAGGGAAGGTAGGCAGGGGCAGCAGTAAGGGGAAAACCCAAAATAACTTTGGAAGCACAGTTATTTACTGACTTGCCTCAGCTCTAGGTCTTGAGAGCCTAAAGGGGGAGAGGGAGTTGGTGAACCGTAAACACGGAGAGAAATATCCCCCGGAGCAGAGCAGGGCTTCCTGCTAGTGTTCACACTTATTCTGAGCTTATGTAAAGTCCATGGGAGAGTGTGCACATAGTAACTGTGAAAGTACAGGGTTTATAGAGAGACATTTCAAAGTGTCCATGACAAGAGTATAAATGTTTTCTATGTGAAGAGGCCTTTCTGCTGTGTGAAACCAGGGATTGATTTTTCCACTCCTGGCAACTCTGAATGTCTTCTGGAACTCAAGATGGTTGTCTTCTCTTTAGCAGAGGTTTATGTACCAGCCAGGTGTGATGAGGTGCCTACTGGTACCAGGGAGTCTTTCTGACCCAGCGCAGAGTAAATCCAGCATCTGTTCGAATTTTGATTGAAGCAGCTTCTGCCTCTCGCACAGTCTCCTTCACAGACTGCATGAGGTTCTGGGCATTATGAACCAGCATCTCTGTGGCCTGCAATAGAAGAGCCCTGTTACTATAGTCCCTAATGCAGCGGTTGCTGCCTACGAGCAACCATGAAGCCAGGAGTGGGCTGCAGTGAGCCCCCTGCACCGGAACCCCCTGCATCACCGGTGGTTTAACTATATAAACAGGACAATGTTTATACAATTTGACTTATTTATCAATGACCACACTGTGTCTTTGTATGGCTGACAGCATGCACTAACTACTGGTTTGCAAAGGTGGTGTTCTATCTGCAACACTTTTCCAAGTAAGCCAGGCTTCCCCTCCAATGTCCTTCAGATCTTAGGGAGCCATATGGTAAATGACACATCACTTAAGCTCCTAGCATTCTTTACTTGAAGTTATTATTTTTCTTCATAAAATCCATCATTAAAAATGGTACGCTGCCGAGCAGTGGTGGCGCACGCCTTTTAATCCCAGCACTGAGGAGGCAGAGGCATGTGGATTTCTGAGTTCGAGGCCAGCCTTGGCTACAGAGTGAGTTCCAGGACAACCAGGGCTACACAGAGAAACCCTGTCTCGGGGGAGGGGGAGTATGGTATGCTATATATTATACCTAGATTGCTTGGGGCTTTGTTTTCTTAGCATTTGTAGGTTTATTTGGGGGGGGGGGGGGATTCATTTATCTGTCTTGTTTAAGTTCCACTGGGCAGAGATTTTTGGTTTTTTTTTCTCCCACTGCTCTCTACTATTTAGTATAAGAGGCATTTCATACACAGTGAATGAAAATAAACCAATCAGCCCTTAAAAATGTAAGTACATTATTTTTCAAAAGACAAAGCTAGAGGATAGGCATCTAGTTGGCTGTCTACTCACACCCAGACAACTCAATCATTCTTTTAAAAGAAAAGATTTATTTACTTATTATGTATACAGTGTTCTGCCTGCATATATGCCTACATGCCAGAAGAGGGCACCAGATCTAATTATAGATGGTTATGAGCCACCATGTGGTTGAATTCAGAACCTGTGGTAAAAGAGCCAGTGCTCTTAACCTCTGAGCCATCTCTCCAGCCCAACTCAATCATTCTTTAGGGCAGCAATTCTAAATAGCTGTAAGTCACAGATAAATCTTTTGAGGATTTAAGGGTTTCCCTAGGGGGCAGAAATGTATCGCATGAGTGAAATGAATGCATAAAGTTCAGAGAAGTGCCTACAGTCTAAATCCCAAACATTGGTCCTTTTCCTTCTTAGGAAGGGTCTCAGGCCTGGAAAGGCTTATATCCTTGCCAGCCAAATTCACACAACAGAGCAGAGTCCAGCTCAAGACTTTTCACTTGTATCCTGTGTTTGTTCTAGTCTAACACAGTTTCTGCTCTTTTTAATTTAATGGAACACATAGTCCCAACACGCATTTCGTTAAATAATTAACGTGATGTGATTTTGCATGAATCCCAGTCTTGCCTTTCATTTCCCAGCTTCTCCTATCCTTAGGCACAGGACAGCCTACCAAGGAAAACATCCCAGTACCCAGCTCTGCTGCAGTGCATGGAAGTGAGGGACTGTGATGAAGCTCCCATGGTGGTAGAGATGGGTGCTACTGGGTTAAAGCAATGGTAGTGTAAGCAGCCGTGGCATAGCCTCCCTGTTTCCTCAACCCATAGTCTCTGTAGAGGTCAGAGCAGTTGGTCTACCTAATGGGAATTGACTGCCTCTCTCATTTTAACTTTTAAAATAATGATGGGCCCTCTGTGGGCAGTGCTACCAAGATGGTCTCTCTACCATAAGATCAGGAGTGTGGTAGGGACCACCAGAGGGGAGATAAGGAAAGAGAGGGTTGCTGAATTCTCAGTTCAGGGGTAAGTTTGTCCTAAAGCTGAAATTAATCGGCAAAGAAGCTTGAGGCAGAGAGCCCAGAGTGCAGCACATACCTGCTCAGATTCCTCGTCACTGATGTTGGTCCGGCCCAGCATGGTAGCCTTCACTGTGGACAGGATTTTGAGCTGGGTGCTTATAGTTGGGATTCGCTCACATACCTAAAGAGAAGGTTTCATTTGATGTTTGTTGGCTTTCTTGCCCACAAGTTCCATGGTGGCAGACATACCCAACTCCATTTCCAGTTGATGGTATGCAGAAAGTACTCAATAAACGAGCAGCAGCACAAATGCACTTGATTTTATCCCTGACCCACTGGTTCAAATTCTACTGGGTTACGAAATAAACTTGTATATCCACACTGGCCTTGCTGCTGTTGCTTTCCCTTCTTGAGTGCCTCTTCCTGTTAACCCACTTCCTTCTGCTTTTTCCCTCACATTCATCATTCATGCTTCCCACTTAGGTGCTGTCTCCCTTGTTCCCGCTCCCGCCCCACACACACACACACACACACTCACACAGCATATTTTCCCAAGTACCTGTAAGAGATTGGTTCTAATCCGCTTATCTGTGCACTGCTTAGCAACCTCCTTGGCCAACCTCGTCACTTCATCAGAGGCCTTGGCGATATCCTTGGCACACTGAATAAGTGCCCGCTTGGTACCGCTGCCCCCTCTTACCAGCCGAGACATCTCCGCCATCAGCAGAGCCATGCGCTTGGCTGCTGCGATGATGTCATTGCCCTAGAGAGAAGCAAAGATACAGCATGAGCTCTGCTCACACACCAGCCAAGTTAAGGAAAGTAGAAAGATAGGAGGAAGCCTGCTGCTCTAGCAGCCCTCTGGAAGGCTAGGAAAGGGGGGAGAGTACTGTTTGGGGTAACAGAAAGCACTGGAGAAACAGAAGAGAGAGACAGGGCTCTTGCCCCAGCACTCTGAGAGAATGTCCTGAATGAAAACAAGACCCAGGTATTAGTCTGAAAGGGCAACGAGGGTGCCCCAGGCGCAGCACTGGACAAGCACTTGAGCATCTCCAGGTTAATTTGTCAATAACACAGGGCCAGAGCCAAGGAACCGCTCACACAGGCATTTTCACTTCTATAATAGGGGAGAAAACAGGGGAGGCAGCCAGAGGGAGAACAGAGGAGGCTTTCCAGATGCTGAAAGCATCCTCTTCATCTTTGCTCTTGTAAACAGCAGCCAAGTACTTGTGCAGCTTCACTAGAATGAAGGTAATGATTCTCAGCCTAAGTGAGAAACACAAGAGAACTGGATATTTTCTCATCTAGACTACTCTGCCCTCTGCTGCCTCTTGACCTGCTCAGCCTGAAAGAGCATACTATTTTAATCATTCCACGTTTAAAAAGGTTACAAATCAATTGTTCTGTCCCATCAGCTATTCGAAGCCTCCAATTAAGGAATGTTCACCTAGGAGGATGCTGAGGGAGGAATCAAATAAATAAACCAGGCTGTAAATGGAACCTCCTCTCACATTAATGGCAGTTTATCTGAGATTTGGCATTTGGTTCACTTAAAACTCTAGTGGATTATAGATAAGGAAATTCTTAGGCAATTTATATCCTTAGTAACATAAAATTACAGCAACTACAGTATTTAAAACTACCTGAATGGCCAGGCCCCACTCATTTTTCCCCTCATGCTTTTTCAATTTCTATACAATGCAGTGAGGCACACACAAACCATGCCACTCAGGGTACTCTTGCAAGAGCTCCATGGGCACCATGAGCTGGCTCATCATTAGTGTTTTGAAGGTACATAATGTCTCAGGAAATAAACTGAGGCGAGAGAACACAGGTATGGGAGGAAGTCATGAGGAGAGGCACGTGTTAGATGAAGCCCTCTGGACAAAGTTCCAGTGTAGACCTGAGGTAATTTAGATTACATGACATTGGTTAGAAGACAGCACAGTGCCAGAGTTAGTATTACCCACCATCTTCAGGCTCTTGCAACATGCCATCTTTAAAGAGGAAAAAAAAAGTGATCACTTCTACACCTCAGCTCTCCAAATGAACCCAAGGCTCTGTCACCTAGTTAATTGCCTTGAGTTTTCCCTGTGGCCACTTCCAATGCCTCTGAGACACCCGAAAAAGCAGTCAGTGAAACCCCTTTCTTGTAGGTTCCCATGAGAGCCAGCATCTGTCCCACAGCCAGGTGCAGGGCAGCAAGCAGTCCTCCTGACGCCGCCAAATAAAGCTGCTTCATGTCCTGACCAACTCTGCTGAGCCATCAGTGAGAGGTCAGTAGGAGCCAAGCAAAGCTCAGTGGTCAAGCTAGGGGAACTTTTAGTGGTCCCCAATGGCTCCTGACCTAGAAGTCACCAAGAGATGCATCTACAGCTTCCCAGGGGGTTTATAGCTCCAATAATGGCCACAAAAATGGGAAGAAAATGAATTGTGAGAAAAGTGACCCCATTTCTCTTTATTCCACAAACTTAAATGCAGTTCAGTCGGGCATTAGCAAACCTATCAAACTTGTGAAGCCAGTCCTAACAACAAGGTGCAGACAGACAGTTGCCCGCCCGGCTCAGACTCACAGGACCCGCACAGATTATGAGTGATGCAAGGTGTCAAGGCTGCACATGGCCGGATGCATTTGGAGCAGCCCCCAACTGGGGGTGCCGATCAGTACCTTACTAGACCACTTGGTAGCTTCCCGGTGCAAGGACTGAGCCGCGGCCAGAATGGGCTGGTTGACCGGCTGATTAGATGGCATTAACAGCAGCTCAGGTTCGTAATCGTCTTCCATGTCAGAGGGGAAAGGGAACCCAACAGCATCGGCCGCATCTGCCTCAGCTACAACTCCTATACCCACCTGAGCGGCTGGGATACCCGGCTTTGTCGATGGCAGGAAGGGTGAGAAACAGGGATAGTGTTAGTAAGAACAACAGGACTTGGGAAATGGAGCTTCAGCTGGTTTAGTTACCAAAGCTTGCCTGGGATGGGAAAGAAAATGACATGCTCTCCAGGAGCCATGGGAACCAAGATTCAAAGACAGGAACTCTGCCTCCAGCCTAATAAGTCGCCTTGAGATAGGTGGAGAAATTCGCTCCAGCAAAAGGTTTCCACAGAGGGCAGGTGCTATACACTTGCTGCTGAAGTTAAACTTGACCAGAATCACATGTTTGGGGAGCCAAACAACCCAGCAGCCATTACCTTTAAAAAGAATCTAAAGGAGAAAAGTAAACACAGTCATGTGAGCTGTTTGAAGGGAAAAACAGCATCCTCCTAAATCAGGTACCATTCCGTCATCCAGGAACACACAGCTCTCAGCTACCAGACTCTCACTATTTCCTTCAGGGATTAGAAGGTGCAGATTAGAAATGGTATGCTAACGATAACAGCAAACCAGGAGACAGAAGAAAAGAAGAGGTTTACCAAATACCCTACAACCACTCAGCTAGCTCTAAGGGACCCTGAAGAAGGCACTCATCTAGTTCCTATAGCAGTGAAAACCCTACATCTCAGACTGTCTTCCTCCTTAAAAATGTCTTTAGGGACAAAGCTCGTGCAGTATCTCAGTGCAGCAACTGAAAGCGCTACCTTGTGAGTACAGCCTAACTCCTTTGTTGAAAACAGATTCTCACCCCAAACTCAGCTTACAAGTACACAGATCAGGTAACACATGGACTTGGCAACTAAATGAGGCTAAGCTCAGAGGGGCCTCATATGAACCCAAATGGTTGCTTATGAAAGAACAGGAACCAAGAAGGAAAGAAAGTGAGGTTTATATCAAAGACAGGAATTCTAAGGGCTTGGGAAGCTAGAACAGATGCTAAAGACAAGCTGGAGTGGAAAGAAAAGGAACTGCTCTAATGAAGCCGAGCCCCTTATAAAAGACTGGTGAAGAAGGGTGTTCACACCAAGGATCTGTAACCAGGAGGGAATGAGTGATTACATGGAATTTTATTTAAGGTTCCTAAAAGTCTTATCCTAACATTACTCCCGAGGCAGAGGCAAGAAGACCAGGTTGGAGAGCAATGAGTCATGAGACTGTCTCAAAAAAACAGAAAAACTTTTAAATTAACAATGGAAATTATGGGGACTAGAAAGATAGCTCAGTGGTTAAGAGCACTGACTGCTCTTCCCCAGGACCTGGATTCAATTCCCAGCACCCCCATGATGGTTCACAACCATCTCTAACTCCAATTCCAGGGGATCTGACACCTCGATTCCATGGTCACTGCACACATGTGGTACAGAGACAGTCATACATGTAGTCAAAACAATCATAATAAAACAAAATCTCAAAAAGCAAAATAAAAATAAATCTCAAACAACAACAACAAAAATAAAAATTTTTATCCTAAACACAAAGCCCACCTCAAAAAAGTGGGTTGGAAGACGCAGGGCCAACAAGGGGTTATGTTACCACCAACTGTCTCAACCAAGGTGCCTCTCCATTCCTTGAAGGAAAGACCAGTTGACTGCTGCTAAGGTTCAGAGTAACAAGCTGCACAAAGTCAGAGCAATAGATACAAACATACTCCTCAACCCATACATAGTTCATATAGTTCCTAGCTTTGTACAACTCAAAAGCCAGTGAACTCATGAAATCAGACCTTCTGGCCAGGACTTACGAACACACTGGGCAGAGTGGAGCAAATATATGAGCCAATGCTATCTGACCCTCTATATATTTTCACAATATGAGTAGGCTTATTATAATTACATTTACATTTTCTTTGGGGGAAATCAACCCTATTGTCACCCATTCTCCATTCACAATAGAACTGTGCTACATGATCCTGGGAGTATTGGAGAGACACCATTATAAATAATTCTACTGGTCAGATCCAACACCAGCAAGGCTGCCACTCCTAGGAACCTGGGCTCCCAGGTAACAGTTCTAAACAACATTGGCAGTGGTGGCGCTTGCCTTTAATCCCAGCACTCAGGAAAAAGAGGCAGGCAGATCTCTTAAGTTCCAGGCCAGCCTGGTGTACAGACTGAGTTCTAGGATAGCCAGAGCTACACAGAGAAACCATGTCTTGAAAAAAGCAAAACAAAACAAGAAACAAACAAACAAAAACAAAACAGAAAGAACAAACCAAGGTCAATTTCTCAGCCTGAAGGAACAAACCAACAACCACAACAACACAATATTAAGTGCAGGCAGTTGCTCTGGGAAGTGCATTCAGGAATATAGTGGAGTGAAGAGCTAGAGTTCTGATGCATTACAAACAGTTTAAAGCTGAGAATCACATCCTCACTGGCAGATAAGCAACAGGATTTTGCTAAGCAAGAAAAGCAACTACTCGTTTCAAAGCTGGGGAAACAGGTGGGATATAGACATGAGGTAGGACTGCATGACACCCAGAGCTCAGCCACAGGAATAGTCAGACTTAAATTAGCAGAGTAGAACATAACGTGGAACTGTCTTGAGTAGCGACTGCTCAAGATGATTCTGAGAAAGGACAAAGCACTTCTGAGCTGACAATCTGCTTCTTGATGCAAGAATTGAAAGAACTGTACCCATTTCATCTTGCAAAGCCCACGAAAAATACTTTCACAATTGAAGTTTATCCAATAAAGATAAACAGTTTCTAAACAGACCCCAAATGTCAAGAGTCAGAACAGCTGACTCTCTACTGGACAGAGGGAAGAAACTTCTTTAGCCACAGACATCCCAGCTTTTACTTTTGCCCAGGGAAAGGCAAGCCATCAAACACTAGAGACTTCTCTCTAAATCACTGGTAAAGAGACCACACTGCCTGAAGCGAGAGAACTGATCAAGAGAAAAGGTAGTCACATAAACTTCTTCCTGAGATGTTCTCCATCCTTTATGAAAAGGCAAGAATCCCCAACAAGGAAAGTCTCCGGGCTTACCTTGCTAGACCACTTCCGAGCTTCATCATGGAGCTGCCTGGCAGCCATCATCATTGGCTGGTTAATCACCTCCCCAGCTTTCTGCTCAGGGAACTCTTCATCCTTCTCTTCTGGTGGTGGGGGCCTGGGTGGAGGGACTTCACCCTCAGGCAGAGGTGGTTTGGGAGGAGCCAGCTCATCAGTTAGCTACAAATGTGAATAAAGCAGGTTGTAAGTAAGGCCCTGGGAGCTACTACCAAAAAAAAAACAATCTAGAAAATCTGCCCACACTGACTCCATGTAAGACCACCCATAGTGAACCATGAGGGCACCTGTGCAATATCGATACAAACTTTTTTTCTCTTTCTCTCTTTCTCCAAGAAACCAGCAGCTATGTGTTGCTCATATCCCATGATAGGCATACATAGCATTACCAGATCAACAGTTCCCAAAGCCAGTCCTCATAGAAGATGTAAGACCTGGTTCTGGTTGTCAAAGGGCAAATGAGAGTCAGTAACTTCCCACTAGAGCCTCAAGTTCTACATCTGCCATGTGATCTCTATGACCCTAATTCTAAACATCACGAGGAATCTTAACATCAAAAGCCTCATTGGAAAGTGTAAAGAAATGTTGAAAACCTGGGAACCGCCATGCCTACTTATGTATAGTGACTCAATTTAGTCATTAACCAACCTGACTTCTTTTACTGACATTAAATAAGAAAATATACCTAAGGAAGTAAATACAATTAATTATTGTCTTGATATGCTGCTCTTCAAGTCAACGTGTTTCTAAACTATTACTGGGAGTAAATATCTGTGTACACAATCATTACTGTTGATGTTTCTAGGATTTGTAACTAAAAGATACGCCCCAACTAGCTTATTCTTTAATCATGGGAAAATATATTCGTGGTACTTAATGGGAAAGAATTATGGAAAGATTTGAGGGCCTAGAGAGATGGCTCAACAGTTAAGAGCACTGTGGCTCCACCAGAAAATATGGGTTCAAATTCCCAGCACCCCCATGGCTGCTCATAACTATCTATAACTCCAGTTCCAGTGGATCTAACACCCTCTTCTGGGTTTGAGGGTACTAGGCATGCAAGCAGTGCAAAGTATCCATACACATAAAATAAGAAACTGTTCTAAAGATTTGAAATTAGAGTCTGATTTAAACAGAAACATTTCTTGGTCTGAGGAGACAGCAGAGTACTGGCCATGCAAGCTTGAAGACCCTAGTTTGATCCCAAGTACCCAAGTAAAACCCTCAGCATGGGCCAGCAATGGTGGCACTTGCCTTTAATCCCAGCACTCAGAAAGTAGAGGCAGGTGGATATCTGTGAGTTCAAGGCCAGCCTGGTCTACATAGTTAAGTTCTAGGACATCCAAGACTATGTAGAAAAACCCTGACTCAAAAAAACAAAACAAAACAGCAGCTCAGCATGTTAGTATGTGCTTATAATCCCAGAATTAGGGGAAAGGGGAAGAGACAAGCAAATCTCCTGGGCTCACTGGCCAGCTAACCTAACCAAAATGGCAAGCCCTGCATCCCAGTGAGACATCCTGGCTTCAAAACTAATTGGATGGCTCCTGAGGGACAATACCTAAAGTTGACCTCTGTCTTCCACAAGAAATGTACCTGTGCACACATATGCGCATGTGAGCGCACACACACACACACACACACACACACACACACAATTTTTTAATAACTTTTAAGAGCAAATATCACTTTTGTTACTAAAAGAGAGAAAGGCAAGAACATAACAAAGTTCTAATTCCGCCATTCCCCCAAGTCTCACCATGCATGCACAAACTATTTTACTACAGGACACATCTCATCAGTTCATCCCAACTGCACTTACCTCTCCTCCATTCTCCACCTGTCTGCACACGGGTTAATTCCATGCAAGTACACGCACAACTGCAGGCTTATGATTCCACTCAATTTAGGAATGAAATCAAGATCTGCCTCTAATTAATCACATAAAAGCCACAGAAGCCACCTGGAAATGGAGATTGTAAAAGCAGGCCTGCCTCTCACACAGGCTGCCCCTTGCTGCTCAATTCTTCCCATCTCTCTGCATTTACTTACTCGTAGCTGTTCAAGGTCTGGTGGAGGAGGCGGGAAGTCAGGCTCCTGAGGTTGGAAGGCTTCTCTGACCTTGGCCACAGCTCCCAGGATCCGATATCCTGAGTCCAGGAAGCTCTTTTGCAGGCCTAAACACAAGACACTCATTTTCAGTTGGGTAGGTCAGTGCCCAGAGCACTGCCTGTCCAGCAGAAGAACTGGTTCCCACTAACAAGGCTGGATGTGAAACTGCCAGGGGGAATCATGGGCACAGGAAAGGGAAGGAGGACAAATCAGAGGCCCTGAGGAAGTATCACAGGCCGGCTGCTCCTACAGTGCTGAGGATGCCTTAGGACTACAGAAGTAACAAGGACTGGGAGAGTCCTGGGTGTGAATACTAGGCTTGGGCAGCACCCATGCCTTCCCTTATGATGAAGCAGTCATGAGATAGGTCTTTGGAGTGCAGAGCATGGAAGATGGCAGTTTCAGATTAGGTTCCTAACTCCCAGGAGTCCATCTCATCTTTCTATCTGCGTCTGTGCCCTAGTTGGCGGTCAGTGTGTTAACCCTTATCTTGAACTGCCAAACTATGAGAAACTCCAATTAGAAGAGCAAATACATCCACAGAGATGGAGGACTGGGAAGTTGAGGAAGAGTCTGCCGAGGCCAGGAGTGAGTCAGGCAGCCTAGATTCTCACTGATGAGATGGGAAATGTTGGTTTCCAAAGAGAAAGGAATGTTCTTTCCAAAGAGAAAGAAAGGATTTGCAACCAATCAGTGGCTGCAGTTATTAACTCCTTTGATAGTACTAAAACTATGATCAAAATGTAGCTGAAGAAAGTTCAAGTTCTCTCTTGTAGGACCTAAGAGACCAAAGTTACTTGAAGCCCTCTAGATTTGACAAAAACAAAATTCTACAGAGAAAGGTCATTATATGCAAGAAAAGTAAAAGAGAAGAGATACCAACTTCATGAGCTAAATGGTTGGCAGATAATTAGCATTTATTTTAAAGTTTCCAAAATTATGATTATCAACAGGGATAGCAAGCCAGAAAACATTGGAAAGAGTAGGGAACCTGATCCAGAGATTGACAGGCCTGATGATACTGCAAAAAATTTGAACCAAAGAAAACCTAAATGTCTACTGTTTTTTTTTCCTTTGGGTTTTTTTTTTGAGACATTCTGTAATTCATTCTGTAACACTGATCTTAAACTGACAGTTATCCTTCTGCCTCAGCATCCTGGGTGTTGGGATTACAGGAGAGAGCTCCAAACAAGGCAGTGTCCATACGTTTCCTCCCGGATTTTATGGATGGTGGCTGTGGATAACTACTCTTTTCCATCTCCACCCAGTTAGCCTAGCAATCAGAAAGAAAGACACGGTGCTCTGTTGCTTACCGGGGTCAGAGATGTTTCCAGCCACAGCCTTGGCATCCATCACCATGGGGGAGATTGTTTTGCTCAGTTCATCAGAGGCAGCTTTCACAGCCTCTCGGAACTTCGGGTCCTCAGAGTTCTCTACCTCCCTCTTAGCAACCAGCAGAATCCGGTTGGCCCGACGAGCAATACTGGTTGCTCCAGCGACCAGCATCTGAGGCTGAATATTGGCCATGGCTACCTTACACTTGTCCAGGTCTTTTTTAATTGCTTCTTCAGAAGCATCCAACAGAGATTTGGTATCAATAGCCTCGTCCACCAGCCCTGTCAGGAGAACAGAAATGGAGCTGAATTTGCTTTTAGAAGAACAAAGATTTGAAAACACTGCTGTCTATTTGCATCTCATGAGAAAGTACAACACTCAGAATCCTCAGTTCAAAGCTCTTTCTACAAAATTGAAAGCTTTCAAGTGAACAAAATAGCTTTTAAAAAAAAACAAAAAACAAAACAAAACAAAACAAAAAAACAGAAGTTCAGGTACAACCCAGAAGGTCATTTGGCCTCAGGATTTATACTGACCGTGGTCACTGGCCCTCTTATATCCACCACAGACAACCAGACATGCAAAGACATCAGGAGGAACCGGACTGAGGCTGAAACCTTCACTGTATCACCACCACAGTATCTGCTAATAGCATTCTCTCCCTTCCCGGCTCGTTCTCCACCACCTGTTGATTGTTGGCAGCTTGAAGTGCCTAAGATGAGCCACACGGAGGACTCCAGTAACCCTAACAGCCTGTTTCTTATTTCTGTTACCTCGCTTTACACACTTTGGGAGCTCCTCTTTCAACTCTGGCTGCTACAGACCCCTGACAGCAGATTCTACAGGGACAGCGAAGAGCCTGCGCTCCTTCCTCATTTCTGTCTCTCTGGCCTGTCCCTCTACAGAGAACTCAGAGGCACCTCTGCAGTTGTACAGACACAGGTGTCTCCTTCTTATTTTTCTAGAACTATGTAGTTGATAAGTTGGAGGAAACTCTGAGACAAGCTGGGTTAAATGGTAGCTATTGTGGTTCCTTGAAATGTGAGCCCTCTGAAAATGACAGGGACACTTACTGTATCCACAAACACCGCCTCCCAGCCTCTGAAACCAAACTCTAGCTGGGACTGAGCAAAGACACTATTCAGAGAGAAGATAGGAACTTTAACAATGGACATCACACCGGAGGGCAGTTCTAAAATAAAAAAGAAACTCAAACAGCCTCTCGTCGACAAAGTAGCAAAGCTTGAATGAGAAGCCGCCACTGCTCAGCAGCCACATCAGGGCCCAGCACACTGCCGAGCCCCTGTCCCTTTACCCAATTACAGCTGATTTAACCGGTCCTGCTTGAGGTCCTCAGAGCTCATGCATCACACCAAAGGCATTCTGCAAAACTCTACCTGTCATTTTTTCAACATTATCAATCCATTGGTTCTTCATGGTCTCAAAATGTTCATAAGCAGCTTGGTTACCAGGGTTCCTCAGTAAGATTCGAGCAGCTGAGATGACCTGTCAATAACAAAGCAGTTTTCAAATACCAGGGCACCAGCACATTCCAAATACAAATCCAGAGTAAAGCTTTTCTCCATTTTACCTATAGATGGCACTAGAAAACCAGAATTGGCAAGCCTCTTCAGGCTAAATGCATTAAGTTTTGATGCCATAACATACCCCAGAGTGGACCCTTCACACAAAAACTTAGATACTGAGTCACAGAGTAGTTTTAAGAAAAAAATAAGGTGTTAAAGTAAATGAGCATTCATTTAATAATTCAGAAGAACAAAACTGACATATTTAATAGTTGATATCTTGATATTAACTCTTTCATCTTAAATGAACCATACAGAAACTAAAGATGTAGTTAGACAAGGTAATTCAATCCTGTAATCCCAGCTAAGGCAGGGGGTTTACAAGTTCAAAATCAGCCTAGGCAAAACATTGTGTTAACAACAACCGAATATGGTGGTATAATCCCTAAATGTCAGCACTCAAAGGTTCTGAGAGAGAGCTCAGTGGTTAAGAGCACTGACTGTTCTTCCAGAGGTCCTGAGTTCAATTCTCAGCAACCACATGGCAGCTCACAACCATCTGTAATGGGATTCGATGCCCTCTTCTGGTGTGTCTGAGAACAGCTACAGTGTACTTATATATACATAAAATAAATAAATAATTTTTAAAAAAGTTTGAACAATGTAATAAATAATATTACTTGCTTTGGGTTTACCAAGTAATCAGCTTTTACAACCTAAACTGATGCCGAGCTGTTAAGTTATGTTCTTTTCTGTGCCCCTCAGTCAGAGGGCACTGCATATGTGTTGGCATGTGTGTTATGCTAATAGATGCTGGAACAGAAAAAAAAATTCGTATTTTATGAAATTTTCTGAAAGGGCTGGATAAAGCCAGCATAGTGGTGCGTGCCTCCTTCCCATCACTCGAGGAACTGGTGTGAGTTCAAGGCCAGCCTGGGCTTTGTAACAAAATCCAGTTTTTAAAACTTTTTTTTTTTTTAATTAAATGAGTGTGACTTTTCCAAATGGGCTGGAGCACGTACTCCATGGTGGTGGGAGGTATTGGCTCTGTATGTATCCAGCCCTGGTTCCATACCTAATGATGGGAAAGGGAAAGGGAAGGAGAACCAGGCAACATGGGCACCCACACATGGACCATTTCCCTCTCCTCCCCAGAGAAGTTCAACAAAAGCTAGAATCACAGATTTTACAGCCCAGCAGAACTCCCAATATGATTTCTCTGTATTAACCAAAGGGGGAAAGGAAAGCCTGCAAGAATCACTAAATGCTGAGCTGAACTTCCTAAGAAAGCTAGCTAGGTGTGGTTCTGTACACCTATAGTCCTAGCATTAGAGAGTTTTAGTCCAGCTTGGGCTACAAATCAAAAGCCTGCCTCAGAAAAGGAGTTGGGGTGAGAAGGGGGGGCTGGCAGATTTATCAGAACTTTCTTTCCAGTTTGTTTTCTCTCATTCCCAGTCTTCTGTTCCCCACCTTCCCAGCTCTACTTTGGTTCCATAATTAGACACCTCAGCTATGCAGTTAGATAGAAGAGGGAAATAAGCAATGGAAACAGCTATGTTTTTCAAGCTCCTCAGAGATGCTGTGGAAAGACAGGAACTAAATAAACGTCCTCTTACCATGACCCAAATATCCCCTATCACACATGTGTGATAGGGAGCAAGGCTGCTTTACCACTTGCCTTTCGCTTTTGAAGTATTACTGATCGTTATTTTAAAATTCAAACAATGCAAAGATATATAAAGTTCAAAGTCCTCTAAAACCCTAGAGGTCATCAAGTTCGACCCAATGAATATATAAATGTGTGTGTGTGTGTGTGTGTGTGTGTGTGTGTGTGAGAGAGAGAGAGAGAGAGAGAGAGAGAGAGATGTGAATGCACATATGAACATTTGTACGTGTGAGTAGGTACATGTGTGCCACAAATGTGTATGGAGGTCAAAGGACAACCTTAGTGTTGGTCCTCACCTTGCAACTTGTTGGAGACAAGGGACTCTTTGTTGTTCATGACTCCATATGCCAGCCTCACTGGCCTGGGAATCCCAGGGGTTCTCCTGTCTCCACCCACGATCTCCCCTGAGAAGCACTGTATGACAGTCATATCCTACCATGACTGGCTTTTACATGAGTTCTGGGGATTCAGGCTCAAGTCCACATAATTACATGGCAAGTGCTTTCCCCGCTGAGCTATTTCCCTAGCTCCACATGCACGTTTTAAGATTTACTTTTATTATTTGTAATTAGGTGTGGGTATGTGTGCTGTATGTGGGTATGTGCACATGACTGCAGGTGCCCATGAAGATCAGAGGCATCAGATCCCCTGGAGACAGAATTACAGACACTTGTGAACCACATGACATGGGTGCTGGGAACCAAAGTGTGGTCCTCTGGAAGAGCCTTTAAGATAGCTCAGCAGTTAGGAGACGTCCTCCATCCTGTCCCTTGGCATACTCTTTTTTTTTTTTAAATGCGATCTTAACAAAGCATCTATAATTGATTTCATTTCCTGAATACAGCGTGGTGACATTGAAAGGAAGAGTGAGCAAAAGTTAACCTGGGGCGTGAGTTCTCGGGCTGTCTTCACAGATGCCTGAATGCCTTCCACTGTCGATTTATTGGCTGTCCCCACAGCAGCTGCCTTCTCCGCTGTGGCTCCAAGCCTTCCTGAATGGTTTTCAAAGTTGGCTGCCCTTTCGTCAAATACCTTGAGGAAAAAAAAAAAGACATCAAGGAAATGTATTTCTATATAATGCATTGGGAAACCTGAAGAAAGTCTTTTTAATCTGATTCTGCAGCTGCTCAAAGATCTTATTAATAAAACAACAGTCAAATGGCAAATCTTGACCTTTATGTATTTCCTCTGAGGTTCAGCTTTAAGCATCATATACACACACAAAGAGGCACATCCCCAAATCTTCATTTAAACCTACTTACCAAGGACACACACAGGACTATATGTATACTTTACAACAAGCTCACCAAACGTGAAGACTAAATAATTTCATTCCCCACAGGTGGTCTTACTTTGCAGAGGACAGATAAACCTCTGGGTGCATTACAATCCCTGTGTATCCACACAGAGTCCTTACCTGGCTCCAGCCTCCTCTCATGTATCCCATTACCATTAATGTTGTAAAAACTCTGCCCTTGACCTCAATGGGAAAAACGATAGCTTGTACTCAGACCAGACAGAACACAGAGGCAGGGATGGGTGATTTTATT
This sequence comes from Rhynchomys soricoides, assembly GCA_019843965.1. Classification (NCBI taxonomy): domain Eukaryota; kingdom Metazoa; phylum Chordata; class Mammalia; order Rodentia; family Muridae; genus Rhynchomys; species Rhynchomys soricoides. The sequence goes on from JADRCH010000330.1 coordinate 2,602,690, forward strand.
AGTTCTAAATGCAAAACCATCTACATAACTGTTTAGTTGGTTCTCTGAATTGTTTAAAAAGTTAACTTTTCCTTCCCTCATGGATATGAGAAGCTGTACATTATCAAAAAAAACCTAACTTAAATGACAAAAACGTTTCTATTTGTTTGGGTGACATTAGGATCGATATCTGGAAAACAAGGTATATACCAGACAGCACTGGGTCAGGTTTATGCTACATACAGAGCCTGCCATGATCTTGGCAGAATACTTTTTTTTTTTTTTTAATGTCCTGCTGGCAATATTTGAGAGTACCACTTCCATACTTGGTATCCAACTCTGACTCAAATCAGACAATCTGTAAAGGTTTCATAGTTTGATAGCAAGCTCCATTCTCATTCCAATGTTCTACACCCACCATCTTGACCCATCCTGACCTTTTGTTTTGATTCAGCTTCCCGGCCAGGCACATGCCATTAATCCCAGCACTTGGGAGGCAGAAGCAAGCAGATCTCTGAGTTTGAGGCCAGCCTAGTCTACAACGTGAGTTCTAGATCAACCAGGGCTGTTCCACAGAGAAACCCTGTCTTGATAAAAACAAAAACAAAGGAAAAGGAAAGGAAAGGAAAGGAAGACCAAAAAAATGGAGACTATAAATAGTGTCTAACGGGATTTCCTTTCTGGGAAGCCCAGACACAAGTATTTGTAATAATGGTGTCACTTTGTGAAATAGCAGAACTACACAGCAATCTTATAGGTGTAAAAGAAGAGGCACTTAACCCATCCAGAAAACAAAGAACACAGTAAAGAAGGAAGAGGAACCAGGCAGAAAAGAAGTTGGAAGTAATTAGGCAGAGGGAGAAAGCAAGGACACAGAAAGGCCAAGTATGCAAGGCATTCCACACAACTAGCTTCTGCAGAAGCATGGAATAAGAGACAGCAACCTGTATGAAATCAACATACAAAGAATAGTAAAAGCCAGAGCACAGGGCTAAGGGACATAGCTCATTGGTAGAGTGCATGTCTAGCATGCATGAAGTCCTGGATCTCATCCCCAAATTCCACAAGCCAGCTGTTACAAAACAATCTGTGAGTCCAGCCCTGAGGATGATCAGCAGCTCAAGGCTATCCTCAGACTCAAAGGTTAGCCTGGGGTACATGACAACAAACAAACATTTCCAAAAAAACGCCATTATCACAAAGCTCCAGCTTTATCGTGATGCCCACTGAGAGGAGTAGGAGAAGATCGGGGTTGGGTGAACTTTCCCTCTTCCCCACTTGGTGGTTTAATGAATAAGTCAAAGACAACTGAGCTAAGCAACCACTTAGGAAGTGGAGAACAAGAATCGGATTTTAAACTCTGGCAATATGACAGGATTTAAAATGATTTGTGATATAAAATTCCTATGCCTCAGTTATCTGCTGGTATAAAGAGCTAGGAAAAGACACTGGAAACAATTTCAAAGAGAAACTCATCATTTGCTAAGGAACCTATAAAGCACCTACAATCTAGGTGCTAAATGGACAAGACAAGCAGATAGCTGAAATTTAGGTCTGAAATTCAGAAGCCTGGGATGAAAAAGTAGCAAATCACCCTAGTATAAGGAGACCCTGAACTGAACCACTTTCTAACCTCAGCCAGAAAGAGAAAGGAAAGTCACTAAGAAGCAAGAACACAACATTTACCCAAAATTTTACACCCTGGGTGGCCCTCCAAAGGTTTCTCCTCTGCTACTAATTAAATGCTACAAAATCGCACACTTCCTGTCCTAGGTTCTTTTACATGCTGTGTGACAGAGTCTAGACATGGGGATACTGTGACGTTCTCTCCAAGAGTTCCATTCAGCACCAATGGTGGCTGACATTGCTTAGGGAACCTCAATTACTGATAAAGCAAAGTCCTGCCCACACGGAACTTTCACAATGACAAGAGCCAGACAGACCAACAAAGAGACAATGCCATGTGTGTGTGTGTTGTTCTGTTTGAAACAAGATCTCACATAGCCTAGGCTAGCTGTGTAGTCAAGAATGACCTTGAATTTCTAATCCTTCTGTCCCTACCTCCAGAGCCCAGGAATTCCCTGTCACCAGCTTTTACAGTACTAGAGTCTTCGTCATGCTAAGCAAGTACTCAACCAAGTGAGCTAGAGCCCCAGCCCATCAAACACCAATAACTTCTAAGAAGAAAAGTAGGATATGGATATTAAGAACTCCCAGGGACAAGGAGTGGGTTTTTTGTGTATAGTCACACAAGAATGAGATTTCAATAGAAAGGTGAAGAGAGTGAATACATATAATTTGTGAAAAGAAGAGCAAGTGTCAAGGGCTTGAGTAGAACATACACACATTCAAGGAACACTGCGGGTATTTAAGATCAATGTGACAGAGGAATATGAAGAGGATGAATAGTGTCATCGTGAGGTCAGGGGCAGATAGGGACCAGCCTTCAGAAGTAAAGCCACTTGTATAGATCTATACCTATTTACAGGAATTAAATATGTCCCATCTCTTTGCAGCTTTGCTTTCAACAGTTTTACATTAAAACGGATATAATAGCTGGGGATAACATCACACATCTGTAATCGCAATATCTGGGAGATGGAGACAGGAGTAACACAAGTTCAAGGCCAGCCTGGGATACGTAAACAAGACCTCATCTCAAAAAAAAAACAACCAACAACAACAACAACAAAAAACAAAACAAAAAACAAAAAGTACAATACAACACATTGAGAGTATCTACATAATCCAAGCAACATTTATTTACAAATCAGGCCTTTTGGATTCTATCCTGAAGAGTTAGCTTACCAGCATGTCACTGGCCTGCTATTCACTGTAATGATTCTGGCCTTACTCAGGGACACAGAGTCACCAGCAGGGTTTGCACAGAATTATTACATCAAATGAGTTTAAAGAATTGCCTTAACCTGTGTTGAGTCTAAAGTGTGGTTCAGAAAGCTGTGGCTAGAGTAACCCTCACTCCTCATTTCTTCTTGACTGCAGTGATGCCTTCCCATGAGAACAACTAAGAAAACCAGTTTTTTGAACAAACACCAAAGAAAGACACTTACTTCCATGTCGTGCTTCTTGATATGTGATGAAAAGCAGCTCCACTTGCTTTAATCTAATGGCCACACATGGACAACACTCACTTAAAGACAGACATAGCCGACACACTCGGTGAACTAGAACACGTCCCTCTTTTATACTTGCATTTTTTGTCCATAAGCATCCTCTGTACTTCAGATACCTACCTCTTCCCTATTGGGCGCATCAGGAGGAGCAGTGGCTGCCACTGCCAACAGCTTGATGGGAGTTGTAGTATCGCTGAAAACATCAGACACCTCTTGAGTCATAGCTTCCTGCATCTGGGCTTTAAGATCCTTAAAAATATTGTTTGCAAATGAAAATTTATAGCAACGCCCACAAGGCACCTCTGCTATCATGCCCTTACTCCACTGACCATTCATTCACCTTCAGAACTACTTCTTGAATATCAAATGTGTACAAAGCACAGATCTGACTCCTTTCTTGATGGACACCATGAAACAGAACCTCAGTGCTGAGCACAGAGCAGACTCTAAGGTGAAACAGGGTTCCTCACCATTCCCAGTTTCAGCCAGGCCTGGTAATGGCTATATTAACCACTTAGAAGACTCAGTACCAAATTTCTAAATAGTTCATTATCTTAAAAGAAATTAAAAATGGGAATAACGTTTATAAAGAAACTCAATAACCTCCAGCTACATGTGTCTAACTTCTGCAATCAGAGAATCATGCCATGACGATTGCCAAGAGTCCAAGGCCAGCCTGGGCTACTGAGTGAGATACCCTATCTAAATAAACAGTGACTAAATAACAGTAAAACAATATTTACATAGAGCACAATCATGACAGATCTCATAATTAAATGTGAGATTAAAAAATGTTAATTGTTGCCACTTGGCTTTCTCCTAATAAGCTCTGATTTTCTTTTATACTTGTCTTGTTTAATTTTTCCTAAACCCAAGAATCTCAGGCCTCAGGCCAAGGTGAGGCAGCTCAGTCCGTAAAGTACTTGCCTTGCCACATGAGAACCTGTATGTCAGCTCCAAAACTCACATTAAAAATGCTGGCACTGGAGAGGTACTGACAGGCAGATCCCTAGGGCTCACTGGCTGCTGAGCCTACCCTACTCTGCAAGTCCCAGAACAATGAGATGCCCTGTCTCAAAACATAAGGGTTGATAGTGCCTGACACCTGAGTTATCCTCTGACCTCGGCATGCATGCACACACACTGTACAAAAGTCTCTCCTGTCTGCTGTTTCTCAACACTAAGACATCAGAAAGTATACCAAGGGAGGTCTACCTTTAAGGAGTCCTGGAGCTGGGACGCAAGTGCTCTCGCCTGAGGACTCTCCCCCTCCCCTCGGGCAGCCAGGTCAGCCAGCTGAGCTGTTAGCTGGTCTACACGGTCACATTTGGCAAGAAGATCTTGGCGATAAGGTCCCATCATGACATTGGCCAGCCGATGCCCTTCAGCCACAAGTCCACGGATAGCAGCCTGACCTAAACCAAAAGAAAAACACTGAAGTTTACACAGACCCAGGGAGACAACTGTGTTGCCACTCCAGATTTTTTTAGATAGCCTGTAATAGGGGTACGGCGTTCCCTGACAAAATAATATAACTCTTTGGAAACACAGAAAAGTATAAAGATAATAAAAATACAGAAAAGTATATAAATACATATAGTATATAAAGTATAAAAATACAGAAAAGTATAAGGCCACTATGCATTAGCTTTTCTGGGTGGGAGGAGCTGGGACTGGACCCAGAGCCTCATACATATATAACACTGTCCTATACCCAAGCCTAACTTAGATTCCTTGACTCCTATTCTTTCCACTGAGCAGTTTCCATTTTCTAAATATCTTTTTTTAAAGCATGGTTGGGGACTGTAACATTATGGTAGACTACTTGCCTAGCACTATAAAAGCAAAAAAAAAAGTGTAAGTTATATATTTTTAAATGATTTCTTTATTTTTATTTTATGTCCATTAGCATTTTGCCTGCATATATATCTGTGTGAGGGTGTCAGATTCACTGGAACTGGAGGTACAGATAGTTATGAGCTGCCATGTAGGTGCTGCACATTGAACCTGGGTCCTCTGGAAGAACAGCCAGTGCTCTTAACTGCTGAGCCATCTCTCTAGCCACAAGGTGACATTATATTTACCATAACTATCTGACTGCTTGCTAAGTAATATTGAATATTCATATCATTTATATATATTCTGATAGTAACTTAGAAATGAATTAATAGAAAAAAAAACACTCCTAAAACCAAACTGCAGACCCAATAGGCATGAAGATTTTAACAGCACTGTGCATAGAACACGAGATTCAGTGTTTATGTCTCCTATATCCAGTTATGCATCTGCCCAGTTCTCTAGCCTCTCACTGACACTAGTCATCGCTAATTTAAACACTCATCTTACCCAATGAATATAGGAAAGGAGAGCATTATCCTTTAGCCTCAGCAAATGTGATTTGCAATCATGAAACAAATTATATACATCTATTCCTGGGTCTTCTTAAAAATCAAACATTTAGGTTATAAAATTTTCAACTTTCAGCTAGGCATTGTGGTGCATGCCTTTAATCCCAGTACTCAGGAGCCAGAGGCAGATGGATCTCTGTGAGTTCAAGGCTAACCTGATCTAGATAGTGAGTTCCATAATAGCCAGAGCTACACAGAGACCATGTCTCAAAAAAAAACCAACAAAAATATTTAAATTTTTACAGGATGCTATGAGACATTACATACCTTTTATTGTCACCCCCTCACCCCCAAAAATATTTAATTGGGTACTTGGTAAGGACTATAAAAACAGAAATACTCCAGAATGACTATATATATATTGATAATAATGAGTTCAAAGCTTCAATTATGAAGCTCTTTCTGTTTGTCCATAGCAAAATTATTTACTCTCTAATACTTCTCAATTAAATCATAAAGATCTTACTGGCCACATCTGGAAATGGAACCATACTGAAAAGTGACTTCCTGGTGGCTGGAGAACCCTTTCAGCACCTTACCAATCATAAAGTAAATGTGGCAGTGACCCGCACATTTGCACTGAGACCAGCCCTTACCTACTCCACGGTCATCTACTGTAGGATTATCAATCCACCGCTGTGCCTGTTCAATCTTGCCCTCAAGGTGGACAGCTGCCTTGGCAGGTCTGCTGTTGGCCACAGCCCTATTGGTTTTGGTCTGCAGGTTCTGTAGTGCCGTTGCCACTTGTTTAGCCAAGGCTCGAGCCTCTGGGGAGTCTCCTTTCCCCCTAAAGAAGTAAAAAGACAACCATAGAGCTATAATTTAGATTGTAAACATGATTTATGTTGAGATAATTTAACTGTTAATAACATGTTAATGAGAATGAAAATTGCTAATGATTACCAAATTGATTTGAAATGAATGTTTTACTTAGCCCATAAATATGAAAATAGTTTAAATTCACATTATTTTCTCCTAGTTTGAGTCAGTCTTTACAATTACACCAAGTTACCATTAGCTGAGCTCACTCACTCACCACTAGATCACCTGCACTCTCACCCTGCCATGCGTACAGTCACAATGCCCTGTGGAACTAGGTGTGCCTAGACAACCATGTTAGTAGTAGAAGCAGTATCAGTAATAACACAAGCAGTAATGATACTGTAATGAGTCCTAATTTTTCCAGGTATGCTACAGGCTCTCCCCGTTCATCATTTAGTCCTCACTTCAACCCTATGAGGTAAAGAACAGTATTAGCCAAAACACGAAAAAAATATGCAAAAGCAAATAAGATCCCATTATTTAATTCAATGGAGTCAGGGTTCAAATCTGGCCCTCTGAGCTTAGAAGACTCACTTTTCTATTTAGTTTTGATTTTTTATTTTACCGGAGGCAGGTTTTCTCTTTGTAGCCCTGGCCATCCTGGAACTCGCTCTGTAAATCAACCTGGCCCCCAATTCACAGAGTCCTGCCTGTCTCTGCTCCTAAGAGCTGAGACTAAAGGTATGTAAGCTGCCACCTCTAGGAGCATATGTTACTACCATATAACCCCCATTCTCTGCTGGTTCATAACTGATGAACTGGGCGGTTTCTACTCAAAAACAACACACCTGCAGACACAAATTACACTTAATTAGACTCCAGTGTTTCTCAAAGTACAGTGCAAATAAAAGGTATCTGGGACTTTATTTTTAGATTTAGATAGTTAAATCCACCATCAAAAGAGACCCTGATAAATTATGTCTAGGATGAGATAAGGGTCCACATTTTAAACAAAATGTGCAGATAATCCTTGGTCCATACTTCAGAAAGATGTTCAGTCAACCAGCAGAGGCTCTGGGGCTAAAAAATCATGTTAGACCAGGGGTCTGGTAGGTCAAACCAAAGGAAGCACCCCCAAGCAAAATAAACAAAAAGAGTGAACAGACATACAGAATCCATTTAGCTACTAAGGACCCTGAAGGGGGACACGAGCACTTCTAGTGACTTCTGGACTTGGGCACAGTTTGGGCTGGCCTTCATTAGCTGACTCGATATATTTTCAATAACTCATCACTTTGTACTTGATCTAGTTCCTTGCGGCCAAAGAACTTGAACTAGTGCACTGACACAGAAATAAAAATAAATAAATAAATAAACACCTTAGTCTCAAGAATAGAAACTGTCCCAAAAGAACTAATTCCCAAAATGTGACTCTGAAAAGGAAAAGATGGGGCTGATGAGATGGCTCAGCAGTTATGAGCACTGGTTGCTCTTTCAGAGGGTTCAGGTTCAATTCCCAACATCCACATGGTGGCTCACAACTGTCTGTAACTCCAGTTCCAGGGGATTCCGTGCCTTCTTCTGACCTCAGTAAGCACCAAACATGCATGTGATACCCAAACATACATGCAGACCAAACACCCACAAAACATAAAGTAAGTAACAATTTAAGAAAGAAAAAGAAACCACAAAGAATCTGGTCAACTTTATACCGTGAGATTACTCAGTCACAGAAAAGTACCCTCATCTGGCTCATCTATAAAGATGAAAATACAACACTGGGTGGTGGCACATGCCTTTAATCCTAGCACTTAGGAGGCAGAGGCAACAGATCTCTGAGTTTGAGGTCAGCCTGGTCTGCAGAGGGTTCCAAGTCAACCAGGGCTCTTAGAGAAACTTTATGTCAGGGAGAAAAAAAATTAACCCATTTAGCAAAATGACTCATTTTAAAATTTTCTTCATTATTTTAACTTTCTCTAATCTCCCTCTTAACAACGTCAGACATACCATGTTTCCACGGCTTTCACATGACTAGTGCTGCTGCTGGGTGGTTGTGTGCATGTCTGTTTATGTTACAATGATAAGCATGACGACGGCATTCAAGGCCACACATGAAGGTCTACTGTTATCACCATTACCAGTAGTTATCCCTTGGTCATCTAAAAAACATTCCAAGTATCTATGTAATAAACTGTGTTAGGTCCTAGGAATCCACAGTCTCTGCCTGTTTGCTTTCTTAGCCAGCAATGCCCTCATTGTCAGAGGATTCTAATGAATCTCTTACTTTGGGAGGATAAAAATAGGCGTTTTTCTCACAGAAGAACAGAAATAGAACATATAAGTTAAGTGGAAGAAATGGAATATTCCCAGATGTTTGACTTTGGTTATCCTTGGAAAATAGTGCTGCAGGTCTGTGGTAGAAAAGAGCCACTTCTTTCCCAGCAGTCCCTCTGTAACTGCTGGGGGCAGGTTGAGAGGTTCTGGCAAAGGGAGAACAGCCATTGTACTACACTCCTGACCAAGATCAGTCCTCTAGAGCTCCCAGAATGCCGTCCTGGTGGACAAAGCAATCATTCTGGAGAGATACACATGGAGCAGTGAAGGAAGACAGGCGCTAACCCCAGACACCAATGGGCCGGCCACACCCTCCTCACATCCTACTGTAGAACGTTTCAGGAAATGGCGCTGGTTTTGTTTGGCTTGACTTGACTTGGTTTCTTCAAATAGGGTCTCAAATCAAATTTATGATGGGACCACAGGAGAACTTGAATTTCTGATCTTGTCTCTACCTCCCAATTTTCTGGGATTATAGATATCTTCCACCGTGCCTTGTTTTATGAAATGCTGGTGACCAAACCCAGCCCCTACACAAGAACTCTACCAATTAAGCTATATCCCCAGCCCATGATGCTGTTGTTACTATTATTTTAAAGAGAGCAATACACTTGTCAGAACAAAGGAATAATTCCTTTCTATATAATCAAAGTAGGTGCGATGAAAGCCTTTAAGAGAGAAAGCTGTGGCAAGGATGTTATTATAGGAACAATCGTCCAGGAAATGTAATTTAAGAATCCTTTATGTAATTGCTACTCAAGAAATAACATTGATGGGAAGGGAGAAAGTGGCTTCATACACTTCCTGTCTCACTCACATATACACACAGGAGTCTTTTCACAGCTGACTAAAAAATCATTTTCCTTGTGTCGAGGACAGACATGTAACAAACAGAATATAGCAAGGAAAATCATAACTTAGAAATTATAAAAATAGAGCTTAAACATGAGTTCTCAGAAGGCTAAATATATTAATTTAAAACCATTTGATCAGCAACAAATCATGAAAGTTAATTATATCACTGTACATTGTACAACATCTGTACATCAGATATGACAGAGGTAACATCTGACATAGCTGTGTCACAAACCTATGTAGCCTATGCATTTAATATGCATTAAGTATGAGGTAGGGTTCAAAGATCTGCATTTTGGGCATTAGATATGCATTTAACCTATGGGGAGTCAATTTTCCATTCTCCTAGAGTAAAATAAAGAGAGGGAGAGGGAGTGGGCGGTGAAACGAAGAGACACTAGCATGACTAAGAATTCAGATACATACTGTCTTCGCAAGTCTCCTAATTTAGAGGTCAGAGCAGCTATCTCTCCAAGGGAGCGGAGGATGTCATCTCTCTCCTTAGGATCATCACATAATTCTGCAATCTTCCGAGCTTCAGCCAAAGCCCCTCGAATCTGTTCTTCTCCTTCAGGTCCACCATTTGGATCTGCTAGCCAATTCTATACACCAAAACAGACAATGTACTCTACCGAGGAACAACATTTAAACTTAGCCATCAGAAATGTCTCTAAGGTAGTCACACCGCATACTGGCAATCATTTTTAGTGTGCTAATTCTAATCTTTGTATGTAGGTTCTTAGCTCAGGTAAGATCAAATCACTCCATCTTATCTTTTCTAGGTACCATCACTTCATATTCCCTCAGCACCCCAAATGCTAAGGATCAAGCCTGGCCATACACTCTTACCACTGAGCTATACTTCCAGCCATGTTGATTTCCATTAAAATACAGTTCCCAGGCTGGAGTTTTAGCTTAATAGTACAGTGTTTGACTAACATGTACAAGGCCCTGAGTTTGATACCCAAACTAAAAGAAAAAAGGTAAGTAACAACAAAAGGAATAAAATATCTTCATAGTATCCCATTCTTTGAATGGATGAGACTTTTTTTTTTTCAAGTTTTTCAAGTATTTGTATCTGTTAAATGTTTGTATAGAAAGAATCTGAAATTTGGAAACCACTATGGCCTAATATATTTGTTGAGGTTTTTGTCTTTTATAATACTGTCTATTATAATGCTAAGTGAAGAATCCCAAGACCTGGAGTTTGCACACAGAAGCTAGAGATCCTGCCCCCGTTAACTATGATTGGTAAGTAAAGATGCTGATAGCCAATAGCTGTACAGAAGAGACATGGGTTGAAGTTTCGTGGGCTTGGGGAAAGAGGTCCATGAGGAGAAGGAGAAAGGAGAAGCCAGCTGCCATGAAGTAGAAGAAAAATGTACAGGAGAAGAGAAAGGAAGCCACCCTGGGATAAGAGTCAAGAGAGTGTGACCTTAGGGCTGCCCAATTAGAGCTAAGAGCAGCCAGATGGAACATAGTAAATAATAAGTAATAACTCGGGGTTATCAATAGGAAGGTAGAGTCTAACAGCATGGAGGCTAGGAAGTGCCCAGCTAATGTGCTGCATCAGGATTATTAAAAATAAAATGGTTATGCGTGGTTTTTATCCAGGAACTCAATAACCAAAGGCGGGGGTGAAACCCCAGGCTAGGATTTTTAATATTTCTTACTACATACAATAGTGAATTCTAAGACAGAAACCTGTTTCAAAATGTAGGCTCTGTCTTACTCAGGTCTTTTAACTACCATTTAAGAACCAAAATGGAGATCTTTAGTTCAAAATATAGACAGGCATGAGTCTACACCTATGTTGGTTTGGGAGGAATACCACAGGAGACTGCTGGGAATCGGTCATCACTGAGGAGCATCCATTATCTACCCACAGGGGATGACGGCAAGGACAGTGCAGGAAGAGATGCGGCATACATAAGAGCCTTCTCTTCCTCGCTCTGTCCTGTCCCTCCTGAGAACCACCCTTACCTGGGCTGCATCAATCTTCTTTGCAATACTCTGCTTTGAGTTGGTCATGGCTTCCAGCTTCCGAGCTGCATTCTCCACTTTGGCAGTAAGCACGTCGAGCCCCTGAGACACTTGCTGGGCCTTCTGCATGGCCACTGGTGAGGCTCCTTGTCCTCTACTCAGAACGACAGATATGGTCATTACATCCCCTCACATACTTAATAAAAAGACTCACTTACCCAGCACGTGTCATTTTTAATTAGCATCAGTGTCTTTATCTATTGCCCCAATAAGCTTAGAGAGCACAAGAAAACAGAAAAAAGGAAACCATCCAAACCACCTACTTTCTCTTTTGCTTTGAAAAACATGGTTTTATTTTGTTTTATTTTTAGAGACCAGGTCTTATCTAAATGTAGCTGGCTCTGAACACCTCATCTTCCAGCATCTTTTCTCAAGAATTATAAACCTGCACCACTGTGTCCAACTCACATTAGCTTCAGGAAACTATTTAACCACTTAGAAGCCAGGCCAGCAAATTTTGATGATAACTATTCTTTTTTTTTTTTTAAGATTTATCTATTTTATATATATGAGTACACTGTAACTGTCTTCAGACACACCAGAAGAGAGCATCGGATCCCATGACAGATGGTCGTGAGCCACCATGTGGTTGCTGGGAATTGAACTCAGGACCTCTGGAAGAGCAGTCAGTGCTCTTAACCGCTGAGCCATCTCTCCAGTCCCAATAATAATTATTCTTGATTATATAACCAAACATAAACTTCAGTGGGAAATTTTGATAGAGATCTTTACTGTTATAGAGGGCTTTGCTACTATCGTAATGCGTGCTTTAGAAATGAGTAGCCCATTAGCTTGTCTTGTTTATGGGGAATCATACATTGAAATTATTTGAGACATAGCGCATACAGTATGATAGAGTAAACCACATTGAAACCAATTAGATCTATGTTTCTAACTCCTGACTTTTGGCCCCTTTGGAATGTTTGTTTTAATGTTTAACATTCTTGGGCTTCAGAGTTTGTTTGGTTTAAGGTTTAGGGAATTTTGTTGTTGTTTTGCTTTGGAGACAAAGTCTGGCCTAGAACTCATTATTTGGACCAGGCTGGTTTCAAACTCTCAAATATCCACCTGTTTGTGCCTCCCAAGTACAGAAGTTAAAGGAGTGTGCCACCACACTTCACAGCTTCTCTTTCTCATTTATAAAATTAAAGTGACATAAAGTGAAGGTTGATAGCAAGACAGTGTTCACCCTGTATTAGTTATTTATTATTTAACAGAGTGACTAAAAATATCAAGATAATACACTTGGAAATATGCTCTTAGTTCAATATTAGACTGTTTGCCTAGACTGTGTAAGAGTTTGATCCCCAGCACTGGGAAGGGAAAACAGGGACTGTGACAACAATATGCAGGGCTGATATGGCTCTCAGCTGGAGACAGCTTGCCTGAATTTGTGAAGTCTAGAGTTCAATCTCCAGCCCAAAGGGGGTTGGGGGCGGGGAGCAGAAAGGAAAGGAAAATCTGGGAAAGAAAGAAAAGAGAAAATATACTCGAAAATACGTTGAGAATACAAGTTTATAAATTATTAATATGACTAAACTATCATCACTGCTATGATGAACCTAAAGATAATTAATCTTGACATGTACCTTCCACTACCATGCAACCTGCAGATGACAAGGCAGGTTACTGAGGGATGAAAAGAGCACACTGTTAACCGTGAAGTCTTTACAGACTCATAAACTTCCCTCGCTCAGAAACAGTATTCTGTTACTACAAAGCATGGTAGGACTAGTAGAGGCTTGATTCCCTGAACAGATTTCCAGGCCAGAAAGTAAGACTTGCCATCTTTTTACAAACTCGGATTATATTTAGCCACCTGAACTAATAAATTCAATCACAGGTGTGAAAATTTCACCCTTTTACAGAATGTCATGATTGAATCTGAGCTTCTAAGTTTAGGATAAACACCAAAACATCCTTGTTCCCTTAACAGTAAAAAGAGTCTATTATTACCTATCTTAAAGAAAAAAAATTTTTGAGATGGTATTTACTCTTATTTGATGTGTACAGGTATTTTGCCCGCATGCATGTCTGTGCACTATGTGCACGCAGTGCCTGCAGAGGACATTGAATCTTCTGGAACTAGAGCTACCAATAGTTGGAAGCTACCATATGGTGCTGCTCTTACCGCACTGAGCCCCACGTGTATTTTTTTCTGAGTGTATGTGTGCATGTTTGTGTCCATGTGTATATGCCAGTGTATGAGTATTGTTTCTCAGCTGACATCTACCTTCTTTAATGAGACTGGGTCTCTTGGTAGTCTAGAACTTGCTGATTAGACTACGGCTGGCTGGACAGTAAACCTCAGGAATATGACTGTATCTACCTCATTGGTCTGGAAATATAGACCCCAGAGTGTCATGAGGTCTGACTTTTAACAGATTCTAAAAATCTTCACACTTATTTGGCAAGTACTTTACCGGCTGAACAATGTACCTGACCCTTCTGCCCTCTCTTTAGAATCCATCTATACAACCCCATAGGTAACAAGCTGCATAAACACACTGCCAGGAGTCTCACACTTGAGGCCTCCTACAACCTAACTAGAAAATGGAAGGACGACTGAGGAAACACTGTTCTTCTAATTAATCATGAGGAATATTTCTGATATATGAATCTAACTGTGAAAAAGTAAAAATATATATGAGCCAAATTCAAACTAAAATGTTTATTGAAGTCAGCGAGGCAGTGGTGGTGCACAACTTTGATCCTGCCACTCAGGAGGCAGAGGCAGGTGGATCTCTATGAGTTTAAGGACAGTTTGGTCTACAAATCAAGTTCCAGGACATCCAAGGCTACACAGAGATACCCCGTCTCAAAAAACCAAACCAAACAAAACAGAACAAAAAGATTTTTTTATTGAGTCTTACAGAGTTAAAAATGTATCCATAAAACCCAAGGAAGAAATATTACTGTGCTCAGCCATTAAAATGATGAAATATTACTGTGCTCAGCCATTAAAATGATGAAATAGCTGGCTGGGCACATTTTTAAAATAAACAAACAATGGGAAGATGGCTTTTCTTTTTTTAAAAGATTTATTTATTTATTTAATGTACTGGAGCACACTATTGCTCTCTTCAGACACACCAGAAGAAGGCATCAGACCCCATTACAGATGGTTGTGAGCCACCATGTGGTTGCTGGGAATTGAACTCAGGACCTCTAGAAGATCAGTCAGTGCTCTTAACCGCTGAGCCATCTCTCCAGTACAAGAAGATAGCTTTCTAATCTTTTATCATGAAAGGACAATGCAGGCTCCAGGGTGAGGCAGGACCAGTTACTCATTCCTGTTCTAGTCTTTTCTCTTAACAGATTAATGGTCTCTCCCATACAACTACCTCATTCTTTTGCTTATATTCACAGCTGTGTTTCTGAGAATTCCAAGTGAAAATTGCCCGCCACACTGTGAAAGGGATGCAGAACCAAAGAGCCAACAATGAAAAATTAGAAGAGCCAAGAATCTTGTCAAACTGCATTGGCATTTTTCCAAATGGGAACAAAACTTTTTTTGTCCCTTCGGCAAAGTTCTTGCCATGCTTCCAACAAGAAAGGCTGCTTCTCAGTAGGAAACAGGCTCAGTGAGACCCATGAGACTGCACAAAGAAAGCAGTTCCCTCTCCCAGTGAGACACACACTCAGGTCAAGGGCTTCTATGGGTACAACACATCTACAACTCCAACCAAAGAATCTCTAATATTTCACAGGTACCTACATGGTTTTCCATAGAGATGAATGGTTTCATAACAATAAAAATTTCATGTGACCCAAAAGAAGCACTTTTATAATCCACAGTTAGCTTGGATACACCTTAGATCACGTAGCATGCTGAGGTTTGTTTCTATGCCCTGAAGTGTACAGTATGCTGTGTACCCCAATGACCAAGGCATTTCAGAACATTCTCAAAGCAAAAGGAAATCTCATCTACAATTCAATCCTCTCAGTGTCTATAAATATATTCATTAACACTATAGATGAGTATTTTTTAATCTATGTTATACTGCGTCTTTTCAATAGCAAACTAAGTGTACTTATTTAGGGATAGGTGTTCTGAAAAGAAAGATTTGCGAAGGGTAAAAGGAAGGTTAAAACAAATTATAAGGGCCTGTGAGATGGCTCAGAGTGCAGGTGTACACACAGGAATAATAAAATATTAACAGTTTTCAAAATAAATGTTAACACAAAATGAAAAAACCAGTATTTCGTGTTGTAGTGGGTTTGGCCTAATGCTGTTTGTATTATATGGTTAATTTTGGTCCCCAAAACTGGTTATAGGAGTGTCTACACAGAAGACACTGAGGGACCCTGCCCCCAGTTGGTTTTAATTGGTAAATAAAGATGCCAGCGGCCAATGGCTGGGCAGGGCAGACAGAGGTGGGACTTTCAGGATTCCCAGGCTTGGGATAGAAGAAGAAGGAGCTCCTGTGGGCACCACTCACACATCCCTATCAATTGCTGTAATAGACCTGAGCCATACACTAATCATTAGATTGGGGGAGGGAATAGTGAATTCCTGCTACAGGCTTGGTTTGGTTTTAACAGGCTGTCAGCCCAAACTTGGCTATTAGCACACCAGGGGTGTGGATCTCCCAGAAGCTGAGATTACAGGTGTAATTATTACAGGTGGGTTTGCATGTGCATTATAACCCTAAAAGCTTGTGCTTGCTTAGTCCCCAGTTGATGGGGGAAATACTTCTAGCACCATACCTGCCTGTGCTGTAGTTAACTCTGGGTAAAATGGATTAGCCTTCAAATTGTAAACAACTGTTAGCTAGATGCTCCTGAGTTTCTCTGTTAAAGTTTCCCTGTTTGTCATACAGGAAAGTGCCCAGGGCAGAAATGCCGATCTAGGGTCTCCAGGTGCTATGAATTGAATAAAGGTCCTATGTATGGAAAAGCAACCAGTGTGCTCTTAACTCACTGAGCCATCTCCCCAGCCCCCAAACTTCAAACCTAAATGTTTCAATAAATAAAGTCTTGTTCTCTTGGAGAGAGAGAGAGAGAGAGAGAGAGAGAGAGAGAGAGAGAGAGAGAAAGAGAAAGAGACAGAGAGAGAGAGGAGGAGGAGGAGGAGGAGGAGGAGGAGGAGATCTGTCATGCCTGGAAAAGGAGGAGAGACGGACTCCATGTCTGAGAAGAGTGGAGGACAGGAAGACATAGCTTCCATGTAAAGGCGCCAGGAGAGTGTGGCCCAGAGGGCAGCCCCCTGTGTCCAGGGCAGCCAAGGTAGAATACAGAATTAAGGTGGATTAACCACATGGAGGTTAGGACGTGGCCCAGCTGTTGCTGTTTAAGGTATATTAGAATATAAAGGCTAAGTGTGTGTCTTTCATTTAGGAATGTAAAACATTGGGGCAGGGTTGGGGATTTAGCTCAGTGGTAGAGCACTTGCCTAGCAAGCACAAGGCCCTGGGTTGGGTCCTCAGCTGGAGGGGTGGGGGGGTGTTGAGGGGAAAAATTTGGGGGCAGGTAGCAGGCACGCATCACCAGGATTTATATATATAAAAAATACCACTACACATGTAGCTCAGGCCTTCAATTCAATAGATAGCTGAGGATGACACTGAAATCTGGTCCTCCTGCCTCCATCTCCTGGGTTCTAGAACTAAGCCCAGAGCTACATACATACTAAGCAAGCATTCTCTCAACTGGGCTACCTTTCCAGCCCTACTGGAGTTTTCTATCTACCTATCCATCCTTTATAAAAGTTAACTAATTTGGTCAGAGTTCAACTCTGCTCCTTTATTCGTCATAAAAAACCAAAACCAAAAGAGAATTATATAATAATCTCTAACTTTATTAGACTTTGAATACTTTAAAGCTCTATTATTAGCAAAAGACAATCCAATAAAATTGGCATGGACCTGCGTTCTGAATCACCTCATCAGGAGTAAGCTGTTCAGTACTAGTTTGAGAAAAATAGAGGAACCTTACCTGGCTCGGAGGTCAGCCACTTGGTCAGTCATCTGCCCTAGCATTTTGCAAGTTCCCAGGATCTCCCTGCGTTCCTTGCCTGCACAAAGTTCACCAACTTTTCCAGCTTCGTCTAAGATCTGCCTGATGGCCTGCTCACCAGCATCCCCTAAAATAGTGAGATAGTCACACCAATTATCCAGAGAGATAGATCCCTTCACAAGTCACTCCATTCGTGAAGGAACACATGACCTGACAGCTACAGCCACACACAGCCATAGGTGAGGCTTAACCACAGGCCTTCGAAGGAAGACAGGTTGCACCATTATCTGCTTAGAGATATGAAGTGCCTTTGCCATAGGTACATGGACGATGAAAAATAGCCTCATAATTCAACAGGACTTAGGACCTAACTTCCATCAGGCTTTTCACATTTGCTCAAACAATTGAAAGAGGAATGAAGATTAAATTAGAAAAGCCATAAAGCCAAAAACCTTGTTGGGTCTTATCTTTATATATTCAACTTTATATCTCACAGTCTTAACATCACTATACAATCTGCCTAATTAAGTACTGTGCTGATATAACTGGTACTAGCTTCCAACCCAAACTAGCAAAAAAGAGCGTTTATTCAAAATAATAACCTTCCTGCTTCAGGGAATGGGTGAAGCAGTAACTTTTCAAAGAACACCAGCTTAGTCTGGTTTATTTATGCATGGTGAGAGATGAGAGATAAGTTCTGTGCCTTCATCCTTTAAGGCCAGGGATGTTTCAATTCCTCAGAACTATGGCAGGATGCTACAGTTACCTCAGAGTGGTGAGATTATGGAAGGATTCCTTCCTTTCCTTCATTTGATTGTATTTTAACTGTTTATTGTTCAGGAAAAAAAAATGCAGTTACCTGGGGAGGCATTGGGGTCTCTGAGCCAACCTTTGGCCTGGTTCAATTTGGAGTCTATGGACGCCAGCGCCCTCTTCATGGCTTCAGTGTCCTTTGGAAGAGAAATGCCACAGTCCTTGTCTGTTTGTATCACGGTCTCTCAATTCTTACAGAGAAGCAGTTACAGCACTAACACACAACAGCTCAGGTAGACCTACAACAGCCTTAAATAATCTCACCACACCGCAAGTCTTGTGTCTGTCAAAAATGCAACATCTTGCATGCAAATGGTCAGTTAATTCTATTCTGCCTCCTGGTGTCTCCATTGCTAAAACTGAAAACTGAAAAAGCTTTAAAAACTGCTCAAGCCAAAAACTGTGTAATGTCTTCAGCAGGAGAAGCCCTGCTGCCTCGTGCTTCATTATCAGCTTTCCCATTGGTCAACAACATCCAGTGGGAAAGCCTGTGGAGCCTCAGCATTGAGTGGAAGCCTTGCCGGAACCCTCCCTGCTTTAGGCGAGCCGTATTAGTATGTGGTGCCACAATGCACAGCTCTTTTATCTCTTATTTTTAAATTCACACATACAAACACTGGATAGTATTTCATTTATATTTAATAAATCAAAAAACTTGGAGTTACTCATTGGAAAAAATAAATAGACAGTATTAATATAACCATTTTGTTTTAGTTCTCATAATAAACTACAAAAGTTTTACAAGAAGAAAGTTCCCTGCGGCCCCCCTGCTGTTCCTCACCTCTCATCCCTAGATCCCTCGCCACCCTAATAAATGGATCCCAGTTCATTGCTTATAACCAAGGCTCATGATGATAAGCATAAAACTAACAACCAATTAAGAGAAAAAGATTTTTTTTGAGACAGGGTTTCTTTATGTAGCCCTGACTGAACAAAACTTGCTGTGTTAACCAGGCTGGCCTTGCCGACATAAAAATTATCTGATTAAAGGTACCGTGCCATGACTCCCAGCACAATTTATAACACATAAAAAGAAACAAATATCCATGTGAGATTGTACAGGCAGAGTCAGTCAGTCAGTCAGTCAGTCTCTCCTCTCTCTCTCTCTCTCTCTCTCTCTCTCTCTCTCTCTGTTTCCTCTCTCTGTCTCTGCACCTCCACCCCCATTCTTGCTGTTCTCCCCATTCTCCCACCCTCAAGGGTATGACTGTGTAGCCCTAGTTCCCTGGAACTCATCACAGAGACCGGGCTGGCTTCCCAGTGATCTGTCTGCCTCTGCTTCTGCCTCACAACTTCTGGGATTAAAGGTGTATGCTACACCTGGTCCTAGACTGGCCATCTCTACTTAACATCTTTAAAAAACAGTCTATCTTCTTTTTTGCACCAGAGGACTGACTCTCAGAGAGTCAACCCATCAAAGCACAATGTTAACCTCTAAAATTCTAGGCAAGTCCCTATCCCTAAACTTTCAAGGTCCAGTCCTACAGGGGTTGTACCATCAAGCTTCCACAAGGGGGCACTGAGGGCATCTCTACTTCTAAGTCAAAGAGCCATCACTGTAACATAAAAAGAACAGGCAACATTCACAGGGCTGCAAACTCAGCAGCCACTGAACCCCAAGGCTTCAGAAATACCTACTGAAATGATAGGCTCTCTGCTTTAGGACTCCCTTTTCTCTCATCTGAAAAGATAGAGAGTGCGCTCTCATCGTAACTGCATTCTCAGCCACAGCAACAAAAAAGTGAACTCGGCTACTGGGTGGTGGGGTGGGGTGAAGTCACTAAGTTAGATGGAATTATGATCGCTTCCAATGGTAGCAGCATCAAAAAAACCTAATCCAAAGTCCACTTAGAACTAGCAAAACAGGAGAATAGAAGCTTCAGGTGACTTTATAATATTGTTTAAATCTGTTTCTTTCCTCCCCTTTGTTACTTTGTTGGACAATAATTTACACAACAAAACTTGCCCCAGGGCTGAATTCCAAATGAGAAAGGCCTAAAAGGATATCTTTTTAAGACTCTTGGGTAACTCCTATCCTCAAAAATACCGGATAGCTTTCAGTATTTACCTACTGTAAGTTACAAGACTTTACAGTTTGTCTAGGTGTGGATTTGTTTATAACAACATTTCTTGAGAAATATGTGCCTACCTTAGAAAAGAGAAATTATGTCAGTGTAAAATTTAAAACTCTGTTAATAAACATCTCTGTAATAGTTTTATTTTTGGTGAAAAAGCTAATAGACACCTACATTTCCAAGTCTAAACATCCAAAGAACAAAATATATTTCCAGAAAGTCAGACATATTTTAGCACTAATCTAGCAGTAACGGATACTATTTGGAAAGTAACTTCAATTCAATTTCCTATATGGTGGATGCTGTCTTAGCCAGTTTCCCCTTCAATTACTTCATTGAATCTCAAGTTAAAATGTAATTTTGTCTTACAAATTAAGAAACAAGGGCTTAGGACCATCTGACCTTAAGCTTGCTGAATATAACCTCTTATATCACATGAAACTCAATTTTTTTTCTTTTTTTTTCCCAAAGAAAATTGCCAAATATGCCACAAACTTTTGGCACCAGTCAGCAGATCTCCACCTTGTTAGAATGAGCTCTGGCTAACACTTCTCAAAAGGGAGCTCCAGAACACAAACTTACAATCTGCGCTAACATAAATGACTGCTTTTATTCTCCAACGTCCCGAAATGGTTTGAAACACAATGAAAAACAAGCTTTGCTCTAATCAGCACCCTCAAAAATCATTTCCTTTTTTTCTCTAGTAAACTTAACAGCCCCTTCACGATGAAGAAAGACCGTGATTCTCAGGAAGAGGGTAATTTTCTTCTGAGCAGCTCTAACGACACCAGGAAATTAAAATTAGCAGATGCTTGTTTCCCCTCCACTGAACCAAGGGCAAATATGGAAGGAAGCTACATTTTTTTTTTAATGTATTTGGATGTTTTCCCTGCACAAATGTTTGTGACCTGTGTACATGTCTGGTGCCCATGGAGGCCAGAAGAGGGCATCAGATTCCCTGGCACTGGAGCTACAGACAGGGTTGAGCAGCCATGTGGGTGCTGGGAATTGGACAGGAGTCTTCGGGATGAGTAGACAATGTTCTGAACCACTGATCCATCTCTCCTGTCCTGAAGCTGCATTTTTAAACCTGGGAATTGCAGTTAGTGTCTATGTTGGTTTTGTTGTTGTTGTTGCTGCTGCTGTTATATTCTTTTATATTATTTTTTGTGTCTGTGAGTAGGTGACAATGCACCACAGCACACGTGTGTGAAGGTCAGAGGACAGTTCACTGGAGCCAATGCTTTCTGACAATGTGGGTTACAGGGATCAAACTTAGATCATTAGACTTGTAGACACATGCATACTCCCTCTGAGTCATCTTTCTAACCCTCTGACTTTTAAAGCATGTGATTCAGACAGTTATAAAAATGTATAACAGTTACTTAAAAGACCTTAAGTTCTTTTTTGAGCAGAGGTGCTAATAATCACTATAACACATTATAATTTAGTCTTTGCTATTAAAAACAAAAGTGTTTATGGACACATACTTTTTGTCTCCAAAGAATCTCACATATATTTTTAAAAGGCATCCTGTCTTGAGCAATGAAAATGCACTAGGAGCAGACATAATATAAATAGATTCCATAAGCACTAAGACTAGAAGTCAGATTGGAGAAATTGTGTGTGTGTGTGTGTGTGTGTGTGTGTGTGTGTGTGTGTTGCTCAGGATCAAGGCTTCAGTGTCCTAGCAGCCTCTGCCATATACTAAAGGTGGAAGGACATCCAAAACAAAAATCAAAGAACATTTTGGCAAACAAAGAACTGACAGACTCTTAAATTTTAATACACATTCAGGCCTCAAGAATTCCTGTGAATAATACTGAGATTCTCCCTGGAGGCAATCAAGAGTAACCACAGCTAGAAACGTGGAGTTCAGCACTCTGGAGGCGAAGCAGGAGGATTTCTGTAAGTTCTAAACCCACCTGGTCAATATAGAAAGTTCCAGTACAGCCAGGACTACATAAAGAGACCCTGTCTCTAATAATAATAATAATAATAATAATAATAATAATAATAATAATAATA
>JADRCH010000330.1:2625088-2640871 GCA_019843965.1 Rhynchomys soricoides
ATAATAATAATAATAATAATAATAATAATAATAATAATAATAATAATTCAGAGAGAAAAGCAGGGTCCTACAATGCTATTACTTTTAAGTTAAGGATTTTAAACATGAAAACTCTTGCCCAGCCCTCTTTTCTCTCTTCTACTAACATGTATCTCTTCATTCCTCCTCATTTCTGATTCCATTTCTACAAGCACCACTCCAATGTTTTGAACAAAGATGTTTCAGAAAAGAACTGACCAATGAGAAAGTTGCCTGGTCCTACGATTTTTAGATAGTTATTTTCTCTACCCTTGATTTCTCCTCTCTGATAAAAGCTTCAAAATTCTAAATACTTCTGCCAGTCATGAGCACACTCACAGATGGACCAGCTAAAGATAACCTAGATCAGATGGGAAACACCAATTCCTTTAGCATTTCCTCCTTGAGAGGTAATCAAAACATCACAAATGCCCGAGGTAACTACTTAGCCGAATTCCTATAGATAAATGTCTTACTTATTGACTGCTAAAACAAAACTTGAAAACACTCAAAAAACATGTTCTAAACTTATATACAACCTGATCTTTTTTTAAAGTAATCAAAATTAAATTCAACCCTTAAATCCCATTGTCTGCGTGAAGATGTCATAGGACAGCATGACCTAACTAGTATTTCCTTCTGGTTAAAAAAGAACAATAATCTCATGTGGAAGGCATCCCAGTCAGTCACTACTGCCCATCACCAGTCTAGACCCCAGCAGGAGACTCACCACAATAACCAATCATGAGTCACAGTGTCTGATGGCTCAACATGAAAAGCTACCTCTGGTTTTGTTGTTGTTGTTGTTGTTGTTGTTTTGGTTTTTTGGTTTTTTTTTTAAGGCTCAAAAAAAATCTGAGCAATAAAATGCTTTTATTTGTCTCTCATCTCCCAACATGTATCAAGATACAAGTAATATAAATAATCTTTTTAAAGTACAGAGTTCTAAATTTGTACAGTAAAATAAGAGTTATATTTAACTCAAGCTCTTTTGATTCATCATGTTGTCCCAGGGAAAAATGCTGGCTTCACGTTAATGATCACTGTAAGTGGCTGTTGATCTAAGGGATAGTTTTTACTTTCAATAGGAATGAAGTACTTAAGGTTACTATTAAATGTGTGAATCTGTGAGTTGGATGTAGGTATCTATAACAGGTACACTATCCAGATATGCATTGCCTCGTCGAAATCTGAACTTATTCAGAAGACGTATTTTTACCAAGAATTTGTTCCACTTACTTTCTTCCCCCACCTTTCTAGAGGAACCTTCACTTTCCAGAAGAATACTGCACCAATGGGGAAGCATGAAACAAGTACGGGAAGACAAAGTTAATTACTTATTGGTAGGGACGGGAGGTGCTGAAAGACTGCATTGAACAGAATGGGAACCTGGTGGCAACAGACAGACCCCGGATCTGACTACTTTACTGTTTACAGTTCAGAAAAGAAAGATTTGGAATCCTACTTTAAAAAAAAAAAAAATTAAAATAAAAGTTTTTTTTTTTTTAATTTAAAAACAAAAAAAACCAATATCCTAGTTACCGCTGTCCATTTTCAGGGTAAAATTTCTTTTTCTAAATATTCTTATAACTACTGAAGAGTTTACACATAGGGTTATGTAGAGGTAAACCAGGAAGGCAGCAGGGCTGGGAGTGGCTCGTCGTGTGTATCTTTTTATACTATTTTGATTTTTGAATAACAAAAGCAGGCAGATTAATAAGTTCTTCCTGTTCACTCGAATGCCATGTATTTGAGCTTCTTTTGGCTGAGCAGACTAAATTTATTCTCACTCTTGAGTTAGTTTTGCTTTAACATAATTGGCCAGCTTCTTTCAGGGCGAATGAATACAGGACAACTACAAAACAGCTGGTAAAGACAGGTCTATTTCCCTTGTCCATCCTGCCCAAGTCCACGATCCTATCACTGAAAACCAACTAAATTCATCTGGGTTTTGCTTGCTTGTTCTTTAAGAAGCATTTCTTGATGTCAGTTGCACAAAATAAACTCAATAACATGTGTTCACTAACTGAGAGATTACTTTCCCCCCAGAACAGAGAAACATTACAATTAAATGCCTGTTCATCCTTACTAGTTTCTCATCCACTGGAAGCAAAGGAAAGAGATTTGGTTAGGGGAACATGAAATCACTGAATTATGGCTGATTCACAGCTTAGGCAACAGAACATGCAGAAAGCCACCAACTCAAGGTAAGGGGGAAAAAATGACTATTCTTTACTTCCTGTCCTCTTTGGCGTAAGTAGTGGAAGCAGGACAGCTCTCTAGCCTACCCATTTTTGTTGCTGGAAAAGCCTTCAACAATACATCTTCAAAAGCAAAATGTGAAGACCCACAGAGATGGCTGTTAGGAGAGACACAGAGACACATCACCTCAAGTCTTCTTTCCCAAGAGCTGGGTCCACAGGAAACTGGCCCAGCTACCAATGAGGCCACCGGGGATGAATGGGCAAAAAATGTTCTTAGGGGCCCTGCTCAAAGAGATAAAAGCACCTACCAAATATAGAAAGCCTGATATGCCGTAGCAATCTTTTCTATCTTGTCCCACCCACCCAAAAACACCAACTCAATAAGACACAAAGTCAGTCTGCCCAACACAGCCCAGAACTCCACATTAAGTCATACTGACACATATCCGAGCACAGTGTTACACACCGGCACACGAAGTAAGGCATGACACACGGCACGAGAAAGCCTCACAGACATGCTTTTTCTCTTTTTAAGCAAAAAAGGAACTAAAGGGCAAGAGAAAGCTTACCTTCTAAGCTCGAGAAAAAGAATAAAACAAACGAGAGAACAACAACAAAAAGAAGATGCACAAAGAAGTCATTGGGAAGTAAAGTTATCACGCAAAAGCAAAATCAAATATCAAGAACTTAAGATGATTTTATCATAAAAACGTAAAATATAATTTTACAACCCGTTAGAAAACATACTGCCAATGAGGGAATACCTCTGTGAATGAATCTATACTATACTTAAAAGTAAACTGGTTATATCCAGTTAAATTAGCTATCTGAACAGCAGGGCTAGTGATATTAGGCCCTAGATTCGACCTTACCTTCTCTGAGGTCCTGAAGTAAAGGAAAAGCAGCCCTAATGAGCACCCAACGAAGTCAACTTTCAAAGTCCTTGTTAACAACCAGCTGGGTGACCTTGGTGACCGCATTATGGGAAAACTAGACCCTAGAGTTGGGACATTTCCCATGACTGCCTACATCCTGCACTTCCCTAAGGCAAGTATAAACCAAAATGTCTTGGCTTACCCAGACCTAGAAGCTTTGCCATTGCATAGGAATAAGTAGACCAGAGCGGCAACCACTCCAAACCACTATCAATAGGCTCTAAAAGGAATGCACATTAATGGGCTCCCTTTGCAGCCTGAGTTTCTAGAGAAGACAAAGGGATTGGTAAACTAGCAATAAAAATACGAAGACCAATATTTTAATTATATTTTCCTTAGGAAAAAAAACAGAATCAAGCAACACATCTAAAAATTCTGAGCATTTCCTCCATTCACTCCTCTTAATCAAAGGTTAGCTAAGTTAAGCCTTGCATGAAGAACATAATTATAGGTATGTTCTCTGTCTTTCTTAAGATACCTGGCAACAATCACCCATGTAAAAAGCAAGGAGCCCACCCAGGGAAGTATGATACCAAATCCTCTACCAGCCCAACCAATGAGAATTAACCCTGAAGGAGGGCTACACACCTCATCCTTCTACCGGTTCTCATCCTATATGCCTGCCTATTCAGGCCACCTTGGAACAAAGTTAATTTATAATGGTGACAGGCAACTGATAAAATAAGTGGGCAAGAAATTATATCCATAATATCTGTGTCGTTTCACAAAATAATACTCAGGACAGATAATAATCAAAGTCTCCCAGGAGAGCAGAATCTGACATTTTTCATGATTTCTCCTCTAGTAAGACTTACCTTGCTGGCCCAGGCATCTTCATCCCAGGAAGTGAGTTGTAATACGCGGATGATCTCATTAATTTCAGCACTCATCTTTTCTACCGTAAAATTTCGATTTTTCAAAGCTTCTTCTATTCCTTGGTTTTTTGAGTTTTTGGTTGTAACAAAAATTTTCATCGCTATAAAAATAAAGAAATAAATGTTCATAATTTGATCTTTTAAAAATTGATGTGGTCAGAGGTAGGAGGTGGAGGTCTTCTCTTCTTTGATCATTTGGGTGGGCCCCAGGCAGTCTGAGCCATTTAATCTTGTTGGCTTAATACTATTCACAGGTGATGTTCCGTACTTTCAACATATATATTTGGTCTCGTAATATCTTAAAAAGAATATATAAAACAATCACTGCAAATCTGCTGATAAAGTTTCAGTATCAGCAGCTTTCATTGTAAAGCAAATTGAAAATACAAAGGGAGCATCACACATCATTAGGGAACTAATTAAACACACAGAGATGAGCTACAACCACATAGTGCTTAATATCCTTCTCAATCAGCAGCACCATGAGTATAGCATAGCCTCTAGCCACTGTAAACCTAATGGGATAGAATAAAAAACACCAATAAAACTGTGAGTAGCCTGCTCCCCCAACACTATGGTAGGTCCTAAAGACATCAGTATATCTTCTAGGAGTCCTCTCTGGGGACACCAGTGACTTTTCTATCTTTCTTCCTTTTTTCTTTCTTTCTTTCCTTCTTGTTTTTAGGATTTTATTGGGTTTTTTTTTTTTTTTTTAAGCAGGAAACTGTGGCACACATCTTTAATCTCAACATTCATGAGGCAGATTTCTATGAGTTCAAGGCCAGCCTGATCTACATAGTGAGTTCCAGGACATCTAGGGCTACATAAAAGAGACCAGGTATCAAAAAACAACCCTCCCCAAAATAAAAAATAATTTTTGTATTTATGTATATGTTCGTGTGATTGTGTGCCAAGTATGTACAGGTGCCCCTAGAGACCAGAAGAGGGTACCGGGGCCCTGGATCTGAAGGTACTGAAGCATGATAACAACATACTTCATAGAAATTTAAATACAGCCATTTTCTGAGAATTAAAGTAAATAACCCACAACCTGACTAAGATATACACATAAACAGTGAGGTACTGGCACATACTGACACTCAGTAAACACAAATTTCTTTTGTCAGTTAAAGCAGAAAGAAAGAAAAAATATTCAAGATGGTGACTATAGGGTAACATTTAACACTCAACCACACCTCATTGTCACCCAATCTAAGGGGCATGCTCCAGAGCAGCAAAGAAGAACGGCCTTCTGAGCCAGAACTCCTATCTCCCCCTGCCCTATAAATAAAGCAGGAAGTACCTGAAATGAGAACAGGAAGCAGCTCTTTGACAGTGTTCATTGAGTTCACCAGCATCACTCGGTGTTCCTGGTGAGTCAGCTCCTGCTGTCTCTCATCAATCATTTTGGCCATCTTAGTCATTCCTGGGGCACAAAGAAACAATTGTGCAGGATGAGCAGTGAAACAAACCAGAATCTGGTCTTTTCGGCCTAAATCCGTCGTGCATTACTACAGAAATCCTAACCTACTATCTACCTGTCTAAAGACAGACTTTGTTAGAGTTTTCAGTGAAGGTCATTTTTAAAGGAAAATCCTAATGTTTTCATACTGTATGCACACAGCCTTCACATTGTATACTGGTCATCGTGCTGTGTAACAACAATCTCAGGGAAGGCAGTCTGAGAACAACAGTGAGTTGGGCTGCGTTGGATTCTTTTGTTTTTGTTTGATATACACATTTATTTGTATCCTGGGAGAATACATGTGTGGCAAGGTGCAGCTAGGGACAGAGGTCAGAGGGGAGCTTGCAGGACTTGCTTCTCCCCCTCTACCATGTTGTTTCAGGGAATGGAACGCAGGCAGACTTAGCAGCAAGAATCTTTACCTAAGGAACCTTTACTTTGTTAATATGTTTTTAAATCTTCAAGTTGATCCAAAATAATATTAAAATTAGAATCAAAATAGAAATATTATTAAAAGTACAGCTATTTAAGCATCTGGTGTTTTGGAATCAATCTGTTAGCACTTTGTTTACTTCGGTTATTATTCAAAAGTGCTATGTGACTTTTGAGTTGCATTCATTTATTTACAGATATGTGTAATATGAGGACACACACGTGTGCCGCAGTGTACGTGTAGAGGACAGTGGGTCAGTTCTCTCCTACCATGTGGCTCCAGGGATAGAACTCAGGTCAGCAGGCTTGGATCCAAGTGCTTTTATCATCTCATTGGCTAGCTATATGATTTTTGTTTTAAGCTTTGATTTTCAAATTACCCCTAAGATTTCATAAGTGGTTTTACAGACCATCAAGACCAAGAAGAGGCAAAAAGGTGGGCTGCTTCTGCTTCATCCTGAGTACCGTTTTAATTTTGTTAAATTTTGCATAAATGTACATGAGGAAAACAGACCCTATTTCCAGTGTTACGAGAATACAGGTTTGGCTAGGGGTGTACCACTTGCCTACCATGCACTAAGTCTGGGTTAATCTTCAACACTCCCAAACATACCCCAGCCATCCCCTAGCACACCTCTACAGCCATGAAAAAAGGCTATTTCCAGGAGATCAACTCAGAAAATGGGTAAGTTCAAGGAACAACTACATGAGACCCTCAGAAAGACATTGTTAAATAAACATCAACATTTCAATTAAAAAATAATGTACAGGGCAATAAACATCAAGCTAAATACCTATTAAGCCTTTTCATTAACCTTATTCATACTTTATGGACTCTTGAGGACACGTTACATCTATAAGATCAAATGCCGGCATCTGTGTATTTTGAATATTCAATACTCAGATACCTAAATAATCATTTCAAAATGATTAACCAAAACCATCCCTCTCTCCTTTGAGGCCTGATCATATCTCTGCAGCCTGAGGCTATGGCATGAGTCCATAACAGTAGGCAGCTAATTAGCAAGCTAAGAAGTCATAAGGATCTACCAGCCAGCTGGCAGACAGTGAAGGAATGCTGTGTACTGCGGAATGGGAGGTCAGGACTGAGGGTGGCCTTCAGCATTACAGTAGGAGAAAAGCATTTCCTTCATCGACATTCACAAACCTGGTTCAATGTTTTTGACAGGGCAGGGATTTGTAGAAAGTAGATAACAGACTTCAGAGACAGCAACATCTCCACCGCAGAAACCCATGTCTTCTGCAAGTAAGGACAGAGCAGCCTTCCTCTTCAATCAACAAGGCCAATCCATAGAACTTTTAACATAAAATTTGGGTTTTGCTCACCTGGCCCAAGATTCTTTGTATAAGTGACCAAGTCTTCCATAGTCTCCACTACCTCTGCCACCGTAAGATATTCCAAAATTCCTTTGCAAACTCTAATAATTTTACGAACCTGAAAAATATATTAAATGACTCAAATTAGTGACTAACACATAGAAAATGGCACTAAGGACAGAAAGCTTTTAATATATCAGCATCCTAAAACAACCATACAGTTGTTGCACGTTTTTTTTGTTTTTGTTTGTTTGTTTGTTTGTTTACTCTTTCTTTCTTTTTAATTTTGGTTTTTGGAGATAGGGTTTCTCTGTGTAGCCCTGGCTGTCCTGGAACTCACTCTGTAGACCAAGCTGGCCTCGAACTCACAGAGACCCTCCTTCCCCAACATCCTGAATGCTGGGATTAAAGGTGTGTGCCACCACGTTTGGCTTCTATTATTACCTTTAAAATTAGACTTTAGGGGCTGGAGAGATGACTCAGAGGTCATGTTCTTCCAGAGGATCCCAGTTAGTTCTTGGCACCCATGTCAGGTGGCTCACAACTGCCTATAACTCTGGCCTTAGAGATCTGAGATCTGATACCCTCTTCTGATTTCCATGGGCACCCATAAACACACATGCATGCACATACGTACACACAAATAAATAAATCTAAAACTGGGCTTTTGTCTATGGGAGGTCTTTGTGGGTCTCAGATTGCCTACCTCAGCCTCATCAAAGGTAAGCAGTAGGTCAGATGTGCCAGAGAGGATTCCCCTAGAGCCGTCAATGAGGTAATCCCGCGCAGGAACCGAGTATGGGTCTGACTGGAGCATCTGGGCTGCCTGAACAAGCTTGGTGCAAGCATTCTCAACCCTAGAGGAAAGAACATGGGTTACCTCCTTAGTGAAAGCAAATAGAAGACTATGATACATAAATACAAAAAAAAGTATACATGTGAATTTATTTATTTTTCTATGTGGCAGATAGCCAAGGTCAATTAATAACAGGACTTGGCCTTTGAAATCTCAATTTTTGCAGCTAATTGCAGCACATGTATTCATCCACTCGATGGACTAGGCTTGTGAATAACTTGTTCTTTGTTATTTCTTGGCAATGAAAACTAAGAGCACATTTGGCACCTTACGTGGCAGCATCTGTAACTCTTGTTGGAGTTCCTTTGTTTCCTTACCCCCCCTCCCCCATCCCACAACTGACATGACAGAAAGAACTGAAAAACATCTGTAGTGCTGTCAGACTTAACATCCGGAAAAAAGCCCCAAAGTATTATGTAGAGATTATTTTTTTATTTTTATTTTTTTGAGAGAGAGTCTCACTATGTGACTCCAGGTGGTAGCATGAAAATCACTATGTAGACCAGATTCACCTTCAATTCAAAGCTCCATCTGCCTCTGCCTTCAAGTGCTAGGCTTTATATAATCAGACAGTACAAAGGATTAGGGGTAAAAGGAGAAAGAACAAAATAATATGCATATTTTATACTCATTTTGCTAAGTGGATTTGGGTTAAGCAATTCTATAAAACTATGTTGTTAGTTAAAAGATCAATGGCATTAATAACTGAACCAATAATTAGCAGTTTACTCCCAATACAGTTTAATGTTGACCACCAAGTCAGCCATGGATTTGGTGGTGGAGGTGGGAAGAACTCATTTGACAGAGGAACTTAAAATGCATAAAGCAATATTCCTTGACCCTACTTACTAAAATATATTCATTCGTTCAGTTTTTCATTCATAAAAAGATTGGGTTATCTCCTCTAATCTCATTTCAATAGACCCACTGTTTTCATTGAGTAACTTAAAGAGATAAGAAACAAATTACTTAAAAATAAAATAATTTCCAACATTACACATTCTCATTTGAAAAAAAAAAAATCCTACTCATAGCATTCTTTTCTGGATCAAATAAACAATACAAACATCTCCACAAGTATAAAGAAGTGTTACTGCTAATAGGAAGAATTAAACCAATATGAAAATTTCAACGTATAAAAGAACTAGGCTGTGAAAGATGTAAAAAGTATTATTATAACTCAACTCACCTTACTAAACTAAGACATAAACACTGGTACCATAAAGCATTACCTAATTATTCTAGTGAGAAACAAAGACCTACTATGCATGCCTGCCCTACCTTAATCCCTCTGCCCACCCATCCAACCCCCATCCCCAGCTTCTCTACTCTTTTCTTTTAAGACAGGATCTCACTATGTACTTCAGGCTAGCCTTGAACTCACTGTGTAGCCTTAGTTGGTTTTGATCTCGTGCTCCTCCAGCCTCCATCATCCAAGCAGTGTTAGGATTGCAGGCACACACCACCAACAATGATTTGATATGGCTTAATAACCTCATAATGATAAGTCTTAATAACCTCAGGCCTGGACCTGGAGAGATGGCTCAGCAATTAAGAGCACTTGTTATTATTGAAGACAGAGGTTCAGTTCCCAGCACCCACATCAGGTAGTTCACAACTGGCTATAACTTCCCCCAAGGGATTATACACCCTCTCCTGATCTCCAAGGGCACCAGGAACACACTTGCATGCAAGTAAAACATACACACACATAAAATTAAAATAAATCTAAAAATAATTTTAAAGATACATAAAGAACCACTTCATTCTTTTATACAGCTACATAATAATTCACAATTAGCCTACTATAATGAACTGCCTTGAAAGCTTATTATGGGCATATCCACCAGATGCTCAGTCAAAGGGTTGGATGCTGTAATTTTAAGATGCAGCCATAGTGCCATCTGCAAAAGTCATATGAAGTCACATTTTCACCACAATGGATCAGAGGACAGAAACAGTATTTACATCATCAACAATAAACAAATATATGCAAAAAAAATTAAAAATAAATAAATTAAAACCTTAAAATTTAAAGAGAATAAAAGCAAAAAAAAAAACCAAAAACCAAAAAAAACAAAAAACAAAAAAAACACACAAAAAAAACAAAACCTACACTAAGGAAATCACAGTAAAGTTACTTGTAACCCTTTTGTTTGTTTGCTTGTTCCAAGACAGGGGAGGGAGACAGGGTTTCTCTGTGTAGCCTTGGCTGTCCTGGTTGGTACTCATTCTGTAGAACAGGCTGGCTTCAAATAGTGATCCTCCTGGGTCCTGGTATTAAGGGCATATGCCACCACTGAGGGATTGGAGAGATGACTCAGTAGAGTGCTTACCATTCAAGTATGCATGAGGACCTGAGATCAGATCCCTATAGCCCACATAAGGGCCAGGCACAGTGGTGTATATATTTAACCCCAGCACTAGGGAAGCAGACATAGGGCTCCTGTGTCCCACTGGCCGACCAACCTAACAGAATCAATAAACTCCAGGCTGAGGAAGAGATCCTTTCAAAAAACAAAAACCTTGCTGGATATGGTAGTACACACCTTTAATCCCAGCCCAGTCTACACGGGTCCCAGACCAGCCAGAGCTATATACTAAAACCCTGTCTCAAAATTAAGTAATTAATTAACTACTGAGTTAAGGTCATGAGCTGGTGAGATGGCTTAATAAGGCCCTTAATACCAAACTAGGACCCACTTGGTAGAAGGAGAAAACCAACTCTCCAAAGCTGTCGTCTGATCTCCACATTCCCACCCACAAAAATAAGTAAACTGTTTGAAATAAAGTATTTAAAAGAAAACTCAAAAACACTAAAAGGAATGATTTCAAAAGCACCATAGGAATAGCCAATCACTCATTGAAGACCAATGAGTCAAAGACTGCTTACACGGCCCTTTCTGCTACCTCAGGTGCTGTCTCCCACCTTCCTTTACTTGACTGGCCTCCCCTTCCTGTGCTGAGTTTTAAGTGTCTCTTCCTTCAGGGAATCGTCGCTTGTCCCCCAAACCAACAGGTGTTTGTGTTCCCATAGAACTTCCCCAGCGTTCTCTAATAACACTGTAAATTCAGCATGGCAACATAAAGGTCTCGCTCACCTTAACAATTAATGTATTCATAGAACATAACACCCAACAGATTAAAAAATGCTCAGTAACTCTTTGACGAATACATTCTTACCAAGTAAAAGAAACATAAAATCATCTGAGCCAAAGAAATCATTATACTTATTTGTTTAGCATTTTTTGAGACAGAGTTTTCCCATGTAGTCCATGATAGTCTTGGACTTGTAGCCTACGCTGGCCTGAACTCATGACTCTCTACTCTCAGTCTCCCCTGTGAAGGGATTGCAGGCATGTATCACCATGTCTAGCAGAAAATCATTAAAGAGTCCCAAACTTGATTTTACTTCAAAGGAACTTGATCCTGGGTGAAATTATAGAAAATAAATAAGCATCACCAGATCCAGTTACTGTATATGATTTTCAAACTTGGAGAAAGAATTTTAAATGCCAGGAATAACTTACGGAGAGAAAACCTGGCAGGATGGGAAAATAAAATGGAAAAGACTTGCCAAGAATCAAATCGATTCCCCACTAATGGTTCTCTTGTGTGATAAAATGATAGGCAGAATAGACACTGTGCCATTTTTTACTACAATAAGATTATCTGGTCAGTACATTAAAATTTAATCACATTCATAAAAGCCAAACAAATACCAGTATGATTAACTGGCAATCAGAAAAGGAGGAGCCCACCGTGTCAGTGGAAAATGTTATTTTTATTTAAGCATTCTGTCTGCCTGCCTCTTAAAGAGATCTTCCACTTTGAAGTAGAAACCTAAATTCTACGGAATGACTAAGAATAAGACTAGTTTCCTAAATAATCTCATAACCTGACCATGTCCTAATAATATTCATTTAGATATTCAAACCAATCAACTAGTGCAAGCTGAGGCTCCTCTGCCTTTAAGTCTTCAACCTTGAGGGCCAGTGCTTGTGATTTAGATCTAACGGACCAATGACAGTTTCGTGGCATTCTTAACATACTCACGCGTGACTAAATCCTTCCTTCCCAGAATACCACCCTGTGTAAAATAATATAAAAGAGAAGGGTCTAAGTTCCTCAGTTCTCAGTGATTTTAATTATCTCTAATCAAGCTGTTGTAAGCTTCACTTTTTTTCCCAATGCATGCTGGGTATCAGACATTCATCTTATCACTCACTCCACCACTCACTCAGCACGAGTCACAAAGGCCAGTCTCTCCAGTGTCTCTTTAAGTTCCTTTTCAAGTAGCTCTCTCTTGAACGTCCTTCCTCTTTAGCATCCAGAGGGCTGGGCTTATAGGTGTGTGGCACAGGCTCAACTTCCAACTTTATTTTAAAACAACAGAAATAGACTCACTTTTGTGTAGCATCCCAATAATAGCTAATAAGCATTGCCTCCTGGGGTTGCCATTTTGAAAGGTCAAGGATCCTCAGCCATTAGTCATCTAGAAACCCAAGTGAAGGCCACAGGCACAGTAGCAGTTTTGAGAAGGGAGTAGGGAACACAGAGTACAAAAAGAGACATCCTTTAATCTGATTCAAGCAGCAAGTGCACAGCCCCAACCCACCCTATCATATGCTGCATGATAACGCTAAAAACATGTGCTTCAACTGCAAGCTGTTACAGTCCTCATCCATGAAATCCATAACTACTCCTCTCCCTGTAATTTCTCAAGTACAACACAATACAAAGTAGCTTTCTCATTCCTTTAAGGTTTATTTTAATTATGTATAGATGAGGGCTGGAGTCAAATCCACTGGAACTGGACTGCAGGTGATTGTGAGCTGCCTGACAGGGTACAGAAAACCAACTAGAACAGGACATACTCCTAACCTCTAAGCCATCTCTTGAGCCCCTTGTCATTCTCAGCAAGACCAAACCGCATGTGTACACCCAAAATGAAAACTTTTGTCACTTAGACCACAATAAAGCTAAAGGATAAGGTGGGGTTTGTTTTGTTTTAGTTTATTTATGAGTATGTGTCTGCATCTATGTGAGTGAATGTTGCAGGTATACAAAACTTATGGAGACCAGAGCAGATGTCATAGCC
Organism: Rhynchomys soricoides; assembly: GCA_019843965.1. Lineage (NCBI taxonomy): Eukaryota > Metazoa > Chordata > Mammalia > Rodentia > Muridae > Rhynchomys > Rhynchomys soricoides. The sequence continues at coordinate 2,638,313 of JADRCH010000330.1, forward strand.
CTTAGATCCAGAGTTATAAAGACAGCCACCTGACACTGGGGCTGAGAACTGAATTTGGGTCCTCTGGAAGAGTAGTAAGCATATTAAAAACTATTAAAGCTGTTTTAAAAAGCAATAGCAAATGAACCCTTCTCTAATAGAGTATGTGCAAACAGCTAAATATCTCTCTCTCACACACACACACACACAAACACACAGAGAGAGAGAGAGAGAGAGAGAGAGAGAGAGCGCAATCTCAGCTCCCTAATTTCTTTTGTTTCCGATGAGATCAGCTAACCTTGCAGACAGTTTTGGCTTCCCCCAAGAGATAACACAAGAGGAAGCGGTATTCTGGGCCTGGGACTATTATAGACACCCAGCCATCCAGGCTGTGTCCAAGTGTTGGTAGACAGATAACTTGAAATCATGTGAGTCATACCTGGATTCCTTAGCAATCATGTTCTCTCTCCCACTCCCTCTCTCTCCTTCCTTCACCCCTTTTCAAATCTGACACCAGGACGGGAAGTGGTGGCGCATGCCTTTAAACACAGCACTCAGGAGGCAGAGGCAGGCGGATTTCTGAGTTTGAGGCCAGCCTGGTCTACAGAGTGAGTTCCAGGACAGCCAGGGCTACACAGAGAAACCCTGTCTCAAAAAACAAAAAAAAAAAAAAAAAATAAAGAAGGAAAGACAGATGGACAGACAGACAGACAGAAAGAATGAATCAAGCACCAGCACACAGAGAAGAGATTCTAGAGATTCTAAACCTTGCAAGGTTCCATGAAAAACTCTGTGACCCACAAGTCATGGACTTCTACTGTCTTTTTCTGTCTCAAGTCAGGGTTAGAGTAGAGAGAGAGTGAACATACACGTGAATGTATTTTACAAGCACCTGGAGTTTTCAAATGTATGCTGATGCTATGTGATGTAAAAATTATTTTTAAACATTACTAAACTCTTTTTATCTTCTTGTTCTAATACATTCTTTTAACTAATAAAGTCTCACTATTATTATTATTTGAAGGTCCTATGGAAAAAAGTTGATAGTCACTATTCTACCTCATAATGTAATCAATGATATAGAAGCTTAAAATTGCCTAAACACAAAATAAAATGGAGCAAATATAATGAGGGAATATTTTCACTTAAAAAAAAAAAAAAAGCTACCAGAAACTGTCATGTGAACTTCAGAACAAAGTATGGAGCAGCACGGCTAACATCACAGCAATAATTCAAAAGCAGGTAATAAACCACACATCACTGACAGAATTTAGAATCTAGGAGAACACAGACCTTAAAAACCAGCTAAACACTATCATTTAGAAATAAAGCTTATACCTAAAACTAAGTAGAAAATTTGCATAGAAGACTTTATCGTATTTCAATCATAAACCAACATTTCCAACAGACAAGCAATAAATACAGCTTTGAGTTGGACCCCAGTACCACCAATAGAAAAAGTAATAGTAGTAAGTAAAAATGGGTAATCAAGACTTGACAGACCAATGAACACAGAGAGCTTTATCTTTACCTTATGTAAACCATTTAAAAGACCAGGAAAAGAACTTATTTTATGGAAAAAAATAACCTCGATATAAAGCTGTTCAAGAACAGAACAAGAAAATTATACAAGATTCTTCATGAACAAAGAAGCAAAGACCTTTTAATATTTCAGCTACTTAGGGCCAGAGATGGCTCAACTAATAGGCACTTGCCACCAAGCCTAGAACCCACTTGGTGGAAAGGGAAGAATGATTCTTGCAGAGTCTATCTATCTTCTGACCTCCATACACGTGCACACAATGAAATATATGCAGAAAAAAATTAGATGTCAGACAATGAAATCTGGTATGATGGCTTACAGCTGTAACCCCAGCACTCAGACAACTGAAGCAGGAGGAAGGGGAAAGGGAATCAGAGGTCAGCCAGGACCATAAGGTGAGATTCTGTCTTAAAATGGGGTGGGGAGAACCATCCTAATTCAACTCAGCACTGCTGTTCGGTTGGTTTGGTGAGAAGATCTCACTATGTACCCTATGTAGCTCAGGATGGCCTCGAGCTAGCAATCGTCCAGCTTCAAGCCCCCTAAGTGTGCCAACTCCCTGTTGATGCTTTTTAAAATCACAAGCAAATACAATCTATCCGCCCCAAACAATTCAAGTATGGTTCATTATCAGAAAATTTACATTCATGTAGTAGACTACTGGCTATCATAATACAGTAAAGGAAAAACCAGTGTGATCGCCTCAATGGATAATGAAAAAAACATTAAATAAATATAAGCTATCTGTGTGTGTGTGTGTGTGTGTGTGTGTGTGTGTGTGTTCAAGTCATAAAAGCTAGAGGATTTAATTCAGCAGAAGGATGACTGTCTAACGTCATAAGACTCTGATCCCCAGCACAACAGTCAGTCTTACTATGAACAGAAAATATAGATTGGATGAAAAAAACAGCCATCAAAAAGCTTTTAAAGTAGTTGGGTTTACTTAAGAAAGCAATTTAAAAAAAAAAAAAGAGGCTATGGCAGGGTGGACTATCACCAAACTGCTGCTGCAGGGGTGGGCTATCACCAAACTGCTG
>JADRCH010000330.1:2640881-2668056 GCA_019843965.1 Rhynchomys soricoides
CAAACTGCTGCTGCAGGGGTGGGCTATCACCAAACTGCTGCTGCAGGAGTGGACTATCACCAAACTGCTGCTGCAGGGGTGGACTATCACCAAACTGCTCCACACCTCTAGATAGTTCTACATCTGTTATCACTCATGGATACTAGTCTACTATCAGAAAGCGTTCTCACAGAGAGGGAGGGTGTGTCTTAGCACAGGTCTTGCAGTAGTCCTGGGTTAGGATCATCTGCCACCCAGGGCTCAGTTACTTTCAACAAGTTACTGAGCTTCTGAGCCTCTGCAGCCTCGTGAACAAAATGAATTGGATTAAATAACAACCAGTCACACATGGAATTTAAGAAATGGAACTGTTCCATGGGGTTCCTTGGGAAAAACAATACAGATTTTAAACAACTTAAGGAAAAGCAACTTTGTTTTGGTTAACTTATTCATGTGTGTGTGCATCTGTGTGTGAGTGCATGTGTCAGTGTATGTTTGTGGAGAGAGAGAGAGAGAGAGAGAGAGAGAGAGAGAGAGAGAGAGAGAGTGTTATATGTGCACATGTGTATTCATGCGCACACAGGAAAGCCATAACCCATTAATCCTCAATCAAATTCAACTAGACTGGCTACCCAGCCGGTAAGCCACCAGGACTCTCCAGACTCTACCCCCTGACCCCCGATGTTGGGGTTACAGGTACATATCACTATACCCAACCTTTTACGTAGGATCCAAACTCAGGTCCTCATGCTTACAAAGCAGGCTCTTTCTCCAGTGAGTCATCTCCCCAGACCTGCTTTTCCAGGAAAAGGCTGAGGCAGTCAACAGTCTCTATATACCTACGGGAGGAGTCACTTAGTCAATAGTATGTGTGATCCTTGAATCCTTAAAAGCTCCTTCACTCTTTACAGTTTGAGAATTTTAGGACAAAGAAGCCAAGGGGATGGCTTAGTGCAGTACAGAACTTGCTGTTCAATCCTGGCAGCCTGACCTATATCCTTGGAACCTACGAGAGCTAGATGAGGTGCAGCTTGCATCTATCAGAAGAATAACGTAACCCAAAGCTCACAAAAGCAGCAGCAGGACAGAAACCAAAGGAGAACCTGCCTCCACTGCAGAGAAAACCAAGTCCTGGAAGTTATCCTCCGACCTCACACCCACATTACGGCAAGCACATGCCTGCACCTACACATATGCCATAAACCACATATATAAACACATAATAAATAAACAGGAATTATTAAGACAGTGAAATGCATCACAAATTACATCTGTGTTTTTCTCTTTTTTGAAACACTTAGGAAAAGAATAAACTGTTATCATCTAAAAGAGGTGCACGACTTTAATCCTTCAACTCAGGAGCCAGAGGCAGGTGAATTTAAATTTAAAGGCAGCCTGGTCTACATAGTGAGACTGTGTCTTAAAGCAAAACAAGTTATTACTTTCCGAGAGTGAATGGTGGGTCACACTTCTTTCTGGAAAGTCAGACTATAAAATGAACATACCTCTGAAAACCATGAAATCTGCAATAAGAAAGTAACAGGGTGATCTTGAGTGAGTCTGTTTGTCAAGGATTAGTCTTTTTATCTATATAATGAGCTTATTACTGTTGGTACATATCTGCAATCTTGGGATCAGGATTTTAGGCCAGCTTGGCTACATATGCAGCTCGAAGTTAACTTAGGCCACATGAGACTGCCTCAAAAGTGAGAGTTTATTTTAAATGGGCAGAATCTTAACATTGGCATTCTCAGAATTACATGGTGTCTTAGTCAGGGTATTATTGCTGTGTCAAAAACCATGACCATGCCAGGCATGGCGGTGCACGCCTTTAATCCCAGCACTCGGGAGACAGAGGCAGGTGGATTTCTGAGTTCAAGGCCAGCCTGGTCTACAGAGTGAGTTCCAGGACAGTCAGGGCTATACAGAGAAACCCTGTCTAAAAAAAAAACAAAAAACCATGACCAAATAGCAAGTTGTGGCGGAAAGGATTTATTTGGCTTACAAGTCCACATTGTTGCTCATTACTAAAGGAAATCAGGACAGGAACGGCACAGGCAAGAGTTGATGTAGAAACCATGGAGAGGTGTCTCATTTTTGGCTTGCTCTCATGGCTTGCTCAGCTTGCTTTCTTCTAGAACCCAGGACCACCAGCCCAGGGAGACACCACTCACAATGGGCTGGGCCCTCCCCCATCAATTACAAATTAAGAAAATGCCTTACAGCCAGATCTTAGCCAGGCATTTTCTCAATTAAGGTTCCTCCTTTCAGATTACTACAGTTTGTGTGTCAAGTTGACATAAGACTAGCCAGCATACATGGTAATACATGTATATACATCCCAGTAGTATATATGTGATCTCCCTGAGCCCTCTGAGTTCTTAATCTTGTGATCATTCTGTGGACAATAGAAACACAAGTGACACAAGTCTAGTGTTTTATCTGTTCATTTCTCAATCATGCAGGATAAATAAAGTAAGCCAGATTTAACCTGTCAACCTATTTAGATGTCATCTGCAAATTAATAAACTGACTCCATTTATTACTGAGAAGACTCAAGTTATTTTTAAGGAAGTCAATCCAAAACAGCAGTATACCGCTATGTTTAATATAGCAAGTCCAAAGGGGAGCTATTTAAAATCAAGAGTGCTTGCTCTGGGTCAAAAATACAGTGAGGCAGCATTATCTCACAAAACTTGGCCATCCAGCTGAAGAGAAAAAGGTCTTCTTAAAATAGAAATGGAAAGGATCACAAAAACCTCAAGTTAAAAAAACCAAACAAAACAACAACAAATGAATAAAACAAACCACCCCGAAACATCAAAAGCATACATTAGACCTAGGCAAACAAATGGCATTGAATGATATGATTTAAAAATTACTCTAAAAATCAAAAATTCTATGCTCTTTAACCAACAAGTGGGTTTAAAAACACAAATCACAAGACAATTGTTTGGGTGCTTAAGATCAAAAGAAAACAAAAGCTAATTATAAGTGCCGACAATATAAAACAAAACACTATTTACCTTAGGCCAAAAAGACCTAAATGAGATCTAAGTTTGTTTTGATACCTTTAAAATATATTTGTTATACATTAATATAAACTATCTTAAAATCTTACAGGTATAAGCCATATTATGCCTAACTGAGAGTGTTTAATAAGGATGAGAACAAGTGCTTCCCTGGGGAAACAGGATGAATGGATGGAGCACAGAGCTCTCTCACACGGTGCTCTCAGAACATTGTTTGATTCAGCAGGCCTAGCTAGCTCAATATGCTTCAGAAACAATCCAAGCTGGCAAATCAACCAGAGCTTTGACAGTTCCCAGCAAGCTGTTGAGAGCAGCAATGAGGCAGAAGGTAACACGTTCCAGTGCCTGTGCAACAGCCTTTGCCTGCCAACAGACAAGTGCACTCTGCTCCTTACAGGGAGCTTATGCACAGGACGCAAGGGATAGCTTGAGAACCCTGTGGGCACTGAGTGGCCTTAGATGGGGCCAAGAAATAAGAACGCACTTCCCACTCAGGAGGCGGAGGCAGAGGCAGATGGATCTGTGTGAGGCCAGCGTGGTCTATCTACATAAGGAGTTCAGAACAGGCAGGGCTACACAGGGAAACCTTGTCTTTATTTTATTTTTTTTATTTATTTATTTATTTATTTATTTGGTTTTTCGAGGCAGGATTTCTCTGTGTAGCCCTGGCTGTCCTGGAACTCACTCTGTAGACCAGGCTGGCCTCGAACTCAGAAATCTGCCTGCCTCTGCCTCCCGAGTGCTGGGATTAAAGGCATGCACCACCATTCCCGGCGAAACCTTGCCTTTAAAAGAGAGAGAGAGAGAGAGAGAGAGACTCCATGGTATACTACAAAGGCATTTTTTTTTTCCCCAAGAAAATTCAAACAACTCATCAGTAACATTTCTCACCTATAAGGAATCAGTGTGAATCAAAGGAATCAAAGTCCACACTGACAGAAACTGAAGCTCGCCAGTTTGGCATACAACTTATTCTTCATTTTAGCACTGTCACCTACGATCCATTCTGAATCTGAACCTTGCTGAAAAGCGCTGCCACACTGTGGCTCAAAAACTACAAAGCTTCCTTCCTACCAGCTCAAAATCCCCCAGCCAGGCTTCCAAGGACTTTCATTCATGGCCCCAAACTACCTCATCAGGCTTAGTTTCCTGCCACCTCCGCCATGACCAGCCCTCCCCTCAAGCACCTCCATGACTCGCATTCACTTCTCATTACATCCCGAGTAGTTTGCCTTCTCTATTCTCCCTAGTCTCACATTGAACATGACACCTCCTTCCACTATCTTATAAAGTCCATTTGTATCACAGCTCCTGAGCTGAAGGTTCGCAAAATATCTCCACCTTTTGTTTCTCTTTAATACATAGGAAAAGAAGCCTGTAATCCAACTAGCTCAGGAAACTCAAGCAGGAGGATCTTGAATTCGAAGCCAGATGAGCTAAGTGTGAGACTGCTGTTTGAAAAGAGAAAAACAAAGACAGTTCATATATCTGGCATACCCCAACATGCCCCCATGTGTGTCTGGAACTACATGCAATTCCCAGGCATAACAGCTGTAATGTAATTCCACTCATTCCTATTCCAGTAAAAATAAAAAATAAAATAAAAAGCAAAATAGTATACTACACTTCAGTGAGTGGAGAAGAAAAACAACAACAGTAAGCTGTGATGAGGGATGGGACTGAATATTCTCCATTTTTTTTCTTTCCAACAACACCTGCTCCTACCCCTTGGCCAGTTTCAATTTACTTATTTTAGTTTTTCCCCTTAATCTTATATATGTGGGTGTTTTGTCAGCGTGTAGTCTGTGGAGTATATGAATACACTGCCTGGTGCCTCTGGGGGCCAGAAGAGGCTCTAATCCCCTGAAGTGGACATATGCTACAATATGAGTACTGGGAACCAAATCCATGTCCTTTAGAAGAGCAGCCATGCTCTTACCTGCTAAGCCATCTCAGTATTGGTAAATTTTGTAGTTTATTACTATTAATAAACTACGTATAATACTTTTCACAGAAGATTTTTCACTCTGTACTGTTATAAACTGCTATTCTATGTATCAATGAGCATGTTAGACAAATAGAGAGCAATAAATAATTAACCAATGAGTGTGTCTAGGCCATTAATCAATCAATTATATATAAATATCAGTTAATGCTCAGCTGACAAATGATGATTGATGAAAATAAAAACTATAATCACGGAATGAAAGAGCCACCATGCCTGCTGACAGTTTCTAAAGGGCAAATCTCTTCTCGGGAGGTGAGTCTAATATTTTAATAGCCCATCATGGCTACTGCTCTCCTAAAGTTTATGAAAATCAAAACAGTTTCTATGGCAATTGTCAAACTGTGTGGCTATGATTCAAATCTTAGGTAAACTTAGTGAATTGTGAACTCATTTTCCAGTGCAGTCAGAGACCAGATAACTGGTTCCACCCACAAAAAGAAAGCCTTGCTGTGTCCTGCAAATCTTGTTCTGTATTAAAATATCATTGTTTTGGGTTTGCTCTGGTTTTGGTTTTTGTTGTTGTTTTGTTTTGCTTTGTTTTTTAAACAAGAGTCTCACTATGTAACCCTGGCTGTTTGGGAACTCACTCTGTAGATCAGGCTGGCCTGGAACTCACAAATATCTGCCTGTCTTTGCCTCCTGGGTGCTGAAATTAAAGATGCCTGTCACTGTACCCAGCCTTTAAATGGTTCTTTTACAAGAAGGAACACCCTGAGCACTGCAAGTCCTTCAATGGCAATTACAACATAAACTCATACTGAATATTCCATATCTAAAAGGCTTGAGATCAGAAATAGTTCTGATTTTAAGGGTTTTTTTTGGGGGGGGGGGTTGTCTTTTTTTTTTTTTACTAGAATATTCAATCCGTGTGTCACTTTTAACTAATATTAAACTCACTTTTCAATATTCCCTGAATTGCCAGTCATATAAGTAAGCCTGTAATTTGATTTTGAGACTATTCCAAACTCTTTAAATATATACAAGATGATTTGAATATGAACCTAGCCATGGGCCAAGAGTCTTCTGTTTTCTGTAGCCTTGGCATCCTCACAGTCTAGAAACTGAACCTAACAGTGAGTTTCTAAAACTTATTTCCTTCCTTGTGTTGCCTAAGAAGCAGTCACTAGAGCCATGTAACACAGACTTCAGAGAAAGCAAAGGTCAGTAATGCCCTGGAAACATCCAAACATCAACCAAACAGCCCCAAAGAATGTCCTACTCAACAATTCCAAGGCTATAATTAATTGCTTCCATCTGTTTCCCTGGGTCCCCTCCCCTTCACAGCCAAGACATCTATTTTCTGCTTCCTTACATCCTAAAGAAAAGCAAGAAAAGCCTAACCATTGTGTTTTAAATTGTAGAGAATTTACTTGCTCCCAGAGCTGACAACCACATTCATCTTGTTTGGGCTTTAAGCTACAGTAAGATTTCAGTGTGACTAATTAAGTAATACACTTTTTAAATTAACTGCTCAGTATTTTTCAGCTCATCATAACACACTGGTTTTCCCAGGTTCTCAGACCAAGTTTTTTGCCTCATGGTGCAATAAATGTTCAAGCCTCTGGGCTTCAGCCTCCGACTGACCTTACATGAGTAATGTTTCACTGAAATATACACAGTGATGACTTTCTAATCCTGTCGTTCCTTCCACACTTACAGGTTCACATTCTCCTCATCGAATAGGGCTATGAAATTACTCTGAAATAAACTTTATACAAGAATAGCAGGAGAAATGCTTAGTTATTTTTTCATTTCCAGTTGCCAGAGTAAAGGACTGCTCCCCTAGTTACCACTAGGAGCCATCTGGGGGAGAGGGGCCCTCTTTGTTTTAGGATTTATTTTATTTTTCAACCTCCACATACACATGAACACACACACACACACAGAAGTAACTCTTGGGATTAATTACCTTTTCTTTCTATCAAGAATACTATTCTATTTAGTAACAAATGGTTAGTTACTCACTTAATAAATGCTGGTGGCATATCTCTCTTCAAAATCTGATCCTCGGTTGTCTGAACAGTCTCTTTTCCAACCTACAAGAGGAAGGCATGAGTCAAACATAAATTCTCAGACTGTTACTAACCTTTTCTTAAGCATGTCTAAAACAGAGTTTAAGACATAATGAATCCAGGCATGGTAGCATGTACCCACATCCTATCACTCAAGAGGCTGAGCCAAGAGTGTTACCAGTTTGAGGCCAGCAAAGTTACCCCTATGGTACCGGTCAAAACAACAACAAACAAAAATCATCCACAATCTAGTTTCAAAAGAAAAGTGAGGGATATTCCAATTATTAAGATCACTCAAATCAGGCATGGGGGCACACAGCTGTAACCCCATCACTTAGGAGAAGGAAGCAGGAGGATCTGCAGGTCATCGTCATCTTTATCTACATAGGGAGGTCGAAGCCAGCAGAGGAGGTGTGAGAACTTGTCCCAAAAGGAAAAAAGAAAAGAACTGTTCCCATATCATGTTTTCACAATATAATTAGAAAATGACATGAAGTCAAAACACAGTGCTGTTACCATTTCCTTAAAGAAATTTGGAGGCGTCACTGAGAAAAGTGAGAGAATAGAGAAACCTGTTGAAAATAGACATGCATATGCTACACTGAAAAACCTCTCAACAGTCACACAAAGTACACAACTTAAGCAGAATAAAATGAATATATAAAATATTACGCACACAAATATATATGCGGGGGGGGGAGGAGACTGGAAAAATCTCTAATGAAATTCTCTCTCTCCTTTTTTTTTTTTTTTGGTTTTTCGAGACAGGGTTTCTCTGTATAGCCCTGGATGTCCTGGAACTCACTCTGTAGACCAGGCTGGCCTCGAACTCAGAAATCTGCCTGCCTCTTCTAATGAAATTCTAACTTTGATACTAGAAATCAAACAATAAAACATGAAACCTTAGTATGACGTGTGTGTGTGTGTGTGTGTGTGTGTGTGTGAAAATAACATGCTTTTCCAGATCTTACAAGCAGTATCACCAAACATGATAATTACAGCATTCACAAAAGTGTTCACTACCATGTTGCTCATAACAGCCAAAATACTTTTTAAATAACGCACCTAACAGAAGCAGTTAAGCAAATTAAGGCACATCTTAATTTGAGGGAAGGCCAATATGGTTCTAAAGACTCAATGCTGTGGGAAAATACTTCTGAAAGACTTATATTTCATGTAGAAGAACAATAGCAAGATGTGGTAGCTCATACATACAATCTCAGCACCAGGGAGTAAAGGCAGGAGGGGGACAAGTGTACAAAAACCTGGATACAGAGTGAGCTCCGGGCCAGTTTGAAATCACAAAACAGGTCTGGAGCTATAGCTCAGTGTTACACTGGTCTGGTACACATAAGGCCTTGGGTTCAATTCCCAGCACCCTCCCAAAAATATTAAAAATCATTTATAGAATATAATGTTTAGGTTGTTAACACTAAGCCAGGTGTGCTGGCTCACACATATGATTTTGGCACTTAGGAGGCTGAGAGAAAATTAACATGGATTTGAAGCTACCCTCGGCTATATACTGAGCTCTAGGAAAGCCTGAGCTACAGAGTGAAACTTTATCTAAAAAACAAAAAAATACATGATGCATAAAAACAAAAATACAACTGGAGAGATATCTTAGTTGGCATTTGCCCTGAACACATGAGAACCAGACTTTAAGTTCTAGAACCCATGTGAAAAAGCCAGGTGTGGTAGCACATGCTTATAATCCCAGTGCTGGGAATATGGAGACAAGCAGCTAGTCTAGACTGGCAAACTTCCAATCCCAATGAAAGACCTTGTATCAAGAAATAAGGTAGACAGCTCCTTGAGAACACCACCAGACATGACTTCTGGCCTCCACATACATGCAAATGTGCATTCACCTGTAGGCACAGGTACCTACATATGTGCACGCACGCACATACATCACAAATAATAACTAATAATAAAGACTTGAATAAGTAAATAAAACTTATCACCTCAGCACCACAAAAACTGTCAAAGCATTAAGTCACTGAACAACCAACCAAAGAGCATACATGGGCTGGAACTAGTCGCCCACCCCCTACACACAGACACAAGCACACACTGCAGATGTGCAGTTTGGTGTTCATGTAGGTCCCCCAACTGGGGTAGTCAGGAGGTGGGGGGGGTGTACTATCCCTGATTATGTTGCCTACCTGTGGATCCTGTTCTCATAACTGTGCTGCTTGGTCTGGCTTCAGTGGGAGATGTTCCCAGTCCTGCAGTGACTTGATGTGCCAGGGTGGGTTGGTACCCAGGGCGAGCAAGGAGGAGGAAAGGGGCTGGGTGAGAGGGGCACTGGGAGAAGAGGGGGGTTTTGATCAAGATGTACAGTGAATAAATAAATAAATGGAAAAATACTGTCATACTAACTAGACTGTATAAGTACTCGTATATGTATTATATCACAAATTATAATCTTCCTCATTGTTTTCAAAATTCATTCCTATGCAAAGGCTAGATGTCCATTATTATCCCCTTGTACCTTATCTAATATGCCAAAGAGGTGAACTATACACTTGATCTTACCAAAAGCTTGAGAAACCACTGCAGGAAGCAACACTGTAAGCAGTGATACTCACCCACTCTATCAGCATAAATCTGCTTAGGTATGCTCAGTCATGAGGTTAAACCACTTTAGAGTGCAGAAATGTGAAATTTCTTAAGGCCGGGTTAGGGAGCATCTTAATCCTACTTAGCCATTTAACTTTTGATTTGGGTTTAAAGAAAAAAGTGAGCAAGAAAATCCCTAAATGCACAATAAATCAGCTAAAGAAAAGGCGACAATATACTATTCTTAGAGAATACAAGCCATGCATAAATTACTGAAGACAAGTTTTTTTCCTATCAAGTTAATAGCTCAGAAAGAGCAACACACAGTGCTGTGTAAGAACCAGCACTTCCACAGACAATAGGCTGTCTGTAGCATAATAAAAGCCTTTCAAATCAGCAACTGCTGTAAGAGTTTCTCAGATAAAATATGGCAGAATATTTCCAGATGTATTGTTTGCTATGTTTGCTGGCTGAAACCAACCATTCAAAAAGCTGTGGACCAGGATTTCATGAAGTAAAGGACGAAGTTCAGGCATGAAGTCACCAGTTCATACTAAGAATAATGGACTTAAAAGAATTTTCACAGTTAAGAAACATGGAGAGTCCTTTAACATATACATAGGGAGGAGGGGATGGAGAAACAGCATACAAAGGAAGAAGAAGAAAGGAAGTGAGTTCCTCTCAAAGCTCCTTTAGAAAAGGAGGGTTGTTCAGTGTTACTGACCCACATGTCAGACACTGCTCTAGGTACTAAAGATGAAGCAGACAGTAAGCTTCCTGCCACTATGGAAATTACATTCTAGTGAGGTTATACAGAAAGTCACAAGGAAATGAAAGAGCTGAGGCTGTGGCTCAGGTGGTAGAGCGCTAGTAACCTAGCATGCAAGAAGGTAGAGCACTGGCCAAGCATGTGGGAAGCCCCAGGTTTGATAACCCAGGAGAGGTGGAACACTCAGGAGACAGAGGCATTGTACACTGATGTACACACACAGGCAAAACATTCATACACATAAAGTGAAATTTAAAAAAAAAAAAAGAAAGAAAGAAAATCAGACGAAACAGTTTGTTATAAAGAAATAATACTAGAACTGAGGCTTTGAAGCCAAGGAGAAAACTCATTCTAAAGATCTGGGTCCAGTGACCATGCTACTCAGGAGACCAGAGCAGGAAGACTGCAAGTTCTAGGCCACCCTGAATAACCCAGTGAGATCCTGGGTCAAAAGCATAAACCTATTCTACCTATAAGCCATTGCAGACTTCCAATAGTTAACACAGTACTAGTGAACTAGTCTACTTCTTGTTTGTTTTGTTGTATTTTTATTTATAAAACATGAGTACCATAGATACAGTCTGCATGGTCATGGGGAGACTGGAGGAAATGTATTTCTTGTCATCTCTTGCTTGGCTTCAAAACCCAAAATTCTGTCTTTGGTTTGCCTAGATTTTACAAATCAGTAGTTACCGTTCTGGTCTTTATACCCTTAGAAACTGGCTTCTCTGGATGCCCTGGATGCTGTGACACATACGCAATAAACACTGAACTGTCCAGAAGTACAACAGAGGATGGCAGCAGGTCAACACTAAGTCCCAGGTCTAGCTCTTTCTTTTGTGAAGAGGTCACTTGGTAAAGACATTAAAAAAGGTTGATGAGTAATGGAAGAATGAGTTAATAGAAAGGGTCAGGAGACACATTGTTTTATACGATTAATGTTCAGTGTTAGAAGTCCAGTGTTAGAAGGTTTATTATTCCCAATAGGTCAGTAATGTGTCTCACACCTGTGCAACACCACATCACCAAAACACCTGGCCTGTTAAGCCAAAGGCTGATACAGAACAGAATCTGGTACCTCATTTGTTGTTCCAGATTAGCTAATAAACAGCTGGGACTTCAGACAAGTTATGTAACTACTTTTCCTTTAATCACTTCTTTCATCACTGTGACCTAAGTGCCTTAGGGGATGAGGTGATGGCTCAGTGATTAAGAGTGAGGTCTGCTCATCCAAGGGACCAAGTCCACATTCCAGTATCTTTGTCAACAATTTTCACAGCCACCTATGATTCCAGTTCCAGAGGCTCCAATTCCCTCTTCTGGCCTCTAGCTCACACAAACACACACACATCATCATCATCATCATCATCATTATCATTTCAATTAAAGTGTTAAAATATAGCAATAAGGTTGGTAAACTTTTAATGGACTCTAATAACTTATTAATACAAAGTATTAAAGTGAATGGATGATTTTTGGACTGCAATGTAATTAACCAAATATTTTACGATAAATTACTGTAATTCTTATATATGAAAGCAAAAAAAAAAAAATAGAAATTTTCTACTGAAAAACAAATTCAGGATCTTGAAGGATGGCACAGAAGTATAAATTTGCGGTTCTTTCAGAGGACCTGAGTTCAAGTCTCAGTAGCCATATCCAGTGGTTCACAACCACTTATAACTTCAGCTCCAGTGGCTTCTGACACTTCTAGCCTCTGTGCACACCTGCACTTGTGTGCATTTATCTACACACAGAAAAATACATACAATTAAAAATAGTTTTAAAATTTAAAAGCAAAGAAAATATTAACAAATGGTCCTTAATTATATGAGGCTCTGAGCAAGTTGTCTGGTCACTGTTTTAAATCAATTATCACTGCTAAATTTCTTTTCTTTTTTTTTTCTTTTTTTCCTTGGTTTTTTTCAAGACAGGGTTTCTCTGTGTAGCCTTGGCTGTCCTGGAACTCTGTAGACCAGGCTGGCCTTGAACTCAGAAAGCCACCTGCCTCTGCCTCCCAAGTGCTGGGATTAAAAGAGTGCGCCACCACTGCCCGGTTCACTAAATTCTATTGCTCTGTAGTACTCAGATTTGTTCACTGCTAGCCATTGCTCTTAAGA
Source organism: Rhynchomys soricoides (assembly GCA_019843965.1). Taxonomy (NCBI): domain Eukaryota; kingdom Metazoa; phylum Chordata; class Mammalia; order Rodentia; family Muridae; genus Rhynchomys; species Rhynchomys soricoides. The sequence continues at coordinate 2,653,367 of JADRCH010000330.1, forward strand.
CCTGGTTTATATTCAATCCAATAATCAAGTTCTCCCTGCCAACTATGTGTCGCCTAGGTGGTAGGAGGAGAAAAAGAAAGAACACATCCTGGGTCATATAAACTGAAATAGTGAATGAGAAACAGGCCTGGGGGCAGCTTCAGGGTACTTGGCAGGAAGCCTTGTTTCTTCTGAAGGCTCTTACTTTGCTCTGTAGTTAATTTAAATATCTTTTGTTCAATATGTGACTTTCAAATCAAAAATTCTATATAAGAAGGCTCTTGTCTTCTGCTATTGTTATTATTAATCTTTTCATCACAAGCTACTCAAGTTCAAAAACATAGAATGCTTGCTTGCTTTCCAGGGGGAAGAAGGCAGGGGAAGGTGCTAACCAAGTTACTACTTAGACTGAAAAATATGTTAATAGATGTCTCCCTTAGCTACATTAAATTTAAGAAAATGGTTAAGACGAAACACAGCAGAGAGGACTTGTATCACCAGTTTGTATAGTATAAGTGGTGACTACAGAGCTTTATAAAAGGTGGCAAGGTGACAGACATGGTGCTGCATGCAGTAACCCTCATAGTCTTTAATGAGGCAGGAAGACTGTGAGGTAAGAATCCAGCCCAGGCTGTAAAGTGAGACCATGTTTAAACAATAGGTTTTCTTTCTTTTTTCTTTTTCTTCCTTCTTTCCTTTCTTTCTTTTAAATACAAGGCCTCACTTTGTAGTTCTGACTGGCCCAGACCTTACTAAATAGATTTGAGTGGCCTTGAGACCAGCATGATCTTGCTATCACAGAGATCCCCCCTGCCTCTACCTTTGGAGTGCTGGGATTAAGGGTGAACTTTGGAAGCCTAGTCCCAGTGTCTTCTTAAATAGGGTCTAGTGAACCAGGCTGTTCTGCTAACATTTATCCAGCCTTAATTAATGCATGCAATCTTAGCTGTTGGGTAGAATAAACATCATACTCAGGTAGACAATAGGATCTTAATCTAAGCCTTTACACTGCCACAGTCCACAAGGGCAATCATTTATGACTAACCAATCAAGATCAGACTTGGGCATGAGATAGTACTTTAGCTCAAATCAGTCTTTAAGGGCATTGTTAGTTAGCCTGAGCAACCCATTATACTGAAAAGTCACTGTGACATGTAAATGTACCCAATGCCAGGCTCAGGCCATTTGATAATAATGTTTGTGACCTACATCAGCACAGTTCTATAATGAAAATAGATTTGCATTTCACCCAACCCCTTCATTGATAAACTTTAACAATCATCCCTAACTGGCATCAGGTATTTAAAAGTAATACATCCAGAAAAAAACGAGCTGGGCAGTGGTGGCGCACGCCTTGAATCCCAGCACTTGGGAGGCAGAGGCAGGTGGATTTCTGAGTTAGAGGCCAGCCTGGTCTACAGAGTGAGTTCCAGGACAGCCAGGTTTATACAGAGAAACCCCGTCTCGGAAAAAAAACGAAAAAACCAAAAACAAAAAAAAAAACAAACGGAAAAAAAACGAGAACTGCAATCCACTCTGCTTTCCACTTTAATCATTCATTGAATGAAGCACTTACTAAGCATTTCCTATATGGTAAGCACTGTGTACATCACCATGGGATACAAGTTTAGTGAACTACCCATGACCTTCTTAGACAAGACAAATGCTTAAGCAAAAACAGTATGCTCGACTAGGGTTACATCCAGGTTTCCATGACTTATTAAAACAGTAGAGAGAAAAAGGAGTTCGGCCCAACTGACCATTCTCTAGGAGAAACAGAAAAGAAGGCGGCTTTCCAGTTTAGAAGGCATAGCCAGCTTAGAAAGCACAGCTCTACATGGCAGAAACATGGGGTACTGGGCAGAGAAGAAACATGAAAAGGTTAGGAAATTACAGAACCATAAAGGAGCCACATCATGAAAAGCCCTGTATGTAATACTATGGGCAAAATAGCCTCTAAACAATGGGAAATTTGTCACATTAACAAGTAATTCAGACCTGCAGGCTTCCTTGAAAATTGGGAAAATCTGATTATATTAAGTCATATTTCCACATGACAATAAACTGGAGACTGTAATAGCTTGCTAGGGACTACAGTGTTTTAAATTTACCACAGTCCTCATAACTCCACAGTGTCCTATAGCTGTCCTGACTCACTCACAAACCACTCGGTACAATACAGCGAGTACATGCTATTAAGGAGTGAATACAGCTCCCTACTAGCATAGACTTTACTCAAAATGCCTAGTTCCCCAACGACGAAACTTTCGATTGTTCCCCAATTATATATCTAAACAGAAAAAAAGAAAATTGGATAGAGAAAGACACATCATGGAAAACATAATTTCAGATGACTTATTTTCTTGCTAATTCTTGTTAGTACATTCCAGATAGGGGGAAAGGCAGATAAATATGTATTGCCTTCATAATTAGGAAATTCCAAAGTGCTGACCAGGTATGATGGCACATGCCTATAATCTCAGCACAAGTGAGGTTAAGACAAAATAGGTCTAAGGCCAGCCTGGAATACAAAGTGAGTTCAAGGTTACACAGAGTTTGAAGCCAGCATGGCACATATAGTGATACTTTGTCTTAAAAGAAAAGGAAAATCCATACTTTATCAACAATATCCTTTGACACATAACAATTTATATAAAATGTAAGAAACTGTCAGTGATGAAAGTTCCCACTTGTAACAAATTTCAACAAACTAATGTATATGTGTATAAATAAGAACACAATCATATGAGTCAACACAGGTGAACCATGTTAATGGGAACTTCTAAGGTCAAACAAGCTCATCTAACACCATAGTTCCCTGCCTTGGCAGCAGCTGTTTATTCTACCCAACAACTGAGATTGCATGCATTAATTAAGGCTGCATAAATGTTAGCAAAGCAGCCTGGTTCACTAGACCCTATTCAAGAAGACACTGGGAATAGGCTTCCAAAGTGAAAAGGCTTCCTTCCATGTGCAAATACTTCATCCTCTCTCTCAACTCAAAATTCTTCCATAGGCTTTATAACCACTTCTGGAGAGGAAGATAGACCATAAGTACATGCCTGTATCTTCCTCACCAATTCCCTCAAACACAAACTAGGCCTCTTCCACTTCATGAATTGGCAATTGTAGGGTGAGAAAGAATACAGCAGTCTATTCCAGATATCTCATTTCAGGAATGACACTCTGGGGCTGGAAATGTAGCTTGGTGGTGGCATACCACCAAGTGCATGACCTAGTATGTGTAAGGTCATGCATTCAATTCCCAAGAGAAAGAAAAGGGGGAGGGGGAGAGAAAAGGGGAGGGAAGGAGGGAGGGAGAGAGGTGGAGGGGAGCAAAGAGCTTTGCAAAGGTTATTTCTCTTCAGAAAGTTAGAGGCCCACTGAATACTAAAGTGGTTTTCATGTTGATTTTAAACACACACACCTAGGTGAATTCTAGATCCCCCAAGTCCCATGTTTAGTTCTACCTCTAATGATAATAAAACAAGCATTAACTATAGGAAAATACAAAAGAGCGACTTTTTGGTTTGGTTTGGTTTTTGGTATTAAAGACTACTTACAGAAGGACTCAGTAGCATTCCCCAATGGTTATAATTAAGTAATTATTGCATACTCATAAATACTGATGAGGAAGGGAAGATCTCTGGATGACCTGAATGCTATTTTTAATAAATGTTTCAAGTATAGTGCAAAATCCTTAGGGAAATTGTGACTTCAGATCTAAGAATGGTTTTTCCCTCACAGCTATGACAGTGACTGGCACAGAGTAAGAGCTCAGAAAAGAACTGTTCACTGAAACAGGAAAAGGTTTAAAGCAAGGAGCAGAGCCTGTTAGTACTTAATTCTAACGTCTTATCTGCCCACACTTACTCTTGAATTCTTCCACTACGCTTAATTTCTGTACAACTAAGAAAACCTTTCTTTTATTTTCATTTCTTCTTCAATGAACCTAGAAACTCTTAACTTTCTATAACTGTATTAAGATGACCAGCTAGGGTCTCATCTGCCACTAAAAAACGCTAAGAATATGAAAGAATAAAAGCTAAATATTACTGGAAGAAGTTAGGTTGATATCTCTATCTGTTGTGTTGTAAGCATGATCAAGGAAAGGGAATAGGTGTGGACGTGCCATTTGTGCCTAACGCCTTCAAACAGCCCAGAAACCCACCAAAGTCCAGTCAGTGCCTAACGCCTTCAAACAGCCCAGAAACCCACCAAAGTCCAATCTCTGCCTTCCTCACTGCTGCCCTCTAAGCAAACCTACTTTTCTCTAAAGTCTTCCACAAAAACTTAAACGTCTGGGTTTTTTTGGTTTTTTTTCTGCTCTATTAGCTAGAATTACACATTTTTTCCCTTAACAGTTTTAAGTTCACAAACATGCAAAATTTAAATAACTTTGTAGTCTTTGCAAATAAACTAGACCCTAACTACCACCAAAACCTTTTTCTGTGTGGAAAAATAACTCCAAACAGCTACATTCTACACCCATCCTGGAAGGTACTGTGGAGTAGAAGACTCTGGCCTTGGAGTGACAGTCAAACCTCATTTCACTGTGTTTTCTAATTCTGTGTCCTAGGCTTCTCTTTAAGTCTCAGTCTCCAAATCAATAAATGGAAAAAGTAAGCTCTCTCTTTGCCTAGGTGTACAACACAGGAATGCATGTGTGTGTGACATGCACAGCATGTGCGCGCGCGCGCGAGCACACACACATACACACACACACACACACACACACACACACACACATACAGTTAACCTGTTTTCAACTAGCTTTTAAAGTTGAACCAGGACTAACCTGCAATGTAGGCTTTTTTTCCTTTTAATAGTTACTGGTGCCAAAATCTGAAATAGTAACCCAGTGGCAAGAGGCTGACTAGGCCTGGTGGGTAACAGACACTACTGTTTAGTCCGTATGTTTTTCTTTCTCCTCTTGCAGTACTCATTGATTTCAGGGTTTTGTCCTTTAAAACATGCATGCGTGTGTGCATGCATGTGCGTGTGTATGTGTGTTTGCCTTTATTTTTATTTGCTTGCTGTTTGTTTGTTTTGAGACCGAGTCTTGCAATTTAGCCCTGGCTGATCTAGAACTGGCTATGTTGGCCAGGCTAGCATCACATTTGTGGTTATTTTTCTGCCTCAACCTCTTTACTCCTAGGCTTACAGGGCATGCACAAAAATATAAATAAATAAATTCTACCAAGCAGTGGTGGTGCATTCCTTTAATTCCAGCACTTTCGAGGCAGAGGCAGGTGGATCCCTGAGTTCAAGGCCAGCATGGGCTACAGATTGAGTTCAAGAACAGCCAGAACTACACAGAGAAACTCTGTCTTGAAAATCCAAATGAATGGATAAATGAATGAATAAAAATTTAATATAGCACATGCTTTAGCACATGCTTCAAGTCAGGACTTCTTATTACTTTAAATCTTTATAACAGCTACAGAAGGTGGGTACAACATATTTTCTCAAGGGGTAAATTGATTTGCCTAAAAAGTCCCTCAGATTGTGGTGTTCACCTATGCAGCTCCATGCTCTACTCCTAACTGGAAGAATCCCAGCAGAATAGAAGCTGCTCTCTATTATTGTCTCTTTACATGACAGAGTGGGTTTCAGTGAGGTTTGATGCTTCCTGAAGTAATCTTTCATGATCCTATAACCCTATAAAAATCTATGGCATGGCAAGGACAGGAAAACTTGAGGCTGACAATGAGTCAATAGGATGTAGGATCGGGACGCAGTCTAACTGATAGACACTGTTCTGGTTTCTTTCCATAGGCAAAGTCAGTCAGGTTCATTTGGGCTCGTTCTCCTTAACTGTTATTCACTTGGGAAATAACAACTGAGTAGAGGCTAAGGGTCTCTGGCATCCACATAAAAGCTGGTAGCAGCAGCATATGTCTTACAGAGACAGAAGGTATCCCAGGGGTATCCTGGCTACCCATCTAGCCAGTCAGTGAGCTCCAAATTTAGCAAAAAGATCCTGCATCAAAAATTAAGGTGTCAACTACTAAGGAAAATATCCAACATCAATCTCTGGCTTCCACCTGCAGCTCAGATGTACAAAATAGGAATACACATGTGTGTGCATGTGCAAGTGTGCATGGGTGTATACACAAACAGATATCCCGTTTTCAACTAGCTTTTAAAGTTGAATCAGACTAACCTACAATATAGGCATTTTTTTCCTTTTAATTAATTACTGGTGCCAAAATCTGAAATAGTAACCCAGTGGCAAAAGTCTTTAAATGTTTTTATTAATGCTAAGAGCCATTCTGCTTGCTAATTGGAGATTATACAGAGTCCTTTTACAATACAATAATTGAATTTGGCTCCAGGCCATAATAAACACTCTGTCCCATTAAATCCCGGCCAAAAGCAACATTTCACTATTTCTTTGTTAGTGGACAAGCAGTACTCAAGCCTCAATTTCTCGTAAGCAGCCAGAGCTCAAAATTCTTTTCTGTAAAATTCAGGAATCAAATGACAACACTGGCAATTAAAATGTCCCAAAAAAGAGACTCTCAGGATATCTACACCAAATAAATGTCCAAAGTTGTACCTTTAAGAGCTTTTCTTCTTCTTCTGTGTTGTTTTGTTTAACTATGGGAAGGGGGTCAGAAGACAACTTACAGGATAGACTTGCTTCTCTCCTTCCACCTTAATGTGGATTCTGGGGATTGAATTCAGATCATCAGGATTGTACAACAAGTACTTTTACCACTGAGCTCTCCTGCCCACCCTCTTCTAGATGTTTTTTTTTTTCAACAAATGTAAACACAACTCAGTGTGAATCCATACAGGCTGAGCACAGACTCAGTTGTAAATATGCTGACAAGTGAAAAAGGAGAACAGCGCTGTACCTCAGGACCAAACTAGCCAAGATGTAATGACAGAAGGAAGCCACAGCCACCCCCAGCAATGCTGCTAGAGTTTGTGCCTTCTGCGGATGAACATCTCATCCTCGTTCCTCGTGTAACATTAACAGAGCACTGGGCTAGCCAACAGAAAGACTTGTAGGCATATTAAGCTTGCTTCCTATGCTTACAGGACAAAATGTCAATACTGCAATCTAGATATTGAACATTTGTCAGAGATAACTGAACCATTAGGATGCTCCAACCCTACTATCTCAAATGACTGTTCCCTGAGGGCAAAGTGAAGACTGAATTAGGAAGAACTGAGAGAATAAACAGTCCATTACCTTGTAGGCTTGGTTTTTTGTTTTTTGTTTTTTGTTTTTTTTAAAAAAAAAAAGTATCACAGGGCTGGAGAGATGACTCAGCCATTAAAAGCTCTGGCTGCTCTTTCAGAGGACTCAGGTTCAAATACCCGCACCCACAGGAAGACTCACAACCATCTATAACTCCATGCAGTTCCAGGGGATATGACACCTCCTCTGGCCTCCTCAGGCACAATGCATGCATATAGTTCACAGATATACATGCAAAGTCTCATTGCAGTCTAGACTTCATGGAGGAGGCACAGGGTAGAACAGCACTGGAGTCTGATGTTGCCTTCTCCTAGGCCAGAGCAATGTGCTTTATACACACTGAAACATTTCATATAAACTGAAACATAAACCAGCCCACTGCATTAGAATCTATTTATAAGTCTCTAATCTATTTTGTGGTTGTTTGTTTGTTTTAAATAGGACAGATAGTAAATATTTTTAAACTTTGTAAGCCCTATGATCTCTGTCACAATTTTTCAACCGTCATTTTTAAGTGTGAAAGCAGCCATACAAAATCTGTAAATTAACAGATTATAGATTGGCTATATTCCAATTTTGGGTTTTTTTCCTTATGGACACTAAACTTTATTTGTTATCATGTATCATAAAATATTCTTTTTATTTTCCAAAATATTAAAATTGTAAATACTGAGCTGGAGTTGCACATCTGTAATATGCAACTCAGGATGCATGTAATAAGCACCCAGGAAGCTGAGGCAGGTAGACAGCCTAGAGTTCAAGGTTAGCCAGAAATGTAATATTAATGTTAACCCCTGGACAATAAAAATTTGGCAGAGGTTATAGCTTGCTGAACCTTGTTCTCAGTAAGAAATAAGAGCAGAAAGGGACTGCAGTAATCCTCCTCAACAACTAGCTGAGGCTCAGTGGTTAACAGCCTTTGTTCTTGCAGAGGACTGGGGTTCAATTACCAACACGGTGGTTCAGCCTACAATTCCAGTTCCAGGGGATTGGGCACCATCTTCTGACTTGCATAGTTACCAAACATGCATGTGTTCTACATTCATCATGCAAAACACTCATAAACATAAAATTTAAGAAGCTAAAAAAAATTGTTTATATTAAACTAGAAGACACTGTGGAGGAAGCTTAGCAGATTTCTCGTCAGGAAGATGTTGAGATCAGGATTACACTTAAAAAGATTTACTTGAGGGAGAGATAAAGAGCCAATTAGCCTAATACAGACTAGTAACTCTGAAGATAGAAAAGAAAAATCAGAAAGAAAGATGAGCCAAATGTCATTGAAAAAAAATGGAAACTTCATTTATTTCATTGCTAAGCATAAGTTTAAAGGGTCCATTTCCAGGTAAGAAGTATGAGAAAAGAGCTATTCTCTTTTTTCTTCCTGGAGTAGCATGAACTAGGAAACGAAGGAATCTGCCCTTTGAAAGAAGCTGTAGGCCAGCCCAGGCTGGAGCTCCTATTCATTCTTCTGTATGCATCAAGTAACACGTAACATTAAAATGTTGGTTTTGGAGATGCAACAGAGATGCTGTTCACTGACTTATAGCTTCTTCACTCAGGAGACATCTCAAATTAGGAAATAACATTTAGCACGTACACAATGAAACATCATTGCCCTCAGAAGTATTAAATCACTCTGCTAGTGTGGCTCAAAATGTATTTTTATTTGTATATATGTATGTATGTGGGTGTGTGTGTGTGTACAATATACAAGAAGATATATATATCTTCTTGCTCTGATGATGAGCAGGGGGAAGGAAAGAAGGAAGGAAAAGAGAGAGAGAGAGAGAGAACAAACAAACTCGGTAGTGCTGCAATATAACCAGCTGAATCAAAGTATTAATATCCCACTCAATGAGGAGTACTAGACCCCTTCTAGAACTCAAAGCTGGATGCTGGAGGGTCAGGAGGAGGGACAGAAACACATGAACACAAGGAGTTCTAACTTGTAAGCTGGTTTGATAAGAACCAGAGCCAAGTCTTACAGAAACACCAAGAGAGATTGACTTTAACAGAGCAGTTGAAGAACTTCATAGAGCAGTCAGTATGTAGGCTGGGCTCATCCAAACAAGACAAGAAGAGGAATCCAGGCAGTGGGAGAACTAAAAGGTGGGCAAAATGCAAGGCAGTGGTGGCACACAACTTTAATCCCAGCACTCGGGAGGCAGAGGCAGGCAGATTTCTGAGTTCAAGGCCAGCCTGGACTACAGAGTGAGTTCCAGGACAGCCAGGGCTACACAGAGAAACCCTGTCTCGAAAAACCAAAAAAAAAAAAAAAAAAAAAGGTGGGCAAAATACTGGACTATCTTCTTTTCCCAAGACAAGTATCTCTTTATACGGCCCTCCCCGCCCTGGAACTCGACCTAGACCAGGCTGGCCTCAACCTCATAGAGTCCTAAGTAATAATAAGTACTCTACAAAACATGACGATGAAAAGAAACTGGACTAAGACAGTATGACAAGTCACGACTGTATAAAAGGGAACATATATCTGACTGAATATGTACCTAAACTCTCTCGAAGCACTCCTAAGACACTGTTTTCTATGGTCTTGCTTTCCTAAGAGGGTGGAGGGAACCCAGGTAGCTGGAATTCAGAGTGAGAAGATCCTTTCAACCCTAACCCTTTTACCTTTTACATTTTAAATTAGATGGCTGTTTTTCTTTTCTTTCTTTGTGGCTAGTATATATGGTAAAAAAGTCCTTCCCTAGAAGGCCTGACCTACCTTAGTAGTCTCATTGTTAACCTTTCCCTACGCCTAGCTACACATTCATACTCTTCTCTATGTTCACTTGCAATAGATTTTCCCATTTTCTCAGGCTAATTCCCTCATATTTCAAAAATAGCCTCTGTAAAGTAAAACAAACTTCCTTTCTTGTCCTCCCACCACATTCCCCAAACAGCCTTTGGCCTACTTTTGATTGCATGTGTACGCTCCAGCCTGAGGCCGGGTCACAGTCCCAGCCCCAGTCCACCAGAACTTTATACCCACCGGAGTCAGAGTCCAAATTTCTTAAGGCATTAAAATTATGATGAAATAGCAGCATTATTTTTAATATCCATAAATATACACAACCCAAAATCTATCAAGAGATGAGCAAAGAAGCTAAATGTGATAGAATGTATTAAACAAAGGCCCAGATAGTTCAGTGGGGTAAAGGTGCTTGTCACCAAGCTTGATGACCTGAGAACCACATGGTAGAGAGAGATTTGACACTACAAAGATGTCCTCTGAGTCTGGCAGTGGTGGTGCATGCCTTTAATCTCAGCACTTGGGAGGCAGAGGCAGGTGGATTTCTGAGTTCGAGGCCAGTCTGGTCTACAGAGTGAGTTCCAGGACAGCCAGGGCTATACAGAGAAACCCTGTCTCGAAAAACAAAAAACAAAACAAAACAAAAGTTAAAATAGTAAGCATATTTTATCATAACATAATAAAAATTTTAAGGACCAAAGATAGGGTTGAGGAGATGGCTCAGAAAGCTCAGTAAGGCAGTTGCCACAGAAGCATGAAAACCTGAGTTTGGATCCCAGGACCCACATTTTTTTTTTTTTTAAAAAATGCTGGGTGTGGCAGCCCACACCTGTAACCCCAGAGTTGGGAAGTGCATACCGGAAGGTCCCTGGAAGTTGCTGACCAGCCATTTTAACTGAATTCAAAAGCTCTATGTCCACGGAAAGATCATATCTCCAAAAGTAAAGTGGAGGATGACTGAAGAAATCATCTCATATCAACCACTGGCTACCACAGAGAACGCACGCACACACGCACATGCAAGCAAGCACACACACACACAAAGAGAGGCAGGCAGTGGGGAAAACCAACGATTTCTACACTCTCAAGACAAAATATTATCCTGACATTGCAGATTTTACAAATATAGTAGTAAGTCCTAGATGTTTCTGTACTGTGAGATGCTTCAGATTAAACCAATATTATCATATTAGTATTTAAAGTATGAGGAAAGAACAAGAGGCAAAACTGGAGCACTTAATTACTCTTGCAAAGGTCGTAGGTTTGGTTCCCAGAACCCACATGGCAGCTCACAACCATCTGTAACAATAATTCCAGGGGATCCCACACCCTCTTCTGGCCTTCACAGGCACCAGACACACCTGTGGTATAGAAAGATATGGCAAAACACTCATACACATAAAATAATATAAGTAATTTTTAAAAGACTTTGAAATTACTGCTATAACTTTTAAAAGTCTAGAAAAACCATAAAAGAAACTAGGAATAATGAATATAACTTCCAAACTGGTAGTTGCTGTCTCCTGAATTGCATTTGAAGATTGTTACTCTTTCAATTGATAGGGCCTTGTCCACCCTCCCCTTTTTATAAACAAGAAATATGAAGCTACTTCAGTATGCAGCACAGTAAGTAATCACAGTATCCACCACACTAAACTGATGAATTCTGTTTTTCATAAATGCAACATATTTAGCTCTGCCCAAAGGGCTGACTTCATATTATTTCACTGGGTGGCCTGGCTACTCCTTCAGATGTTGTTTGTTATTAAGATGTATTTTTTATTCTTACTTATGTTTATGTGTCTGTGTAAATGTATGCATTGCCTGAAGAAGGTGCTGGGGACTGAACTTGGGTCCTCTCGAAAAGCAAGACGCGCTCTTAAATACTAAACTACTTCTCCAGACGGTTTGTTTGCTTCTTTGTTAATAAAATAAGACAATAACCCAGAATATGATGGCACCCACCTGTAATCCCAGTATTTGAGACATAGGGGCAAGAGGATCAGGAGTACAAAGCCATCCTAGGCTACATAAGTTCAAAATCAGCTTGAACCGCAAGAGATCCTGCCTCAAAATAAATGAATAAATAAGAAGAAAGGTACTGGGCAGATGGCCTAGAGGTTAAAAGTATATATTATTGTGGCAGAGGACCCAAGTTTGATTCCTAGCCCTCATATCTAGTAACACACAACCAGATCCAGGGCACTAGCACTCAAGTGCACCTATCTCACACACAGGCACACACATAAACATAATTAAATAAATCATTTTTAAATGAAGGAAAGGAGGGAAGGAAGAAAGGTAAGACAAGAAAGAATACTTAAGCTAACTGCTCAAATTCTAAACCTCAACTCTTGCTTTAAATCAGGAGTAGAAAGGAACACTGTTTCCTTACTGTTATTCCAATCAAAAGACAGCAATTAAAAATCCTTACCAGAGCCAGGCTTACACCTTTAGTCCCAGTGCTCAGCAGGCAGAGGCAGGTGGATCTCTATGAGTTTGAGACCAGCCTGGTCTACAGAGCAAGTCCAGGACAACCAGGGCTCTGTTACACCGAAAAACTCTGTCTCGAAAAAACAAAATACATAAACAAACAAATATTTAAGCCAGGAGCTGGGCAGTGGTGGTGCACACCTTTAATCCCAGCACTTGGGAGGCAAAAACAGGCAGATCTCTGAATTTGAGGCAAGCCTGGTCTACAGAGTTCCAGGACAGCCAGGGTTACACAGAGAAATCCTGTCTTGACCCCACCACCACCACCACTACTGACAAAAAAATTGAGCCAGGTCCATTCTTGAAATCTTGCTACTTGGGAAGCTAAAAGGATTATTTGCATCTAGGAATTTAAGACCAGCTTGGGCAGCATAGCAAAACCCTATCTCAAAAACAGAAGGAAGGGAGGGGGAATAAATGGAGAGTCTAAACGAGTGTCGTACAGTGGTATGGCTTTTGCCAAGCAGGTTGAAAGCCCTGGATTTAATCAATTTAATCCCCCACCCAAGCTCCAAAAAAAAAGGGGGGGGGGATAGAGATTGTCTTTAATCATGGGAAACTAGAAATCAAAGGTTCAGCTACCTAAAGCTGTGATATTTTTCCCACAGTTGGTAAAACTGTATATTCCACAACATATGGAATTACTGAAAGCTTTCATTGGCATTTCGCCTTGTTGAATAAAAAGAGCTATGCTTAGGCTTTTTTAAAAAAAAAAAAAAAAATTCAGCAGTCACTTCACTCGATTAGCATTTAAAATTGTGGGAAAGAATATTAGTGATAAAATCTAATACACACTGAGCTCTTAACTGTGTCAATAATAGTTCTAAATATTTTTTGTGAACTCAATACAAACAACACCTTATCTTTACCTCTGTTTTACGCAAAGGAACTAGGAACTAAATAATTTCTCCAATGGTGCCTTTCACCAGATAGGCAATGAGAGGGGGATTAAGGCGTATTTTATCTTTCATTATGTGTAGGTGGGGGGAGGTGCACACAAGTGCAGGTGGCTGCAGAGTCCAGAAGACAGTGACAGGACTGTCTCCATATGCACAGTGGGACTGTGCCTGGTTTATTCAACATGAATTAGATTGTTGCATTGCATGCCATGATTTCTATATCTTAAATATGCTACCATTGATCACAATACCCAATAATGCACACAGTTACAGTTTAGTATGTAATGTTAATATTTGGGGAGAATTATAGAATGGGAAGTTGAAGCATTGTTAGTATAGATTTTTTTCTGTACAACCCATTTGTCCACTTATCCAACTTATCTTATTCATTTTATTGAGATAGGGTCTTAATACATAGCCCTGGCTAGCCTGGAACTCTCCATACAGACTAGGCTAGCCTTGACCTGAGAGATAATTCTGTCTCTGCCTCCAGAGAACTGGAATGAAAGATGCACACCACCATGCCCAGCTTCTCCTAACTCCTTATCTTAACTATATGAATAAAAATGTACTTTCCACCGGGTAAGCAGAGAGCAGTCTAGGGTGGGAACTGAAAAACAGCTAAAAACGTTGGGAAGGTGAACAACAGGGGACCAAGAGCAGGCAGGCCATATTTCTTTCTTTACAAAAAGCTTACTTGTAGGAATTATTTAAGCTGCATTCAAAAGAAGGAATGACTTTAACCTGGACGGTGGCCAGCTGTGCTAAGAACTGCAGCAAATGCAGCCACTTTCCTCTTAAAAGTCACTCGGCTGGAAATTTTATCAGTGGGAAGTTCTCTAAGGGCCAATGACTTTTTTCTGCACCCCAATGAGTCTCGAAATACTGTTAGTTCTAATTCTCAACTCTCCCTCTCTATGCACACACATGCGCAGCCCATGCTGACACCAACCCAAGAAAAGCCTTATTTCTCATAGAAGAGAGAACAAATATTTTGGAATCAAAAGTCCAAAATCTGGATCCAGTATAAGGTAGTGTCCTTTACTAATCCTTCTCTCTTTGTGTTCATACAGGCATTTGAAATAGAGTGACAGTCGGGGACAGGACAAGAGTACCACCAAGCCTTCCAATAGAAAGCTATGCTCCTAGCCGGGCAGTGGTGCCACACAACTTTAATCCCAGCACTTGGGAGGCAGAGGCAGGAGGATTTCTGAGTTCGAGGCCAGCCTGGTCTACAGAGTGAGTTCCAGCTAGGGCTACACAGAGAAACCCTGTCTCGAAAAACCAGAAAGAAAGAAAGAAAGAAAGAAAGAAAGAAAGAAAGAAAGAAAGAAAGAAAGAAAGAAAGAAA
>JADRCH010000330.1:2672750-2697597 GCA_019843965.1 Rhynchomys soricoides
TCCCAACATTAATCCTGAACTACCACATGCAAAGCCACACACATGCACACACACACGCACACAAAATGGAGAAAGAAATAAACATCTTTTTAAATTTTCCAGCCAACCTCCTCATGTGTGGAACAAAATTGACAACTCAGGGGCTGGAGAGATGGATCAGCAGTTAAGAGCACTCACTGGCTACTTTCCTAGAGAGGCCCCAGGTTCAAGTCCCAGCACCCACACAGCAGGTCAAACTGTAACTCTAGTGCCAGAAGATCTGACACCTCATACATACATGCAAGCAAAACACCAATGCACACAAAATAAAAATAAATAAATCATTTGGAGGGGGAGGGCAGACCTGTGAAGCTACATTTTAGTCAGGTGGTTCTGGCAGCACACACCTTAAATCCCAGAACATAGGAGGCAGAGGCCAGGCCAGATAGGTCTACATAATAAGACCTTGTCCAAAAACAAGATACAGGAACTCCAAATCCAAATGAGTCCTGCTCCCCAAAAAGCAGTTCAAACTGGAACTTGCTTTTTGGATGCTTAAAAATTCTGCACCTTTACCTGAGTAGTTCCTTCCATTTGTAAGGCATTTATTCTCACAACTTTAAATGTTCCAATCCTCTGTCTTAAAAAATTAGCTCACATGTTATATCTTCCATGAAGCCTTCTCCAACTCTCTCAAGTCATCTCTCCTTCCTCTGAACTTGCAGTGTTTTGCTTCCTGAATGTCACCTCAACTTTCAATCTAGTATATCGATCACTCTGCTCAGCATCATTCTTACTGCTTTAACATTCAAGGAGGATTTCAATAAATTTCTGTTTTATAAGTGAATGACCGACCATGTTCAACAAGTGAGAGTTTCATCTTCCTCCAATAAAATTAACTTTGGAAATACCCAGAAGTCATTTAGACACCAGCTTCATAAATGGTGGGTCATGATCTCATAAGGTCACAACCTGGAATGTGGGAAGGAGAAAATATGTGGCACCAGTAAAAGGCTTCTGAACCATGTCAGAAATCAAAATTGTTTCTGGCCACCTTCGTCCATGCTGCATGGAGCAACTTCATCATAGCTTTGGACCTGAGCATATGACACACATTTGCACTGTGCATGGCCTTACCTGAAACTCCTTCACTCAGATTCCAAACTACCATCAGTTACAAACTGCAGTGTTTTTGCTGCACACACAAAGTTTTTTACACTTCTAGAAGTATAAATGTTTAATTACAGAAAAGGGAAGGTGTCTGATATATTCTTACCATTATTCCCAAGAATGTAAGTATCAAGTTAGAATGTCCTTAGGTTGTATTATATTCAGATGATTGATTTTTTTAAAATGCTGTCTACGTTGCGGACAAGTTGCATAAAAAAAGAAAATCATTACATGGAATTTTGGCTTGGGAGAAGGACAGGATTTCCAACAATTTCTGAAATGGCCCTTAAACACAGTTCTGCCACTTTGTGCTACATATTTATGTGAAGCTAAGTTCTCAGAATTGCAGATTATAAAATCAAAATACACATCGACTCTGAAAAACACTAAAGATGCTCTGTACTGCTCTGTACCAAATATTCAGCCAAGAGTTAATTCTTGACACACAAATAAACATGCACATCTACCTCATTATACTAGGCAAATTTACTTGCATCTTTTATTAATGGTAAAACTCTATACCAAAGAAATGTTTTAAAATAAACTTATCATTTATAGGTAACTGTTTGTTTTATATGCTTATTTTATGTATCTATATAACTAAGGTTGGGTAAAATTTTCTCAAGCCAAAAGGAGTCTCAAGTAGAAATAGTTTAAGAAGTCTGTGTCTTAAGACCACAGACGCTATGCCAAGTAGATAGGTTTAATTTCACTCAAACTATACATTTTCTTGTCCAAAGTAAGACTAATTTGGCATACATATATAAATCATCTGAGAGAAATTCCAGAAGAGAAGCACTGGAACAAGGATGCAGTCTCCCAAAGGAATCTGCAAGAAACATCGATTATATGGATCCTGAAATATTTGCCCCAAACTTAGCTTCATTATTTTACAGAGACAGCATGAGCTTTGCAACCCTGAGTTTTAGTACCCAGTTACTATCGTCTCTACTGTTTTTAAAGCTAATTCCTTTTCCGTTCTTTGTGCAGCATCTGAAGCACGGGCCTCAATATCTTCAAGCCTTAGGAGCCTCCTGGCCTAACTCTTCACACGGTTGGTTCCTCTTCCTCTAACCCTCTATTTATTGAGCCATCTGTGTGTCTACGCTGAAGACTGGAACTGGGGAAGAGGAAAAAAGGTTCCACTTCCGTTGTGTTTTCCCGACAGTAGTTGGGAACTTGAGATGTGTACAGGATCCGTATACATTTATGAAAAAGAGGTGATGGGTCCTCTGGCCTCCCTAGAACCCGGAGGTTCTTCCTCACACACCATTCTCCCCCTCCCACCCAATTTGTGCATCTTGTTGAATAAGACCTTCTGCTAAACAACCCATATGCCATTCATTGGCTTCAAGTCCGATTTCTTTTTAACTTGCTTCCCGACCTGCAATCAAGACAATCTACTTAGTAAAACCTGGTGGCACCTTTGTTTATAACTGTTTATCAGCCCAATCCTCTCTACTG
The DNA here is from genome assembly GCA_019843965.1 of Rhynchomys soricoides. Classification (NCBI taxonomy): domain Eukaryota; kingdom Metazoa; phylum Chordata; class Mammalia; order Rodentia; family Muridae; genus Rhynchomys; species Rhynchomys soricoides. The sequence goes on from JADRCH010000330.1 coordinate 2,675,364, forward strand.
ATTCAAGTACCTTTTATAGGTGTTGAGAAGTATGTAACTACATGTATTTTTTTATCTTATATCTACCCTTATTTCTTTTGTCTCCTGACTGACCATCATAACCACCTACGGAGCTACTTTACAAAACAGAAAACCTTTACTCCAGGAGAGCCTTCAGTAAGTCTGGGATGGGAACTGGAAACAGTCATATCTACAAAGCCCCACTAGGGATTCTTATGCACACCCTGAGGGCCACTGATCTCTTAAAATGTTCTTGGTACAACACACATTCAGTGCTTATTAATTCATGGCATGGAAGCTCATAAATAACTTTTCTCTAAATAGCCTGACCAGATATCAACCAACCCCTTGACTACGCCAGCTGTGTTCCAAGTGCAACATGTGGTTTTAAGATTTCCTTTCCTCAAGTACTACATGGAGGGACACCATTACCTTGTCTCTTTACATTGTTTCCCATTTGTTGAAAAACCAGAGGCCTGGAATGCAGCCATGTAGGATAACACTACATAAGAATGTACTCTGGGGTCTAAGATTAAAATTAGCTACAAAGAGAACAAGAACGAGATAGTCTCTGAATGAGTACACTGCTTCTACTCAATAGTTTCTTAAACAGTATAGAAGAACAGAAATTTCCGTCCTTAGTCCCTCCTCCCGCCCTCCCCTGACACACACACACACACACACACACACACACACACACACGCAGTTTTCTCCCTACCAGTCTCCTAAAATGCTTGAGACAGTCCGGGGCCCCTGAAGGCCCAGGAAGACATTTCGTGCACTAAAGTTCTATAATCAGATAAATAGCACAAGCCCCACCCGACCGACAGTTACCTATCAACTACCCTGACACACCGTTTACACAGCTTGGTTCGGAAAGCAGTATGAACTTTTTCCTGAGTAGTTCTTCACAGGTAACAGCAGTCTGAGTCACACCCAGCCTCGAGCAAGTGTGACATTAGCCAGGGTACAATTGAGGGACTAGTCTCTCTCTTTTCCCATTTCAGAAGTGCGCTACAAAGATCAGTGGAAAGCCAGGGGCAGGCAGGAAAGTGTGGACTGGGAAAGAACGCTACAGCCTTCCCCTCAGGCAGGGGCTGCAGATCCCAGATTCCACGGGCCTCTCACTTCTGGCAGCTCCATCTTGCTTCCTGCCAGAAGGAGGGACAGAGGAGGAGCCCCCCCCCCCCGAATCTGGGAAGGCTCCAGTGGAAGAATGCCATTTGACAGCAGGTAAAGCTGGGTGGAAAGCTTCACGGAAGGAATAAAATGAATGACTATGGGGTCAAGCAGAAGAAAAGCAAGGCTCCTGGTTATGAATTACTGCATAAAGGTGTTAAGAGTCCCGGAGGCGTGAGCAAAACGCCCCGAAGGAAAGGAGGCGGCGACAGGGTGAGGAGGAAGCCAAGTAGTTGGGTAAAAGCGACAGACACCAGGATCCCTGGTGAAGGCTGGATCCTGGTGGATCCTGGGGAAGGCTGGGCAGGTGGGTCTCAGGAAACAGAAGTATTAGAAAGGCGAGCAGCCGAGTGCAAATAAGAATCCTTGGAAGTAAAGGCAGGAAGCCCGTAAGAGAACCCACCCACAGGCTGGACAGGAGAGGCCTAAAAAGGAGCTAAGAGCTAGGTAGTCAACGCAAAGGACGCGAGCCTGCCCAGGGGAGGGACCGTGAGACAACCTAACAACTACCATTTCTTGGGCGCCTACTACGGGCACACACACGCTAGGCACTTTACAACTAAAACCTCGCTGACTCTTCACAGCACAGACCCAAGGCAGGATTTCTCACAAGTGCCCCATTTTATAGATGAGGAAACTGAGGTCCCCGACAGGCTCAGTGGCTTGCTCAAGGTCACAGTCCAGAGAAATCAGCATTCGAAACCACGGCACCTGCCCTGGAGCCCACCCGGCGCGAGAAGCGCCTGCGAATGCAAGCAGCAAGGTGGACCGGGACCCCGGGGACGTCTCCCGCCCGCGCTCCAGTCCCAGGCCCGGCGCGCTCACCCGGACGAGGTTGCTGACGGCTGCCTGCACGGCGGCCACGGGCGCGGTGAGGTCAGGAATGGCTTTGCCGTCCACCTCGCCCTCCTCGTGCATAATCACCAGGTGCGAGATCTGCTGCGCCACCGGCTCCAGGATGTTCTCGATCGTGCGCGTGTGAAACACCGGCATCGCGGCGGCTAGCGGGGGCGGCGGACCGCGGGCAACAGAAAACTGGGATCCGTAGGGCCGGGAGCCAGCGGTGAGAGACTGACTCGGAGCGGCGACTAGAGTCCGGGCTTCCCTCGGCGTAACCAGCCCCACAGGCGCCCCGCCCTCTCACGTCGCCGCGCCCAATGGCAACGCCGCTCAGAACCCTACTGTGGCTCCCATTGGTCCTCCTTCTAGAAGCTCCGCCCCCGAGGCCGCACCGCCAAGGTCCCGCCCCGCCCCCATTCCCAAGGGAGGGGGCCTGGGATTGGGGCTGCGCCGCAGGGATTGCGACCGGATTCCCGAACCCTCTCGCGGGGCGCTCCTTATAAGGGCATAGTGGGAGCGGAGCGTGCGACTGCACTGGACTGGCCCCGCCCCGAGGGGCCGCCTCCCGCCTCAGAGTGGCGGAGCTCCGCCCCTCCGCAGGATCTCCTCAGTAGGGCGGGATATCCTCACCTCAGGCAAAGCGGGCGAGCGGATACCCCGGCTTCCCCCGGGCTCCCCGCAGGATGCTCCCCTTTTACCGTCACCGGACGCAGTCAAAACTCTGTTCCGTCTCCTCCCAGTAATTCACGAGAAGGTAAAAAGATCCAGACCACAAAACACACTAAGAAACGTGAGTGCCCACTGATTTACACTATCTGCCCTCAGATAGTCAGAGTTAAGTTTGGTGTGGCACTTTCTAGACCTCTGTGTACACGTTCACTTGCAAATATATGTCTTCTAAATAAATAGGAACGTTTCCGTGGAACTAGAGATTTAATGAAAAATTCCCTGGTAATCTTTCGCTTTTGGTAAATAGAAGTCTGCCACGTTCTGACCGTGGTGTTCCATTCTTGCAAATCAACTTAGGTTTGGTTCTGTTGCTAAAGTGTTTGCCTAGCTTGTAAGAAGTCCTAGGTTTGATTCCCAGCACTAAACAAAATCAGACTTGATAGAGTGGGCCAGTATACCACCAGCACTAGGGAGGTGGATCAGGGGTTCAAGGTCATACTCAGCTACAGAGAAAGTCTGAGACCAGCCTGGAGGGGGAGGGGGTCAGTCATTTTGTGGATTATGATGAGCATCTATCTATTTGTAGTTACAACAGCATGCCAGAGGCAGAGTTAGGAGGATCATTTGAGGAAGGAATTCCAAGCCAGTCTGAGGACCATAAAGACAAGGCCCCTATCTCAAAATTAAAAGTGAAATGAAAATTCAAAAGTAGGTATTTTTTAACAAGTTGGTAAGTAGGGCCAAATTTCCCAATCCCTCACCGCATTTAAGACATCTGCATGTCTTCCTAACCTCAAATTCTCTTGCATAAGCTTCCTCATTCTGAGAGGAAACACGTTCACTAATGCCTTCAAATGAAAGATCTTCAAGTCAAAGAAAAATTTCTCAGGATCTCACATTTTGCAGAAGGCCAAGCCACATGTTGTCTTGCCCAGCTTTTAAAGTCATGTTTGTCTAGCAGTACACACCCCTGTTTCTACTATGTGTGTTGCCAAGTCTTGAACTTTCTCTTGAGTTGGGGATGAGCTCATTGGTAGAGAGTCCTTGCCAACCATACACAAGGTTTAGGTCAGTCTCCAGCATCACAAAAACAAGGACATGCTGTTGGTACAGACCTGTAATCTTATCACCCAGGAGATAGAGGCAAGAAGATTAGAAGAAGTTCAAGGTTTTCCTCAGCTACCTAGCAAGTTTATGACAGCCTGGGCTGCTTGATATATAAGCCTAGGCACCTTAATGTATAAGAATGCACAGAGGCTTGTCCACACTTGAAGAGTCTCTGTCTGCAACTGAAACAAGTACATTCTGTACAGGAGGGAGCTCATTTCTATCTGCCTATTAATAAGAACTCTCTGGGCCATTCAACATCTTTCTCTGGAGTCTCTCAATTCATCATTGTGTTTTACTTATTACTTAATGACCTATCTCCTGGACAGAGGGCTCTTTGGGTTAACTACAAACCTTCCTAGAACTGGGAAACCCCTCCACTCAACTAACTTATCTTTCTTCTCTTAGCTGCTAGGAAGACTCCAAGGCAGGCATTTCCAATTTACCATAGGCCTCCTTCCTTAAACCCATAGCAAACGAGTGATCTACAAAAATAATTTACCCCCATTACTCTGTCCTCAAACATGCTGTGGTATTGCTACCATTTTGGAATGGCTACCACTGTGCTTCATCCCTAGACACTGGAGGGAATATACTCTGAACTTAGACCAAGATAGGAAAGATGGCACAGATGACTGGGCCAAAGCAGGGAAATTGAGACTCAGCGGGGCCAAAAGAACAGGGGAACCAGCAGCTGAAAACCTATCCAAGACTCATGACAGAAGACTCAATTGTCTCAATGAATTGTTTTTCTATATAACAGACTAGAAAACAATATTTAAAATAAAGACAGCAAGCACCAGCATGAAGTGCTTCTGAATACGGGAACCTGTACAACTATACTGTTTGCATACCAGATAGTCAAGCTGGGATGCATAGGTGGTAATAGTCTGACCATTGCTGACTCTTTAATAAGTCAATAGTGAACCTGGTGGTGATGGTGCACACCTTTGATCCCAGCACTTCAGAGGCAGAAGCAGATGGATCTCTGTGAGTTCAAAGCCAGCCTGATCTAAAGATAAAGTTCCATGATAGCCAAGGCTACACAGAGAAACCCTGTCTCAAAAAAAAAAAAACAAAACAAAAAAACAAAAAAAGTCAATAGCTCCCAAGAAACACACCCTCCTTATGGAAATTCATCAAAACTTATATAAAGGGGCTAAACAGATGACTAAATGATTATAGGCACTAACTGTTCTTCCCGAGGACCCAGCTCATTGTCATGTGTAACTCCAGTTCCAGGGGCTCCAATGCCCACTTCTAGTTTCTGTAGGCATTGCATGCAAGTAGTATACAGCATGCAAATGGTATACGTGCAGGCAAAACACTCATATACATCACTCAATAAAATAAAAATAAATTTAAAAAACACTAATATAAAAAAAAACTTTGTTCTACAACATGCTGTAGTGGTTTGAATGAGAATACCACCCTGTAGGCTCATATATTTGAATAACGTGTACTGTTTGATGGAACAGTTTGGGAAGGATTAGGAAATATGGCCTTGTTAGGAAAGGTGTGTCACTGGGGGTTGGCTTTAAGATTTCAAAAGTCTGAACTCAATAAAACTACTCTTAAAAGGAAAAAGTTTTTCAAAAGTCTGTGCCATTCCCAATTAGTGTTCTCTCTGCCCCCAACCCCTGTCTGCTTCTCCCTCCAGGTAGCCAGACCCATTGTCCACTGGACTGGAAGGAGGGGAGCTTAACCAGGCACAGATGGGTGCTGTGCAGGATCTTGGTCGATAAGTTGAGGTCAATAAACACAGCTTCAGAAAATTGATTCACTTTTTGAGGGGGAGAAAGGAGTATTTATACCTCTGAGGAGGTGGCCAGAGTCTCTGGGGCAACATATGTGTGGCCAGGACAGGGGTGTTGGAAGATGCTTCATCTGCAAGACGCAGGGTGAGGAGACCTTACAAGGTCAAACAAGGAGTAAAGCCTGATAACTGCCAGGGTGATAACTTCTTACTAGAGTTGATGGTGGGAGAGCCAACTGTATGGGATCAAGTTGGAAGTGGAGAGGTAGCCAACTCCTGCCATCCTCATCTGAGATATCTCTCCACCTTCACATGCATCCTCTAACATCATTCTTGATACTTGTTAATACATGTTAACACTGATGCCTTCAAAGTCTGGGCCCAGACCAACCTTACTACTTTCTACTTCCTAAACTACACATACACACAGATAGGTTAAATAGAGCAAAGAACAAAAAGTCAGAATCATTGCTATTCAAACTAATCCTAGCTTTACAGTTTGACCAAGACACAGATCTCGTAAGTGGCTTTTCTTCTCTCTGAAGTATAAATAAGATCGTGGCACAACCTTCATTGGCTTTATGTAAGAATCAGTGAAAGAATTTGTATAAAGAGTCCAGGAAGGCAGAGGAATACCACATGAACCAAGTATGGTGGTCCATGCCTGGAGATGGCAGCAGGAGGATTAGAAATTCAGGGTCATCTTCTACATTATAGTGAGTTCAAGGCCAGCCTGGGAACATAAGATGCTGTCTAAAACAAACAACTAAAAGTTCAGGAAAAGAGAGCTATTATTATTACTGGAGCAATGACAAATATGCATAATATTCAGACTCCAAAACTTCCTGGTAGTGTCTTTCTTTGAGAGTTTTGTCCCAACATTTTCATGTATAGCTTTCTGTTTTTATATAAATCTTGTGAATTATGGTAAGCAAATTTCTAATACGTTCTATCCCCAAGAAAAAGTAGTTTTTCCTAGCTGGTCTTAGAGACTGTATGCTACTCAAATTCCAGGTAGGAGATCACCATTGACCTATGGATAAGAAAGAATCTGTGGGGCGGTAGAATGAATAACATTTGCTTGGGTAGGCCATAGACATTCCAAAATGAGCAAGTCTGAAGGAGGACCATATTCCAGGTCAGTGCTTAAGTTAGTCAGACTGAAGTGAGTGTTCATGCAACTCAAAGATAAAGATGTGAAAGTATTTTTCCACAAGATTATAACGTTCAGACATTAAAGACTGTGCAGCATCTGCTCTTAATTGTGGCTGGCTCAACTGACTCTCTATGATTAGTCTGAAGACCACTAATGATGGGGAACAGTATCAGATATGCTAAATTTTATCAATTTTAAGTTATAAATAATTAGGAATGTTTTTGATGGCAGCATTTATTTATTATATACATAAATAATATATTTCTTATTATTTATATAATAGTGGCATATTCTGTTCTTTGAAGTCCATAGCAATTGTGAGGAAGGTGGAAAACGGGAAGTACAGCTCTCTTTCCTATTCAGGTTGAGATGTTGAGACACAGCAACTATCAGTTGTGAATACAGTTTGTGGACATTTTGATCAAGGCTAGATTCTATATTTAGTCAAGACATTCAGTTTCTAAGTTTTTGAACTTAGCTGGAGATTAGATTTTGGAATGTTCTGTGTCAACTATATGTCTAAGGCTTATACTTAGATGCTCTCAATAGAATAGTATAGTTTGTGCATCAATGAGGCAACGTACAATGTAACACATAAACACACATGCATACTGACTGCAATTCCCACCTTACCTCAGATGAACCTCCTTTCTCCATCTAGACCACCCCACCTGACCAAACCCTTTGCCCACATGTCCCTACACCAAACCACTAGTGGCTTGGTTAGTAGCTTTTCTTTCCCCTCCTAAATATTGACTCATACAGTATGCCCCACCCTCCATCCCCACCCAAACCACAAACTTCCCCCATCACTTTGAAAACAATGTGGCTTTTCCTTTTCTTAACCATTTTTTAAAATTAGATGTGCATTTAAGTCATTTTCAATTTTATATGTTTTACAATTTTCATACCTTTTAATTGTACTTTAGTCTTATTTTTTAAGATTTATTTTTATTATGGTATGTGTGCATATATATGTACCTGTGTGTGGTTATGTGCATGAGTATAAGTGACCATGTCATTCAGAAGAGGTGATTGATCCCCTGGAGCTGAAGTTACAGGAGGTTATAGGCTGCCAGACTTGGGTGTTGGGAACCAAACTGTTATCTTCTGAAAGAGCAGTACATGCTTTTAACCTCTGAGTCATCTCCCCAACCTCTACACTTCAATAATATGTATTAAATGAGAAAATGATAAAGAAGTCTATTGACATAATGTAAAAATCCAGTTCCTAGAACAAACTACCATTGACATTTTAGTATATTCTCTTTTAGTCATTCTTCTGTTCATATGTTTTGTCTATGCTCAAATTTTTAACTTATATATTTTTTCACTGAAATGATCTATGTACCATAAAATCTAGTCCTTAAAAGTATACTGTTCAATTTTCATTCCTACCGTCTTCATCTTTTTTTTCCCTTTAAAGATTTATTTATTTTATTTATATGAGTACACTATAGCTGTCTTTAGACACACCAAAAGAGGTCATCAGATCCTATTACAGATAGCTTTGAGCCACCATGTGGTTGCTGAGAGTTTAACTCTGGACCTCTGGAAGAGCAGTCAGTACTCTTAACCTCTGAGCCATCTCTCCAGGCTGCTGTAGGACATAGTTCTTAACTGTAGGACTGTGAAAGGCAGCCTGATTTCTGGTTGAGCTAAGGTTTAAAACCTCGGACCCAGTAGGGATAACCCTACAAGGGACAGTAGGCATTTTGTCATGCTCCTGGGTCCCAGGCTCCTGACACAAGGCCACAGCTCTCCTCCATAGGTCTGTGACTATCAGTCATGTAAGGGCAATGCCCAAGCCCCTCCACAGGTAGAGGTGTGGTCACATAGCCTCAAGACATCCCCATGTTAATGAGGCACCTAGAGGCTTAGCCACGCCCCTTCCCAGCCACTCCTCCCTGCAAAGGTATTTCAGTCACTCTTTGCCATGACAATAAATGCCCTGAAACCATGGACTGTCTCTCTTCATTGGGATCCGCAGTGGGGAACAATAGAACAGGTCTTTGTCTAAAGAGCCACATCTAGTCGCCCACAGAAGGCCTCTGAGTGCTTCCAACCACAGCCTCTACCAAACCAACCCAGCTAGCACTCTCCCCGGGCGGTGTCTCGTGGTGGCTTCTCATAGCCCAACACCGCCTAGTGGTGTGGTCAAACATTCCACTTCCTGCCTCTCTTGAGAGGCCCAAGCCTGGGGCAGACGTGGGACACTCACCATACTCACACTCCACTTAACCCAACATTAGCATTATGGTATCAAGAACAATCCATAATACTGAATAGTTTTCAGATCACTATATAGCCATTTTTATTTTATATTTATTTATTTACTTTATATCCCAGTATCTAACCCCCTCCTCTAGCCCCCCCCACACAGATTCTCCCCCTGTTCACTCTTCCCCTTCTCCTCTGAGAAGAGGGAGATCCACTTGGGTATCACCTCACCCTGGTACATCAAGTCACTGCAGGACTAGGCATATCCTCTCCCACTGAGGCCAGACAAGGTGGCCCAGTTAGAGGAATGGGATCCATAGGCAGGCAACAGGTTCAGACACAGCCCTAACTCCATTTGTTGGGGAACCAACATGAAGACCCACATCTGCTACATATGGGGGGGGGGGGGGTCCAGTCCATGTTTGCTGTTTAGTTGGTGATTCAGTCTCTGGGAGCCCCCAAGGGTTCAGGTTGGTTGACTCTATTGGTCTTCCTGTGGATTCCCTGTCCTCTTCAAGTCCTAAATCCTTCCCCCAACTCTTCTATAAGACTCCCCAAGCTCCACCTAATGTTTGGCTGTGGGTCTCTGCATTGGTTTTGGTCAGCCATTGGGTAGAACCCCTCAGAGGACAGTTATGCTAGGATCCTGCCTGCAAGCATAACAGAGTATCATTAGTAGTGTCAGGGATTGGTTCTTGCCCATGGGATGGGTCTAAAGTTGGGCCAGTCATTGTTTGGCCATTCCCTCAGTCTCTCCTCCATTTTTGCTCCTGCACATCTTGTAGGCAGGACACATTTTGGGTCAAAGGTTTTGTGGGTGGGTTGTTGTACTTATCCCTCCACTGGGAGTCCTGATCTGTATCCCCCACTACTAGGAGTCTCAGCTAAAGTCACCTGCACAGACTCCCTGGGGCCTCCCCTGTCCTAGGTCTCTGGGATGTCCTAGAGATTCCCCCACCTGCCCACCACCGGTTTCCATTCTCTCCCCTGCTCTCCCTATGCCTGATTCCCCACCACATGCCCCCATACATTTTTTTTAAGACAGGGTCTCATGTAAAGCAGGTTGGCCACAGCATCAATATATAGTTGGGGATGACCTTGAATTTCTTAATTTCCTAGTCTACCTCTCAGTGCTGGAATTACAGGAACGCACCACCACAAAACTTAAAAACATGATAGTTTTATAACCATATAATATACAAATTAATTATTAACTATTTACCTACTGTTGGACATTTTAATTATCTCTAGCCTTCTACTATTCTAAATAATATTCTTATAAATATTTTAAGCTTGGACTGGAGAGATGGCTCAGTGGTTAAGAGCATTGGCTGCTCTTGCAGAAGACCCAGGTTCAATTATTAGCACCTACTTGGTGACTCACTACCTTCTATAGCTCCATTTCTAGGATCTGATGCCTTTTTCTGACATCCACAAGAATCAGGCACACATCTGGTACATAGATATATATGCAGGCAAAGCACCCTTGCACATTTTGAAGTGTAAATTTTTATTTTTCAAAGCTTAGACGTGTTAGTTAACATATTTATTGCTATTGTGAGAAGGACAAATTGTGTTGGCTGTCTTCTCAGTAGAAATTCTCTGTTTGATCTTTACCTTATGGCATCCAGTATTGTTTAGAGGTGTATTAGTTGTTTGCTTTTGTGTATAAAAATCGGTCCTAAACAAGAATTCTTTATAATCCCTGTACTTCATGAATTTGCAAATGGATTGACTGGGTTGTCCTTAGAGCCTGCCATGAGATTGCACTTAAATGGTATCTGTCTATCACCAATAACAGGAACACACCTCCACACCACACCAGCAGTTGCCTGGATTCCTTTCAGAGTCCCCTGCCTAGGCAAAAGTGAGATTTGTGGCGTTGACAGAGAAATTAATTTCAGAGCAAGGCAAATACAAAGCAAAGTTGAGTTTACTAAAAATGGAAATGAAGGCACTTCAAGAGAGTACAAAGCACACCTAATAGAACAATGTGGATTTCTCTGCAAGAGTCTACCAATAAGGTTTCCGTACAGTGGGTATATATGTGATATTAGGAGACTCTTGAGTTACATCTCTAACAGCTGATAATAAACCACTCTTTTCCTTTTAAAACTTTTAAAAGATTTTTTTAAAAATTATGTGTATGTGTGTTTGTCTTTATGTGGGTATGTATACCACATATGTGCACATGTTCTTGGAGGCTGGAGAGTTTCAGATCCCCTGTAACTGAAGTTATAGGTGGTTCTGAGCCTCCTAGTATGGGTGGGTGTTGGCAACTGAACCCAACTCCTCTGGAAGAGTAACAAGCTATTGAGCCTTTTCATCAGCATCCCCACCACCACCTTTACTTTTGAGGTAAGGTATCACTATGTCCTAGTTACCCTGGAACTTGCTGTGTAGAGCAGGCTGGCCTTGAAAACACAGAGATCTTCTGCCTCATAACTGCTTCGATTAAAGGCATGCACCACTACATCTGGGCCAAAACATTTATTCATATCATACATACATGTATTTATCTGAATTTATGTATATGCAGCATGTGTATGCCTGTTGCCTTTAGAGGCCAGAAAGATCCCCTAGAACTGAAGTGAGTGATGGTTGTGAGCCACTATGTAAGTGCTGAGAACTGAACCTATATCCCCTGCAAGAGCAGCAAGCACTCTTAACCCATGACCCATCTCTCTAGCTCCTCTTCTTAACATTGCAAAGGGATATAATTCATACATACTTTAAGACTTTTTCTTAGTAAACAAAGAATTTTTCTTAGTAAACAAAATTTTAGGATGGATTTATGAGGAACATCTCATAAATCTAGGAAAGATGGGTTCTAGGAGCATAAAGTTACACATCATTTTAACTCTAAGAAAGCACAGCCTAATTACTGTCCTTGGTATCCTTAATTAAAGATGCTTTTGGGGATACATTGTGTGGCCCTATGTAAGCGCAATTTGTTTATTGTTTTAGACAAGATGTCTTTTGAAATATAAGCATTGATTCTGTGGACTAGTAGGTCCCTATCAGTGGAGTCTGCCTTTCTCAACAGTAAAGTGGATCAAGACCCTTTCCCAGCCTTTTCTCACCTTACTGACATAATTCCCTCCCTTTCTGCCCTGCCTCGGAGTAATCTCCAATGCTTTTCCACTTATATTTCTTGTACCTGGCCTGGGGAAACTAGAAGAGCTGAAAGCCTGAACAAATGGAAACTTTCTTTAATTATGTGTATATGTGCATATGAGCACAGGTACCCACAGAACCTCTGACCTGGAGATAGAGATACAAGCAGTTGTGAGCCACCTGATATGGAAGCTGGGAACTGAACTCAGGTCCTCTGAAGGGGCAGTATGTGCACTTAACCAATGATCCATCTCTTCAGCCCGTGCTTTCTCTATTCCAATATGGTCCCTCCACATAGCCTGAAGCACAGGAACTTGTAGCAAGCCAGGTTTGTAATATAGGGCTCAAAACTCCAAAACCACATCACCATATAGATCAGAGCTAAACAAATGCTACATCACCTTTTCTGGAAAAATGTCGCTAGCCTTAGTCATCCATATGTCTGCTCCAGATTCCAGAAGAGGAAACATATACCCTAACTCCTTGATGAGAAAGTATTAATTTCACATCATAAAAAGAGTACTTTGAAAAGACAACCCATAGTAGGAAGCAAATATGCTTTAAAAAAAAAAAAAAAAAAAAAGAGGGTGAGCAGGAGCAGACCCCAACCCAACTCTAATGAATGAATTCGTGTATCTAAACACTACTAGATATGCACTCAACATTTTTCTTTCTTCTTTTTCAAAACTTGGCAAAGTATACTAAATTACTCAGTTTCCTCTGCAAGCAACGTAGCCAAGTGACAAATTCTACCCAATTAAGTTAAGACCAAAGCTAAGCAAAGCTTTAGCTCTCCAAGTATAGGTACTTGCTGATTCCTAACGCACAGGAACAGAATTTCAGGTGTTTTATTTCACTTCAATGTATAGTGTTAGAGTGGAGAGCATCTGGTCTTTGATTTCAAGGCCAGCTTGGTCTACAGAGAGACTTCCAGGACAGTCAGGACTATAGAGAAACCCTGTCTTAAAAAAAAAATTTTTTGAGAGCATATCCATTTAGTATTTGTGATGGAATGCCTAAGGTTTAGTGAAACACCATAAAGAACGTAAACTTGAAGGCAGCGAGAGAGAGAGATTTTTCAAATGCCAGGGCAGGACGCATGGGAACAGGCAGTGGAAAGGGAGTAAATGAAAACAAAATATAGTCACATATACACTGATAAATAAATGAATAAACAAAATCAAAATGTCAACCAACTCTGACAAATTGATCCTTCATGTCTTGTAGTATCAAATATTTTAGCCAAAATTTATTTTTTTATGTAAAATTAACAAGTATATCCATCTCATTAGCTTGCAAATTTGCTTTCAACTTTAATAAATGGTCAAATTTTATGTATTTAAGAGCATTGTCTTTGTGATGGCCAGTTTTATGCAAACTTGACACGAACTAGAGTCCTTTGGGAACAGGAACCTCAACTGAAAAAATATCCCCACCAAAATGACCTGTAGACAAGCCTGTGGAGCATTTTCTTGACTGATGATTGGCTGCCACCTCTGGGCTGGTGATCCTGGGTGCTATAAGAAGCAGGCTGAGAAAGCCATGAGGAGCAAGCCAGTAAGCAGTGTTCCTCCCTGTCTTCTGCTTCAGTTCCTGCCTCCAGGTTCCTGCCTTGAGTTCCTGTCCTGATTTCCTTCAAATATGGACTGCTGTGATGTGGAAATGTAAGCAAAATAAACCCTTTCCTCCCCAAGTTACTAATGGTCATGGTGTTTTATCACAGTAGTAGAAGCTCCAACTGAGACAATCTTAAAGTATGTTTATTTATTATCAGTAAATGTTTGTATCTGTATACCTATTTTAATATACCTGTATACTGGGTGATCAGAAAATTTTTACAAATTCCTGGATCTATGCACAGCTGTATACATTAGAGATGAGAGATGGGGAAGCACGTGAATCTACTCTTATCTGTGGTTATGCTGTCAGCTGTTTTAGTTACTCAAAGCCAGTTATAGTCCACTGGTATTAAGTAGAAAATTCCAGAAATAATTTACAAGTTTGAAGCTGTGTGTTCTTTTGAGTAGTATGATAAAATCTTGTACCTTTCCTGCTCTGCCTGAAACATGACTCATCCCTTTGCTCACTGTATTCGCACTATAAATGGTATCCACCCATTAGTCACTTACTCATCTCAGTTATCAAATCAGCACACATGGCTTGTGTTCAGATAACCTTTATTTTATTTAACACATAAAAGTAGTCATTATGGTAATTCAGATATGCCAAAGACAACCTGAAAAGAAAAAGGTCCTGACTTAGTAAGAAAAGGAAAAGATGATATACCAAGGTTGCTAAATTACTGTATACAGTAAGAACTAATCTTGAGCAGTGAAATTATGAAGAAGGAAAGATAAATTTATCCTAGTTTTACTAACACACTCCAGACTGCAAACATTATGGCCAGGGCGCGTAATCCTTAATAAAAATGGAAAACTCGCTACATTTGTGCATGGAGAACATGCATATAAATCCTGATTGATGGCAACCAGAAAAGCATTGTGCCTGAGGAATATTTCAACCAGGGATCTCCTGTTGTGAATGACTCTCTTGTAGCAATGGTATCCAAATGGCAGAATTACAAGATTCAGGAATAGATTGGATGGGATTTTTTAAAAATGTATTAAAAGCCATTAATTATGCCAATTATTAAACTGCTGTCACATTTCTAGAAGTTGAAGAAGTTGATTAAAAGAAGATATAAACACCCTAATGCCCAATGGTGCCTACATTTAGGTGCAAAGGAGGCACCTGGTCACAAAACATGGAAAGTCAGATAATTTCTGGTACTTTGTGGTAGTGCAGATTAAATGCAGAGTAATGTGTGCAAGTAAGGAACCAACACACTCAAATACAGACAAAATTACAGAATTACACCAGAGAGAATGTGTTCACGTGGCTTTTATTATAGTATACTGATCATCCCGTTTGATTAGTAGTAATTATTCATCTCTTAACTGTGTATAGTTTACAGGTTGTGTATTAAGTTTATAGAAAAGACTACATTATGTATAAGATTGAGTGGTGTGAAGCTTCCACTGTGGCTCTGAAAACATCCCCTACAGACAAAAATACTCATAAAAATATTTGCACATATGATTATGGAGACATCTTAGTCTCAACATCTGTAGGGTAAATTGGCAAGCTGGTGACCTAGGAAGTCACTAGTTAATTCCAACCTCAAGGTCAGCAGGCCAAAGGCAAAGAACAATTAATATTTCTATTTAAGTCTAAAGCCAGAGAAAAAAGGCCACTCTGAAAGCTGGCTGGAGGAAATATTTCATTAATCAGGAGAGGACCACCACCCTTTTTGTTACAGTCAGGTCTCTAGCTGATTGGCAGAAGCTCACTGAAAATTAGGAAGGACAATCTTTACAGAATCTATCAATTTTATATGTTAATCAAATCCAAGATCATCTTCACAGAAATAACCAGAATGTTTGACCAAATGTCTCGGGTACCCCATAGCCCAGCCTAACGGGCACAAAATTAACCAAGCAAATAAATCCTTCCTATGGTTTCAGTCTATTTGATTTGGTTCTTTTTTTCATGACAAACTGAAAGAAAAAAAATCACATGATTATCTCATTAGATGCTGAAAAGGCCTTTGATAAAATTCAATGCCCCTTCATGTTAAAAGTCTTAGAGAGGTAGAGGATACAAGGCACATATCTAAACATTATAAAAGCAATATATAAGCCAATATCCAGCATCAAATTAAATCGAGAGATTTAAAGCAATTCCATTAAAATCAAGGACAAGACAAGGCAGTCCACTTTCTCCTTATCTATTCAACATAGTACTTGAAGTTCTAGCTAGAGCAATGAGACAACTAAAGGAGATCAAGGGGATACAAAAAGGAAAAGAAGAAGTCAAAGTATTGCTATCTGTGGGAGATATGATAGTATATATAAGCGACCCCCCAAAATTCTACCACAGAACTCCTACAGCTGATAGACACCTTCAGCAAAGTGACTGGATACAAAATTAACTAAAAAAAAAAAAAATCAGTAGCTCTCCTTTATATAAATAATAAACAGGCCAATAACTAAATTAAGGAAACAACACCCTTTATAATAGCCATAAATAATATAAAATATCTTGGTGTAACTCTAACGAAGCAAGTGAAAGACCTATATGACAAGAACTTCAAGTTGCTGAAGAAAGAAATTGAGGAAGATATCAGAAGATGGAAAGATCTCCAATGCTCATGGATTAGCAGGATTAGCATAGTGAAAAGGCCATTTTACCATAAGCAATTTACTGATTCAGTGCAATTCCCATCACATTTCCAACACAGTTCTTTACAGAACTTGACAGAGAAATTGTCAACTTCGTGTTAGTTATGCTAATATAGGATGAGTTTATAATTTTCAAAGGATCTAATAAGTAAATATATAAAAAGACATGTTATCATATGGAAAAACAAAAAACCCAGAATAGTTGAAACAATCCTGAACAACAAAAGAACTTCTGGATGAATTGCCATCTGTAGCTGTTTGTATTAAGAATACTAATTAAATTCCCCCCAAAACTGTTTGCATGAGAGGGTTTGTACTTAGCTTCTGGGACCCTGCCCCCAGTTGGTTCTGATTGGTAAATAAAGATGCCAGCAGCCAGTAGCTGGGGAGGACAGACAGAGGCAGGATTTTAGTATTTCTCAGGCTTGGAACCAGGAAGAAGAAAAAGAAGATCCACCATGCTTCAGGAGAGTGTGGAAAGCAGAGAGACACAGAGGATGCCATGGGGTAGAGAAGCAAGAGGAGTGCCCCAGGCTCTGGACAAGTAAATGTAGACTAGACAGATGACTAATTGGAGTTAAGAGCAGCCAAGATGGAACACAGAAATTAGTAAGTATTAACTCAGGATTATCGGTGGGATGTAGGTTCTAGCAGCATGGAGGTTAGGCAGTCGCCCAGCTAGTGTGCTGCTTAGGACTTATTAAAACATAAAAACTCTCTCTCTCTCTCTCTCTCTCTCTCTCTCTCTCTCTTTCTCTCTCTCTCTCTCTCTCTCTCTCTCTCTCTCTCTCTCTCTCTGTCTCTGTGTGTGTGTGTATGTCTGTGTGTGTCTGTGTGTCTCTGTGTGTATGTGTGCGTACGTGTGTCTTTCATTCAAGAACATAAACCATTGAGGGGGGTAACAACCCTGCACCAGGATTTATTAATAAATATTAATTCCACAGCCATCTCTGACCTCAAGCTGAACTACAGAGCAATAGTAATAAGAACTGCATGGTACTGGTATAGGATCAGACAGGTTAATCAATGGAATTGAATTGAAGACCTGAAATAAACTCACATACCTATGGACACTTGACAAGGCAAAACCATACAATGGAAAAAAAGAGAAAGCATCTTCAACAAATGGTGGTAGTCTAACTGGATGTCTGCATGTAGAAAAATGCAAATAGATCCAAATCTATCACCCTGCACAATACTCAAGCCCAAGTGGATCAAAGACCTCAATGGGCACTGGATACACTAAATCTAATAGAACAGAAAGTAGGGAAGAGCCTTGAATTCATTTGATACAGGAGACAACTTCCTAAACAGAAGACCAATGGCTCAGGTTCTAAGATCAATCATTGATAAATGGGATCTCATGAAACTGCAAAGCTTCTGTAAGGGAAAGGATAGTGTCATTAGGACAGATTGGGGAAAGGATCTTCACCAACCCTACATCTGTCCGAGGGCTAATATCCAAAATTTATAAAGAACTCAAGAAGTTAGACACCAACAACTCAAATAACCCAATTTTAAAATGGGGTACGAGCTAAATAGAGAATTCTTAACAGAAGAATTTTGAATGGCCGAGAAACACAAAAAGAAATGTTCAATGTCCTTAGTCATCAGAGAGATGCAAATCAAAACGACTCTGAAATTCCATTTTACACCTGACACAATGGCTAAGATAAAAAAAACTCAAGTGATAGCACATGCTGGGAGGATGTGAAGCAAGGGGAACACTCCTCTTCTGCTGGTGGAATTCAAACTGGTACAACCACTCTAGCAATCAATATGACAGGCTGGGGGAGAGACAGCAATCCAGATGTAAAGGAAAGAAAGAAAGGAAAGAAAGGAAGGAAGGAAGGAAGGAAGGAAGGAAGGAAGGAAGGAAGGAAAATTGAGTACACATACAGAGAGAGAGAGAGAGAGACAGACAGACAGACAGTTGTCATTCACCTGCTCATCCAAAGAGTAGAAAATCATCCTTAATTGATCTGCGCACCATGCATGTTCCATACAAATGTTTTTATAGAATTATGTATTTCTTGTAAGGTTTGTATATTGCAGAATGGAAGGCCAGCAAGGGCAACCCTGGCAGGAATCACCCTCAAGTATTCTAAGATGCTGAGACCTGCTGTTCCAGCTCCCTGATTAATCCTGTCTCAAACTGATGCTGTTTCCAGAGTCCTGCTTCTAGAACACCTTCAAGAAGAGATCCATAGAATATGGGGTTCATCATTATTTCATTATTAAAAAATCTTTTGAATATGAGACAGGTCTGCTCCTGACAGTACCCTGATTTCACTTCAAAGAAAGTGATCAGCATCAATAACCTCCATATGGAGTTGCTTCAATAGTGGCAAGCTAACTACTGGGCAAAGAAATGCCCATGCTTCAACTACAGACAAATCTGTCCAGAAAGGACAAATGAATGCAGAGAAGTCAACTGCCAAGCTCTGCCAATACAGGTTTAGCAAGTCCTTCATAATTCCTGCTTCACATGAGGTCTGTCAGATATCCTGGGCCAGAAGGCTGAAGATGGATGCTCCAAGGTTACAGAGACAATTTTAGAGGACTGTCCAGGCAGTCAGCTGTCTCTGTCATTTCTGTAATTTTGGAAGATGCATCCCTGCACTTCCTGCATACTCAGGTAATATTTATTCCCTCTCAGGTTCTGATGGGGTTGAAAACTACATCGTCATAGTTTTACTATGAGCTTAAGTTGTTTAGGATTTAAGATGTTCTAGATCTAAAAAGATGTTTTTAGGATGGTAATATAAGTTAAGATAGAAAGTGATTTAGATGAATTCATCAAGGTAGGATAGATCTTAGAATACTTTATCTAAGTTGCCAAAAACAAATAGACTGAACATTGTGAGTGTAAGTCTTACCTAATACTTTTCATAATTGTTCCTACTGTATGTTGTTTATTATTGCAAGAAAAAGAGCCTCTTATTAGACAAAAAGGGAAATATAGGCATGTAATGTCTACAAATTATGTAAAATTTACCCTTGGGTTATTAAAATAAATAAAACTCATAACACTGAGGTTGATATTTAAAATTCTATACATATGTAACCTTAAACATGTGGTTTGATACCATCTTAGCTGCTGTCAGGATAGAGGCAGCTACATGGCTAACAGCCATCTCTGTTAGGGTTGGAAAGGATGGATTTTGCCATGTAACTTCATTCCTATCCTGTTTAAAAGTGACCATGTGGTATAACCCAACCAAGGAAAAAGCAATTCCTCCTAGCTATGAAGCCCAAACCAGATGATTCCTCCACAGTTATGATCCTCCCCTTATCAACTTCAGCCCACTGTCCCTTCTCTCTATCTCCCTCTGTCCCCTCTCCACCTTCTTGGGTCTCCCTTTCTCTCTCCTCAGTGATAGGCCACCCAAATCAACCTTACATCACCAGACTCAATACCCACCCTCTCAAAAGCCTCAGGGGACATAAGCCTCTGACTTTTGACCTCTTTATAAAGAATCTTTTGTGTCCCACTTCCTCCCCCTATACTTCCTTCCCATACTCATGGTTAAAAACCCCCATGGAACCTACCAGTTGGTTCAGGATCTCCAACTTATTAAACCACCCTGTAGTACCCAACTCCTATACTCTCCTCTCTGCCATCCTTCAAGGACCTCTCATTTTTCTCTTAGAACTCAAACATGCCTTCTTTCAATTCCTCTAGAACTCCAGTCAAAAATGTCTTTACTTGGACTGACCAAGTCACCAACCTTTTTACTCAACTCACCTGGACTACCCTACCCCAGTGGTTCTAGGATAGCCCACGTCTATTTGGCCCTGTGACCTGTGTCTCTCTGTCCTTCAGCTCCCTTCTGCGAGTCTCACAATTTTCCTATACCCTTCTGGGCCTCTTTCTTGTCTCTCAACTCCCACTTGGAGATTATAAAACTCCCTTTGGTGGAGTTCATTTTGTGACTCTTCCTCCACAGACTCGGGTTTTATTAAAGCTTTGTTCTATTACTGCAAACAACTTGCCCTCGGTACAGTTCAATTGCCAAAACTGGCATGCTCTATTTTCAATGATGGCAATTTCTGCCACTGCATAGACAATTCTAACAAATTTTATATCTAAACATGTTCTCTCCTCCTCTATTTCCTCCTATCTAGACCTGTGTGGAGTATCTCTTACATATAGATGTTTATTATCCAAAAGATCATCCCCTTTAACCAATAGCCTGTCCTAATAGGGTAGGGAAATTGCTCTATATCAGGCCTTCAAAGACCAATTCAGATCCCTGTAACTCCTTTATCCATCTCTTCTTCACCAGGACTTACTTCACTCTCATGCCTGTTTTGTCCATTTTTGCGTGATAATTCATGTCCTGAAAACAAAAACATAAAAACATGGTTTATGAAAAAAAGAATTTAAGAAACAATGCTTGTTTAATAAGGTATTAAAGCTCCACCTTTATGTATTCATATACAAGTATGTAACTTGTGATGGTGGACAAACTTTGTAATGTAAGATTTACCTAAATGGTATTAATTTAAAAAAAAAAAAAAGACTTGAAGGGGTGGGTCATGGAGAGCAGTTGAGATTTGGCACTGTGTGGCAGATCTTAAGTTCCTAAAAAGAGCCCAGGAGGGGCTATTGGTGAAAACAGCTCAGTTGCAATGAGAGTCTAAGAAAGTGTATCAAGATCTGAGGATTTGAATGCTTAAGAAAGTTCTGAAGGTCTAAGAAAGTGGTTTTAGGTAATGAAAAGTGTTTCAGATTTCTGTCCCCCTTTATACTATTGTTATATTAAGAGGTCAAAGGTTCAGGAAATCTAGACTCAGTGGTCCAACCAGACCACTCACATGGTGGGGTCTGGAGACTGCTCACTAGCAGGCTTCAAAAAGAAGACACTTGTCCCTATAAAATCTACATCAACCTCTAAAACACCTGTTCTCTATGCATGCTTTCTCAGTGATCAAACTAAAGATTACCATTGATGTTGGCCATAGACTTACAGAGGCTGTCCTTATTGGTCCTGTAGGAGACATGATGCATATTCAGAAAGGCATTCTACATTTTTATTCAGAATGGGAAATCTTTTATATCCTAATTAAGGACCCGTGGCACCCCAGATGGGAGATGGGTCATTGGTAAGTGTTATATAGCATTTATCACAGCTGCCCATCAGGCCCAATCAAAATTCAGAGGCTACACACACTCCTCTCTCAACTCCTAGGTATAGACATGGTAGAAACACTTCTCAAAGGCCCTTACATCCCTGACATCATCTCTCTTGGGCAATATTGATCCCACCTCCACGTCACATCATCTTCTTTCAGACCTCAACTTTCATGTATCAGCTATTGAATAACACTCTGCCTGGTAACTTTGGAAAATGTTGGTTGTGTGTCCCTCCTTCATCTAACTCACAACCACTATTTGTGGCCTCAACCATTGGTTCATTAGACTCTCTCACTTTACCACTCATTTGTTGTGGATTTGGTCTAGAGTTTGTATTATGTTAATTGAATAATTGAATCCCCCAAATTACCGGGAATCTGCACATCTGCATGTAAGATGCTGAGGGTCGTACCCCCAATTGGTTTTGACTGGTAAATAAAGTTACCAGCAGCTAATGGCTGGGCAGGGAGACAGAGGCGGGACTTTTAGAATTCCTGGGCAAGGAGTGCAGGGAGGAGAGGAGACAGAACTGCCATGCAGGGAAAGGAGTAAAAACCAGGTCTGAGAAGTGCAGAAGAGAGCATACCAACCAAGTAAGTGCCAGGGAAGAGCAGCTCCAGGGCATACACCCAATCTAGGACAGAAAAGATGGAATATAGATTTTAGTAATAACTCAGGAATATTGGAGGGGAGGTGTTAGCCACTTGGGGATTTTAGAGTGACCCAACCATTGAGCTGCTTAAGGAATATTGAAATATAAATTCTCCCCACCCCCGTGTGTGTGTGTGTGTGTGTGTGTGTGTGTGTGT
>JADRCH010000331.1:0-43663 GCA_019843965.1 Rhynchomys soricoides
ATAATAGAGTACTTCAAAAAATAACATCCTAGGCAAGTTAAAGGCCAGCAAATGAAGAAGATACTCAAGCCAAGCTTGAGTGATTAGAAGCCAAGCTTCTAATCACTGGGCTGTTGCCATTAGACAGACACCTGTTTCTTTTATACCTCACTGTTCTAATTTTTATAAAATGGTCATTTTCACAATGTATGTTTTATGTTAACATACAATAAGCATATCTTAAAATATCAATAAGAATTTTTAAATTGAGAGCAGTTTTACATTTACAGTAAAATTAAAGGGAAGATAAAGATATATACACTCCCAATGGTGAGCACTCTTGGTGTTGTGCTTTGTGTTCTATTAGTTTATTAATTTCTTTAAATGTTAATTTAAAATAAATCATAATATCAAGTAATAGTGAATCTTTTCAAATAATTCTATTTTTAGGTTTGTTTCTTTGATTTTCTTTTCTGGCATTTTGTTTTGTTTTCTTCTGTTTTGTTTTTAGTCTTTTGAGACATTGTTTCTCTGTGTGGCTCTTAGTTATCCTGGAACACAGGCTGTAAATCAGGCTGGCCTTGAATTCACATAATCTATCTGCCTCTGTCTCCTGAGTGCTGGGATTAAAGGCTGGCACCACTACTGCCCAGCTCAAATTATTCTATGACATGAGTGGCTTTTTCGTTTTCTGAGGTTTGGTACATGGTATTCTTAAGGAAATCTCTGTTTCCTCTGTTATTGAGCCACTTGACCTCCTCTCTTGGGTTTCTGACATATCATATCCCCTGAATAATTCCTGGAATTATTAACCACTTGTCTTCTGATAGATTGCCTAGCACGTAATTGATTTTATTTGTGTTTAAAGGAAAATAAACCTCTGGTTTTGTAAGTTTTTCCATTGATTCTGTGTTTTTAATTCTGGTGATATTCATTCTATTTTTATTTTTTTCCTTGGGATTAAATTCTGACCTTGTTTGGTGAGGTCCCACACATCAAAGTGTAGAGGACTAACTTGTTTTACATCTGTCCTCTTCCATCTTAAAAAATTACTTAAAATATGATTACACACTCTCCATCCTCCCTGTCCTTCCACCAACCCTCCCACGCTGTCTCCTTTCCTTCAAATCTGTGACATCTTTTTCTTTAGGTATTATCGTTACATATACACATCTGTATGGTAGTAAATATGTAATTTTTCAATCTTTCCATATATTCCCATTCATTCCCTTCTACAGACTGCTCTTCTTTCCTCCCACACATCTTCATACATTGTTTCCATTTTTTTTAAGTCTTTATTATGGTGGCCGTTATGCTCGAAGTCCCCATTGTTGGGTCACCATATTCACATTCCTTCCTCCTATCTCAAATTCCCAAAGAAGATCAGGTGTGCTCTTCGTATTTCCCTCATTCTGCACCAAGCCTTATTTCCTCAAATTGTTTCTTGCTGGTATACTTCTTCCTATTTCACTATTCTTGTGTGAGCATGAGACAAAGGATAATAACAGAGGTAGAGATGCATCATGGGTATCATAAAAGTAACTCTAAAAAGAACTTCACAAATTTCCTCTAAGTTTGAAATTACTGAAATGTGTGTGTGTGTGTGTGTGTGTGTGTGTGAGAGAGAGAGAGAGAGAGAGAGAGAGAGAGAGAGAGAGAGAGAGAGAGTCAGTTTAAGGGATGATTTATAAGTTAGTACAACTCATCTGTATATGAAGACAATTGACAAAAGAACAATATTTCAAAATTTATCTGTGAATTATGAAAGGAGTAGATGGAGGTAACAGTGGTGTGGTAGTACTTAGCATGGGCATCATTTTGTGGCAGATAATGTTTTCTTTTGTTTCTAGGTTGTACAAGTTATGATTGCTCTCATAAACCTCAGCTTAGGAATAATTATAATGACAAATATATTTTCTGAAGCACACATTTCAGTGGTCTTACTGGCCCCAATTTGGGGATCAAAAATGGTGAGTAACATACAGTCTTATATAACTGGGGATAATAACAGCCTTTTGTCACTATACTAACTTTGGGTGAAATCTTCTCTCAACTCTTTCAAGTATCCTTAACTTGCAGAAATTGACATCTGCTTCTCTAGCTAGCAATGGATAAGAAAACTCTGAATCTCATGAAAGAATGATGAAACCAGGGTGTTTTTGTCAAAGAAGAAGGGACAAAGCTGAGCAGGTGATTAGCAGCATCTGGCTAATTAAATCTCAATTAGTGCTTAAGAGAATAGAAAAGCTGTAGATGAATTTTGTTTCAATTTTAAATAAAATAATTAATCAAAAATTTGAACAATAATTTCTGAAATTTAAAAAGTCTTTCCTCTATAAGTAAACTTGAGAGAATTTGTTTTTTAGAATTCAGAGTGCCAATTAACAATCAAATTTTTTTTACCTATATGTTATCAACTGACAAATAGAAAACAAAATGCATAAATTTGGTTATCTGTTATTTTAGAGTGGAGAGTCTTTTTCAAGTATTGCAAGCTTTCAATTTATTGATGAACTAGAGAGTGAAAAAACTTACCAATTTAGTTGACCTGTTACTTTAATTTTCCCCTCTCATTTTACAACAGGTGTTTAAGATTTAAAGAATGGCCAGATGCAGGGACTGAGAAAAAGCCAGGAGGTAAGAGTCTACCAGCTTCCACCTGTGGTGGGAGACCTCTGTCTGGCCATCAGGCATCCATAACCAAACAGTGCAGGGAGTAAGCGAGCCACCCACTTGTGTGGAGGAGCCAGCGGAAGGAGGGTTCCAGACACAGGGACTGAAGAACAGCCGGGAGAGAGAACAGGTCTCCCAGGAATATTGACATCTGGGCTTGAAGGAAAGACAAGCCACAGTCAGAGAGAGAAAGACCAGCTAACACCGGAGATAACTAGATGGCGAAAGGCAAGGGCAAGAACACAAGGAACAGAAACCAAGACTACTTGGCTTCATCAGAACCCAGCTCTCCCACCACAGCCAGCCCAGGATACCCCAACACACCAGAAAAGGAAGACTCAGACTTAAAATCACATATCAAGAGGATGATATAAAATTTTAAGAAGAAAATAAATAACTCCCTTAAAGAAATACAAGAGAACACAGGTAAACAACTGGAAAACCATAAAGAGGACACACAAAAATAACTTATAGAATTACAGGAAAGAAGGAGGGCTCCAGACACAGGGACTCAGGAACAGCTGGGAGGTAAGAGGCTGCTGACTTCCACCTGTGGCAGGAGACCTCTGCCTGGGCCGCCAGGCCTCCATTGTCAACCAGTGCAGGGAGAAAGCGACCAGCCTGCCCACTTGTGTGGAAAAGTCAGCAACAGGAGGACTCCAGACACAGGGACTAAGGAACAGCCAGGAAAGAGAAATGGTCTCCAAGGAACACTGACAACTGGGACTGTAGGAAAGACACGCCACAGTTAGACAGAGAAAGACCAGCTAACACCAGAGATAACCAGATGGCGAAAGGCAAGGGCAAAAACACAAGGAACAGAAACCAAGACTACTTGGCTTCATCAGAACCCAGCTCTCTCACCACAGCCAGCCCTGGATACCCCAACACACCAGAAAAGGAAGACTCACACTTAAAATCACTTATCAAGAGGATGATAGAAGACTTTAAGAAGGAAATATATAACTCCCTTAAAGAAATACAAGAGAACACAGGTAAAAAACTGGAAACCCTTAAAGAGGACACAGAGAAATCCCTTAAGATTTACAGGAAAACACAATCAAATGGGCAGAATTACAGGAAAACACAATCAAACAAATGAACAAAACCATTCAGGAATTAAAAACAGAAATAGAAACAATAAAGAAATCACAAAGGGAGACAACCCGGGAGTTAGAGAACATAGGAAAGAAATCAGGAGTCATAGATGCAAGCATCACCAACAGAATACAAGGGATGGAAGAGAGAATATCAGGTGCCAAAGATACCATAGAAAACATGAACACAACAGTCAAAGAAAACACAAAATCCAAAAACCTCCTAACCCAAAACATCCAAGATATCCAGGATGCAGTGAGAAGACAGAGCCTGAAGATAATAGGTATAGAAGAGAGTGAAGACTCCCACCTTAAAGGACCTTAAATGGACCTTAAATATCTTCAACCAAATTATAGAAGAAAACTTCCCTAACCTGAAGAAAGAGATGAACATAAATATACAAGAAGCCTACAGAACGCCAAATAAACTAGACCAGAAAAAAAATTCCTCCCGTCACATTATAGTCAAAACACCAAATACACAAAACAAGGAAAGAATATTAAAAGCAGTAAGGGAAAAGGGGCAAGTAACATATAAAGGTAGACCTATAAAAATTACACCAGACTTCTCAACAGAGACTATGAAAGCTAGAAGATCCTGGGCAGATCTCATACAGACTCTAAGAGAACACAAATGCCAGCCCAGGCTGCTATACTCAGCAAAACTCTCAATAATCATAGATGGTGAAAAAAAAATATTCTATGACAAATCCAAATGTGCACAGTATGTTTCCACAAACAGAGCCCTACAAAGAATAATACATGGAAAACGCCAACTGGAGGAGGGAAACTACACTCAAGAAAAAGCAAGAAAGTAATCTTTCAACAGACTTAAAAGAAGATAGCCACACAAACATATGAACAACATCAAAAATAACAGGAAACAACAATCACTATTCTTTAATATCTCTTAACATCAGTGGTCTCAACTCTCCAATAAAAACACATAGACTGACAGACTGGATCCATAAACAGGACCCAGCATTTTGCTGCATCCAGGAAATGCACCTCCATGTTAAAGACAAACACTGCCTCTGAGTAAAGGGCTAGAAAACAATTTTCCAGGCAAATGGCCCCAAGAAACAGGCTGGAGTAGCCATTCTAATATCGGACAAAATTGACTTTCATCCAAAAGTCATCAAAAAAGATAAAGAAGGACACTTCATACTCATCAAAGGAAAAATCTAACAAGAAAAACTCTCAATTCTGAACATCTATGCCTCGAATGCAAGAGCTCCCACATTCATAAAAGATACTCTACTAAAGCTCAAACCACATATTGCAGCTCACACAATAATAGTGGGAGACTTCAACACCCCACTATCAACAATGGACAGATCTTGGAAACTTAAACTAAACAGAGACACGGTGAAACTAACAAATGCTATGAACCAAATGGATTTAACAGATATCTATAGAACATTTCATCCTACATCAAAAGAATTTACCTTCTTGTCAGCACCTCATGGTACCTTCTCCAAAATTGATCATGTAATTGGTCACAAGACAAACCTCAACAGATATAAGAAGATTGAAATAATCCCATGCCTCCTATCAGATCACTACGGATTAAGGTTGGTCTTCAATGGCAACAACAACAACACAAAGCCCACATAAACATGGAAGCTGAACAATGCTCTGCTCAATGATAACAGGGCCAAGGAAGAAATAAAGAAGGAAATTAAAAACTTCCTAGAATTTAATGAAAATGAAAGTACAACTTACCCAAACCTATGGGAAACAATAAAAGCAGTGTTAAGAGGAAAACTCATACCTCTGAGTGCCTAAAAAAACAAAACAAAATACTGGAGAGAGCATGTACTAACAGC
The DNA here is from genome assembly GCA_019843965.1 of Rhynchomys soricoides. Lineage (NCBI taxonomy): Eukaryota > Metazoa > Chordata > Mammalia > Rodentia > Muridae > Rhynchomys > Rhynchomys soricoides. Next base: position 5,579 of record JADRCH010000331.1, read on the forward strand.
CTAACAGCACACCTGAGTTCTAGAACAAAAAGAAGCCAATACACCCAAGAGGAGTAGAAGGCAGGAAATAATCAAATTAAGAGCTGAAATCAACCAAGTGGAAACTAAAAGAACTATACAAAGAATCAACAAAACCAGGAGCTGGTTCTTTGAGAAAATCAACAAGATAGATAAACCCATAGACAGACTAACCAGAAGGCACAGAGACAGTGTGCAAATTAATAAAATTAGAGATGAAAATGGAGATATAACAACAGACTCTGAGGAAATTAAGAATATTATCAGATCCTACTACAAAAGCCTATACACAACAAAATTGGAAAATCTGGAGGAAAAGGACAAGTTTCTAGACAGATACCAATTACCAAAGTTAAATCAGGATCAGATAAAATATCTAAACTGTCCCATAACCCCTAAAGAAATAGGAGCAGTCATTAAAAGTCTCCCAACCAAAAAAAGCCCAGGACCAGATGGGTTCAGTGCAGAATTCTATCAGACCTTCAAAGAAGACCTAATACCAATACTCTTCAAGCTATTCCATAAAATAGAAATGGAAGGAACACTACCCAATTCATTCTATGAGGCCACTGTTACACTGATACCAAAACCCCACAAAGACCCAACAATAAAAGAAAACTTCAGACCAATTTCCCTTATGAATATCGATGCAAAAATACTCAATAAAATTCTTGCAAACCGAATCCAAGAACACATCACAATGATCATTCACCACGATCAAGAAGGCTTCATCCCAGGGATGCAGGGATGGTTCAATACCCAGAAATCCATCAATGTGAAACACTACATAAACAAACTCAAAGAAAAAAACCACATGGTCATTTCGTTAGATGCTAAAAAAGCATTTGACAAAATTCAACATCCCTTCATGCTAAAAGTCTTGGAAGATAAGGAATTCAAGGACCATACCTATACAGAGTAAAAGCAATATACAGCAAACAAGTAGCCAACAGCAAACTAAATGGAGAGAAACTCGAAGCAATCCCACTAAAATCAGGGACTAGACAAGGATGCCCTCCCTCTCCCTACCTATTCAATATAGTACTTGAAGTTCTAGCTAAAGCAATCAGACAACAAAAGGAGGTCAAAGGGATACAAATTGGAAAGGAAAAAATCAAAATAGCACTATTGACAGATGACATGATGGTGTACTTAAGTGACCGGAAAAACGCCACCAGAGATCTGCTACAGCTGATAAACAACTTCAGCATAGTGGCTGGATACAAAATTAACGAAAGCAAAACAGTAGCCTTCCTATGCTCGAAGGATAAACAAGCTGAGAAAGAAATTAGGGAAATAACACCCTTCACAATTGTCACAAATAATATAAAATATCTTGGTGTGACTCTAACCAAACAAGTGAAAGATCTCTATGACAAGAACTTCAAGTCTCTGAAGAAAGAAATTGAAGAAGACCTCAGAAGATGGAAAGATCTCCCATGCTCATGGATTGGCAGGATTAATATAGTTAAAATGGCCATCTTGCCAAAAGCAATCTACAGATTCAATGCTATCCCCATCAAAATCCCAACTCAATTCTTCATAGACCTAGAAAGAGCAATTCTCAAATTCATATGGAATAACAAAAATCCCAGGATAGCAAAAACTATTCTAAACAATAAAAGGACTTCTGGGGGAATCAGCCTCCCTGACTTCAAACTGTACTACAGAGCAGTAGTGATAAAAACTGCATGGTATTGGTACAGTGACAGGCAGGTAGATCAATGGAATAGAATTGAAGACCCAGGAATGAACCCACACACTTATGGTCACTTGATCTTTGACAAAGGAGCTAAAACCAACCAGGGGAAAAAAGACAGCATCTTCAACAAATGGTGCTGGTTCAACTGGCAGTCTATATGTAGAAGATTGTAAATTGATCCATTCTTATCTCCCTGTACAAAGGTCAAGTCCAAGTGGATCAAGGACCTTCACATAAAACCAGATACACTGAATCTAATAGAAGAGAAAGGGAGGGAAGTCTCGAACACATGGGCACAGGGGAAAAGTTCTTGAACAGAACACCAATGGCTTGTGCTCTAAGATAAGAATCGACAGATGGGACCTCATAAAAGTACAAAGCTTCTGTAAGGCTGTAAATAGGACACTGTAAATAGGACAAAACAGCAACCTACAGATTGGGAAAAGATCTTTACCAATCCTACATCCGATAGAGGGCTAATATCCAATGTATACAAAGAACTCAAGAAGCTAGATGCCAGAAAGCCAAATAACCCTATCAAAAAATGGGGAAGAGAGCTAAACAGAGAATCCTCAACTGAGGAAATGCGAATGGCCGAGAAGCACCTAAAGAAATGTTCAACATCCTTAGTCATCAGGGAAATGAAAATCAAAATAACCCTGAGATTTCACCTCACACCAGTCAGAATGGCTAAGATCAAAAACTCAGGTGACAGCAGATGTTGGCAAGGATGTGGAGAAAGAGGAACACTCCTCCATTGCAGGTGGGAATGCAGGTTGATACAACCTCTCTGGAAATCAGTTTGGCGACCCCTCAGAAAAATGAACATAATACTACCTGAGAACCCAGCTATTCCACTCCTAGGCATATACCCAGAAGATGCTCCAACATGTAATAAAAATACATGTTCTACTATGTTCATAGCAGCCATATTTATAAGAGCCGGAAGCTGGAATCAACCCAGATGTCCCTGCACAGAGGAATGGATACAGAAAATGTGGTACATTTACACAATGGAATACTACTCAGCAATTAAAAACAATGATTTCATGAAATTTGCAAACAAATGGATGGATCTTGAAAATATCATCCTGAGCGAGGTAATGCAGTCACAAAAGAATGAACATGGTATGTATTCACTGTTAAGTGGTTATTAGCCCAAAAGTTTGAAATACCCAAGCGTCACTTCACAGCAACAGTAGGGTGGAATGTGAGTTCCCAGATGGAGGACTTGGAGAAGGGACTGAAGGAGCTGAGGGAGTTTGCATCCCCAGGAAGGCAACAACAGTGTCAACTGGCTTGACCCCCCGAGAGTCCTGGAGACTCATCCACCAACCAAAGAATACACATGGAGGGACCCATGGTGCTAGCCACATATTTGACAGAGGAGGGTTTTGTTTGCCATCAGGGGGAGGAGAGGCCCTTGGGCCTGAGAGTGTTAGATCCCCCAGTAGAGGAGAGTGCCAAGGAGGGAGGATGAGAGTATGTGGGTGGATAGATGGGTGGGGGAATACCCCATAGTGGCAGGGGCTGGGGGGAAGAAATGGGGAGGTTCCAAAGGGGAGATCTGGAAAGGGGGAAACATTTGAAATGTAAATAAAGTAGGAAAAATAATAATTAAAAAAAAAGATTTGAAGAATGACACAGACTCCCATAATTTTTAAAGTTGCATGTCACTTTATATATCAATAATAATACCAATTGAAAATAATGGCCAAATTGGCAGACTCAAATGAGTTACATTATTCTAGTCGTCATCTAAAATATAATTTAATTTGTTACCATTATTTTATTTATAGCTTCCAATATGCACTTTTAACAAGGATAATTTCATTTCTGTTTCATTTGGCTAACTTCTTCAGTTTGGGGTCATGATGGCAAAACCTTGTTATAAGGATTGGAGAGCTTTTGTCTTCGTCTTTCTTAAAATTTTTGATTAGACTAGAGTTGAATAAATTTTAAACCTTAATAAAAAGTATGTGAAAGTACCTGATAATTTAAAATTTTAAAAAGTCCCCAGTTTCCTTTCAAGTCTATGAAATCTATTTCAAAGTGTCCTAATATTAAATAAACATCTCCAGAGTAAGAGACTGCAGAGAGCTTTGTCAGTGTGATTAGAAAAATGGTAATCCCAGTCATAGATCTTTAAGGGGGAAAAGTACAACAAAGAGGGACCTTGGCTTATTCTTTTATATTGGAAGCATATAGAAAATGCTATCAAAATTTTGGGACAAATTTGATGGCTCCTGCCTGTATTCCCTTCATTCAGGAAGCATAAACAGAAGAGTCCCTCCCAGCACAAGCCTGGACTGATTTATGTAGCAAGCTCTAGGCCAACCAGAAGCATAACAAGACCTTACCTCAAACATCCAAAATAAACAAATGAAATAATCTACTAAATAAACCTTGATGGTTCTTCCATAACTCATTTTACTTTTCCTCTCTGCTCTTGTGGGGAAGGGGAATGTGGGTGACATAGAAAACTGCTGCTTTTCAGACAGTCAACCACTTTACCAGACCCAGTTGATTCAGAAGTAAGGGTTAGTATGCTATGATTTATACCAACTGTTTAAAGATTTCTAACCAGGATATTTCCCCTCATGACCAGTTCATTATCTCAGGATCCCTGTCAATTGCAGCAGGAGTGAAATCTACAAAAAGCCTGGTATGTATTTTGGTTTATTTTGCTATCAAAAGGGAGTAATTTCATCAACTATGAATTCTGCTAAGATGTAAAGGGGTTGATTTTATCTTCCTAAAGCCATGGCTATGAGTTTTAGAAGGACCTCACTTTCAAAATTATAGCTGAGCTACTGATTCATAATAAGTCTCAGCATATCTGGCTGGATATAATGTCAAGAGAGTTGCTGGGAGAATCTTGGTGCTGGTGCATTGAATTAGGGGAAGAAATCAGGTGGGGTTTACACAGATGTGCTTGAAGCTTCAGATCCAGACTGTGATACTGACACCCAAATATTTGCAGTGGTAAAAATAAAAAAAAAAAATATATTGACTGAAGTATTAAAATACATTCTGCAGATGTATCCAATATAATAGGTTTTAAAATTTTACAGAATCCAGAGAGACATTCAGAGGTTAAGAGCACTTGTTATTCTTACAGAGGACCCAGATGTGTTTCCTGCTTCCACATGGTAGCTCGCAGACAACCATAAATCCAGTTCCATTGTTTCTAAAGCCCCCTTCTCGCTTATGTGGTACCAAACATGGACATGCTGCATGTACATATAGGCAGAGAAATCATTTATGAACATAAAACAATAAATGGCTTTAAAGAACAATTATAATGATATGTCCATCTTAAAACTGATAAAAGCAATAGTCAAGAGTTCAACAATTATTTCATTTGCTAAATGCTGCCTTTGAATTTCACTTCTGGCAACATGTAAATGTCAACTTCTGTAGCACGATCAAGGAGACCTTTCTAAACCCAGGCTAAATCCTGTCTGCCTCCTTAGCATTTTTCACCAACTCTGACCACTAATATGTAGCTCATGTTATAGACACAGCAAACTTTCAGTTTGCTGAGTAGTTTTCCTTCTCACAATAAAGTTTATTTAACTGACCCATGAGATGAGATTGTGGAGCTATATCTACAGCATAGGAGGAAATATGCAAGAGGAACATGGGCATCAGCATTTACACAAGAACAGTTAGGCATTTACAGCACAGTGTGCTGGAAAATGGTAGACAGGCTCTCTAGATAATATGTCAAAGATGTTGAAAATTTATTAGCAAACTTGAAGAGCATCTTGTGTCCTTGAAAATCATCTGGAGGATTATCTGTGTCTTAGGAATAACAGTTATTACATTTTTATTTTGGCAAAGGATCAGAAGTAAAGCTACTATAAGAAAAGACACAAAGTCTACTTTTGGCAAAAAGTGGGTGAAATGGTGTACTTCAAATATTGTTGGGGCTATACAAAGGATGCCATTGATAACTGATCCCCACTCATTTCTCGGTCATCAGCAGTCTAAGTCTGAACACTATCAGCTCTGTATTGTCTGTGGCAGTAAGCATTATTGGTGTCATCAGTGTGGTTGTGGGTGAATATTCTCCCAGTTTTAATAATCATCCAGTCACCAAGGTGAGTATTCACTCTTCTGTTGGGAGGCTATGGTGGAGGGAAGGGCTCACTGACTCTTGCAAAAGCAATGGTCAACATTCTGATCATAAAATCAATTGTGAGGATGGTACTCAAGGGAAGCTCCCTTCCTCTAAGGAGAAGGAGAGGATGAAATGAGAGGAAAGATTTGTATGGTTGGGACAGGGAAAAGAAGAGAGAGGGGACAGTGATTTGGATGTAAAATGAATAAAAAATAAATTATTTGGAAAAAAGAGAATATGAAAAGAAAATTAAATTTAGGATGTTGAAATGATAGGATAGTAGAACAATATTTATTTAGGGATCAGGTGACATCATTATTTCTCTTCTGTCTGTAACTAAGTACAACGAAAACCACTAATGTGGCTAATTCTCAGCCACAGGGACCCAGATGTCATGTCTGTTCTTCAGTGAGTACCTCCAGAGAGATCCAAAATAAAACCAAGTTCCAAATGGTGGGAAGTGCTGATCTCCTTGGGAGGAAAAGATAGATTGTATAGCTTATAATTTTTGCAAAACAGGTTTAAAGGAGTAAGCTCTTTGTAAGAAAGAGCTTACTCAGATAGAGTGTATGCTACCTGGAATGACTGCAATAAAACACATGGAATTGCCAATGATCAGCCAAAATGACCAAGAAAAACAATAGTTCTTACAGCTTAAGGTAGTGCATTATAAGTACATATACATCTGCTACTTATGTTGAAATCTACCTTTGGGTTTGTTTTGTCTGTATTGCTGTTTTCAGTATGTGTGATGGATATTTAGGGAGATTGAAGTGTTACTATGTAGCCCAAGCTACCCATGGGTTAAAGACCACCATCTCTTCTCAATGTTAAGATTGTATATGTGAGCCACCAGGCCTAGCCTTGTTTATTTATTTATTTACTTTATGTAAAGTAAATTACATGTTATGTGAAATTCCTATCTTTCCTACTTGCTGTCCTCCAATAATGCCCACCACAAGACCTGAACCCAGAATCTAAGGGATCTATTGAAGCAGGTGTGAGGATGAAAACAACCAATGCAAATATTCTCATGGTCCACTGAATCACTATCTCTCATGTGCTAAGCTCCTGATCATTGTACTAATTCACAGGGGAGGGACCATCTCTGATCACTGAGAATATTCAAACCTGCCAATTCTAGGCACCAATACAAAGCAGCAGAATTCAGGATGAATGTGCCACCCTTCTTCCACTTTGATCCTATGGCTTGGTGAAGGTACAGACAAAGCCAAAGGCATTGAATACAAAGGAGTATGATGCACAACCTTCCAATGATTTATCATAGTTCTGACAATCACTACCAAGATAGTGCATGATCCAGATACATTTTATTACAGGATGACAGAAGTTCAAAATGAGTCTCAACTGCATAAAACAACTGTTGGCAGGACTGTTGTCTTCCCTGTGAGCTTGAAGGAAAAGTAACTTTCTTGGCTTTTGTGTTTCCACCTTCTGTCCACATTCCTTGGCTCATCATTCTGCCCTCTATTTTCTAAGCAAACATGGAAGCATTCTCAGTCTCTTAGATTAGAATTCTTCATGATCTTGCTTCCACTTGTAAATATGTTATAATAACATGGACAGCCTGCACTTGCCAAGATACTCTGCCTATATTATCTAATAAACAACCTCTGTTCTCACTGGAAAACAGGCTAACCCCTGGGGCTTATATAAAAAACCAACCTGAAAGACAATTCTCTTCAAATTTGAAATGATATTTTTTTCTTTATGTGAATTGTCTAGCATGGAGCACAGCAGGCTTGGAGACAGGAGTCTCTGATAATTGATCTTAGTGAAAAAAGTGAGAAAATAAGTGACATTCAGGGGACAAAGAATTTATCTTAGGTATGGGATGATGTATCAAAAGCTGGATTTTCAAATCCCTGGCCAAGTGAGGTAGTTATTGGCATGGTAGTCAGGGGAAAAAGGGCATAGTTCAAACTTGTAATCTCGATTCTTCACATTCCTTTGTATGAATCTGTTTTTAGGCTTTGGATGCTTTGATGTTAATTTAAATATTCTAGAATTCTGCATTGCTGTGTCCATCTCTGCATTTGGATGTAAAACTTCCTGTTGTAACTACAAAGAGGTGAGTAGCAGTCCATGTTCAGTGATGCTTAGTAGGTCTCTTGCCCTGTAATTAGTCACACAAATCTAGTAGTTTACAAGGACACATCATCTTTGTCTCTTACCTTGCTCAATCAAGACCATCAACAGCTTAGCCTTGTCCCCTGCTCAGTCTAAAGAGGCTGTGTGAGTGGGAAAACTGAGGTTCTCTTTGGGGTTCTTAGCTTCTTTAACAATAGAGTTTAAAGCCAGACTCAGAAGGAAGCTCAAGGACAGTTTGAGGGAGGGAAATCAAAACAAGAGAAAGACTACAAAAGCCCGTAAAGTCTAAGAACACATAGGTAGGAGTGCCAGGCCACAGCTCTGAGTTCAGAGGTCACCCAATTCTAGATCCTTGTGTGGTAGAGCAAAGGACTGTACTAGGGACTCATATTAGAAACAGAGACAGTTTATCAAGGAAAGAAAAGCATTCTTAAGAATGGAAGTGGAGTAGTGAGCTGTAGAAAAAGACTGAAGGGCAGTCAACCACAGAATGAAGAAGCTTTTGTAGGATTATTATAGACTCAGCCTTTTTGTTTGTATGTGGTGGACACACTGCCCCACAACTTCACCCAGCATGCTGTATTTCTTAGATGAAGCCCAAATGAAGAAGAGCTTAGAGTCTTCTTCTGTGTACTGTGTTCTTTCACATCATAATCTTTTGTTGCTTTTGAGAATGCCCTACCTGAATATAATAATGTTCTTTAATCAAATCCAGCCCCTTCCCTCCCCTCTAATTCTTCCTTTCTAGTCCCTATCCTCCTGTCTAAACTGTGTTCATAGACTTATTTGGGCTGTTGTTTCTCAGAAACTTTCAGTTTGTGCACACTTTGCCATTGTCTGGCCATTAACCCAAGGACTGCTGCAGAGGAGTTTGAACAAAGAGGAGGAAGAAGGTCACATAGGGAGAAGAAAGTCACACATGTAGGAGGAGAAAAATACTTACTAGGAGAAAAATAGACAGGAAGTAGATCATGAATACAGTATGCCAGATAAGCTACTTCAAAGCTTGTAAAGAAGCTAGTGTAACCCAGCAACTGCTCCCGAGAGCTGAGGAATGCTGTCCTCTAGTGTGTTAACCCACAAAAGCAATGAACTAGGGGCGTGTTTTGCTTAAGTATGTACATCTTCATTCTACTGCTGCCCCAGTGAGAAGGACAGAATATATTTCTATGTGTCATGATGCTTCTGTCATCCTGAGTCACTGTCATGTGTGCAGAACTTTATTCAAAGCCAACATGTCAAGGTCTGGATATGCAGCTGTCAATAGGAACAAACTAATTTGGAAGAATACCACTGTCATTCTCTGTGACACTTTGGCTCACATAAGCCATTCACACAGAAGACTGATGCTCTAAGATGCAGTTGCAAACACCAGCTACTCTATTCAATCTCTGCAACAGAATGAGTGTTCTAGATCTGTAACACATCATGATCCAAGAAGTGGCCCAGAAACCACGCAGTTTGATGTGTGATTCAACTCTGTAGCGACAGTGTAGAAACTAGTAAAAGTGACACTATGGGATAGGAAAATGGAAGAACTGACTATACTGACTGAATCACTGACATTTTGATTCCCTTCACAGGTTCTTGTAGTGCTATCATCAAATCCTGCAGTGACAGTGATGGCTCCCTCCCTGACACTTCAACCATTGCTACTATCAAAACAACAAGGGAAAAATGTTTCATAAAATCTATACAGAAACCACCTTGGAAAAAGAGTCTACTTTTGATGTGTGTGTGTGTGTGTGTGTGTGTGTGTGTGTGTGGTGTGTGTACAAGCATTTCCCTGGAAAATTAACACTTCATTGTACTGGCGTTTGGGGGAAATATCAGACACGCTGAAAATATGTAAGTCAAGCAATTACTAGATCAAAAAAATTTAACATCTTACATTCATTGGATGTACAATGGGCATTGAATTGGCAAATTTTTTAATGTAAATTGAAAAAAAAATCTGTGTTAGTGAAGTGTGGTCTCCAAAGATTGAAGAGTGTAGTTCACATCTTATTTGGGCTTTTGCTGAATAAGTAGAATTAGCTGCTCATGATCATAAACAAACACATAAAGTATGTAAAACAATACATGTATTAAGTACAAACGATAGCAACCAACTTTAATCTCTATGTGAATGCTCATCATATAATAACACAGTGTATATACTATAATAGATATAGTGAAAAATTACAATAAAGAGAAGTGATTGAATTCAGAATGCCTGATCCTTAAATATACAGACAAGCACACACACACACATACACACACAGAGACATACAAACATTTATTTACATGCATGTATTTATATAAATATAGTGTATCTCTCTGTGCATATATAGTATATGTATAGTGTAGATATGGAGAGTATAGAGAGTACACACACACATATCTGTATATATTACATATGACCTAAAAGTCACTTATTACTGTAGATTGATGCTGTAATCTCATCTACAGGCTCATGTGTTTGAACACTTGGGTCCAAGTAGTGCCATTCTTTTGAGAGATTGCTGAATCTTTCAGATATGAGGCCTAACTTGTGAAACTAAGTCACTAAAGGTTGGCTTTAAAGGTTACACTGCCTTCCAGTTGAATGTTCATGTTACCTTTCTGGCTAAAAGCAAAGACCAAGGACTCTGCTATCAGACTAAATTTCCCAAAGAGAAATGATTGTCAGTAAATTCTTAGATAAATTGATTCTAAGTATGTGTCAATATTTATTATTCATTATAGAATAGGTCTAGATCCTACATTAATTTGGCAAAGCATGGTTTAAGTTATTTTCATATTCTCAAGCATCCCAGAAATATCTGCAGGTATTCATGTGTTCCAGGAGCCAAAAACTTACCAAAACCATAAGCTTGCTGCTATTTCTTTACTTATTATTTTAAACTAACTTTTAATATAAGTATGTCAAGACAGTTCTCAGAAATAAAACATTAAAAACATAACAACTGGGATTACAGAGATGGCTCAGCAGTTCAGAGCACTTGTTGCTCTTGGACAGGACCTGGTTTCAGTTCCCAGCGCCCACATGTGGCTCACAACAATCCTAACTCAGGGGATCCAATGCCCTCTTCTGACTTTTGCATCACAGGCCAACAAGTTGTGCACATACACACATTATACAAAAAACACATAAAATACAGTAAATACATATAAAAACATAAAAAATAGTACATTAGACAAAAAATGCAGAGAAATTAGTTCAAGACAAATACCAATAAGAAAATGATTGATCTGAAGCTGTTTCAAATAAAACAAAAACCAAACCAAACAATTATTTTCCCTAATTGAGGTTATTTAAATGCCTACCCATAGAGTCAGACAAGCCCACAGTAGTGTTTCCTGCTGGTAATGGGTCACACTCGTGAAGATTGCAGTAGTTCGCTCAATTCTCAGTTTCATTCCATGCAGTTCTTTCTTTGTTCCTTGTGTCCTGTTGCTTCCTTGTTCTCATTACAGGAAGTGAGTTCTCAGCTTTGGATGGGATGTCCCAGTCAGTTACTGAAAGTGCCTATGCTAAGCTCTCAACCCTTTGTTCTCTGAATCTGGTCACAGCACACGCAATGGCCAGGCTGTATCCACAGCTGCATCTTTCCTATTGCCCAATAAGCCACAGACATCATGAGCAAGATGAATAATAGTATTGCGAAATAATGCGGTTTTTTCTTTCTCCATTTGAAGCATTTGGATTGTTTTTTTTAAAACTTCTCCCCTTATCAGGAGAATAGCACAGTAGAAAAGGTAAGTAGAGAAAAGGGAAGCATCATGTTTCCTACAGCTGCAAGGTTGCATTTCCTAAAACTGTAAAGAATTTATTTAATTTTCTTATCCTGTCTGTACTCTTACTCTGGAAGCACACTGAGGAAAACACAGTTCTGAGCTTCTCTCTAGAGGAGAGAAGCCCATTGGGAAGCAGTCTAGGAGACTGTTTTCTGTCTCATGTAACACAGAAAGATGAGGAGTTAACGCAGCTTTTATGCCCTGTTGGAGCCCAGATGTCTTCCTACAGTGGTCATTCTTGTTCTACAGTGGGAAGACATCACTGTGGATGCTGAGTTCTAGAGGATAAAGAGTGAACTGGTTTAATTTGGAAATTTCATACACACACCAGAGAAGATATATCTCAAAAAAATGTTTGCATAGTTCCAGAATCTACTCCTGTTTTCTTGTTTTATGTCACAGTCTTCCACACATCCTTTCTGGAAAGTCATGGAAATATGAGTGAGCTTTTATTGCATGCATACAAGCACACACAAAAAAACAAAAGAAAAGGAGGAAGTATACCAAGAATTATAGTCACCATATACAACTCTCTCTCTCTCTCTCTCTCTCTCTCTCTCTCTCTCTCTCTCTCTGTGTGTGTGTTTGTCTGTCTATCTAGCATAAATATATATGACACATAATTTTCTATGCCAAAATATTTGGACCCTCATTAATAATGGGTTTCTCAAAGACATAAAGCTTTATGAAAAGACAGATATCATCTGTTTCATGAGTACATTAACTAGCACATTTATTGCTCAGTGGAGTTTACCAACTGGTGAGTAGTAGGTAATGAGAACATTATTAAGTCATTCACTCTAATTAGATGGATAGGTAAAATCAGGGACACTAGGAAGTATGTACATCCTTTAGTAAGACACATGTGAAGAATGAAGAATAAACTGATGAAGACTTGAACTGGAAGGTAGTCAATGTGAATGACAAGAAATGATCGTGTATAACACATGTAGGTAAATATCTACCAAAAATTGGGAGAGATTGCCATATATGTCTAGAATCTCAGCACAAAGCCATTCTCTGTTACATAGCGAGTTAGAAGCCAGCCTGGGCTACACGAGATCCTACATCAAAGGACCAACAAAGAATTGATTCAAACTATTAACACTTTAAAAAACAAACAGCACTTTGATATATTGAGTGCTTGAGTCTTTAATCAAGTGAATGAATAACCCTGTGGGGGAGGGGAGTGGTATTGTAGAAGTCTGGATGGTGGAAGGGTAGTAGAGATAGGTTAGAACTTAATTTCAGGCTTTTGTTCTGAGATGGTTCATAGAGTGATCATCATTAAATGAAGAAGGTGAAGACACCAGGAGATATTTTGAGATAGAATTAATGCAATTAAACTCCACTTGCTTATACTTAGAAGGGGAAAGTAAGGATCAAAACTAGAAAGCCTAACAATTAGTCAGATAGCATACTACATTAGGCAGCAGATGCCTATAGTGGAGAAAAGTTAAACAAAGAGAAAATAATTAACCAATAGAGACTGTTCACATTGGCTTGGGAAAGCGAAGAGGAAATGGCAAGTCTAAATGAATGCAAACTCTGAAGAGGCATTTCCCAGAGGGCGTGGACAGAGGACCAGAGCATTTGCATAGGTGTTTTAAAAGGAGATTAAAATAGAAAGTCTTAGGTAACTAATAACATTCCATTATTGCTAATTAGTCTTGTATCTTCAGGTTAAGGAGCAGGGCTCAGACTCTGGAGACCACCAAGAATGTCAGGTCAGAATGGAAATAAGTTCAGACTGGGGAGAGCAGCTTTTTGCTCAGACTGCAGACGTCCATTTTCCTAATAAAGCTCAAACCCCTAGTTTGGGAGAAGAGGAAAAAACTGATCCTGAGAATGAATGGACAGGGAAGGTATGGGGTAACTTGGCAAAACTGTCACTCTTATGCCCAATACCTAGGACTTTGTCCTAGTAGCCTTACATGCATTGTCTCGTGTACCCTATTAAATGTCTTTGCATGCATTTCAAATTGTGAAAGTGTGAAATGAAGAACAGACTGGTGAGAGGATTTCAAGTAGACAGATTTAACTAATTTATTAGCAAATTCTCCTGTAGACAAAAGTGGGTGTGCTTGCCCTCAAGAGGCTACACTTTAAAGCTCAGGAGAGCAGCTGCATCTCACTAATTCACTAGGTTCTGGGACAGTGATCAGGGCACAGGGCATGATAGGAAAGGAACAGTGATAATAGGCATCCTGAAAAAGGAGAAGACACACCAGGTTTTTATTTTTTTACTTATTCATTTTACATGCTGCTCACTGCCCTCCTCCCAGACACCCTCCCTCCCACAACCTTTCCTCTATCTCCCCTCCCCTTCTCCTCTGTGTGGGTGGGACCCCTTTGGATATTCTGCCACCCTGGCACTTTGTCTGTGAGGCTTCCTCACCACTGAGGCCACACAAGGCAACACAGCTAAAAGAACATATATTAATTACAGGCAACAGTTGTTCCTGCAGCCCCTGCTCCAGAAGTTCAGGATGGACTTCTAAGAGAAGCCTGTCTCTCAGTCTTCTCCAGAATTGAAGCAATTCTTTCTCCCTGTGCTGTTCTGGACTTGAGGACAAAGGCAACTTCCAGATGATAAAATACCATGTCTTAGGTCTTAGCTTGTGTCTTCAGCAGAAGAGTTCGTGCAAGGAGTGTAGAATTCACAAGTGTAAAGGATAAAAAGGCCTTGTGCACACAGAAAAGCACTGGAGAGGCCAGGAGAGATAAACAGGTGGCTTACATCTTCTTTGGAATGGGATGAGTAGCTAGCTGCTCTTCAAGGAATGCCAGGAGTGATGTAGGTTTACAACCTGGTGATCCTTTGCTCTTTGATGAGACAGGCTTTGCCCACATTTCCCAGAATTTGCTTTTACTTATCACAGACTCTTACCTTAAATCTTGAGCACTGCTTTTAGACCATAAAACCCACCTTCATGAGCAATGCTACTTGTGCATTACCATAGCCTATGGGATGCCTACGTTATCTTAAAGCCAGGCCAATGCTGAAACCCATAGGCATTATATTTACCTCAGTCAAGCTCCTTAGAGCCTAAATCTTGGGCAGTTTCTCTGAGTCAACAGTACCCATACTAGTGAAAAAAAAAAGAAAAAGAAAAAGCCAGATGTACATTGTAAAGGATATCAATGTAACATTACATTGTTGTGAGCTTGGGACTGAGTTCATTGCTACCTGAATATCTGTTTTCCTCAAAATTGTGCTGTGCTTAAATATGGCTAAAATAAAACAATCAAGGCAAGAATCTAGAAGTCTTGGTCCAGCACCAGTTACAACAAAATGGGGCTGGGTTGAGTTTCAGTCTTGTCTCTTTCTGAACCGTTTTGTTGCTGCTGCTGCTGTTTTGGTTTTTTTGTTTGCTTGTTTTTTCTGCCTCCTGTGAAGCCTGGGGGGAATCACTACATCACAACTCTCTGATGTGCCAGTGGCTGACACTGGCTCCCTAGGTTCCCTCTGGCTGACTCCAAGGAAAGAAGGAAGGAAGTTTACAGAGTGTGGGTGTACAGTTGCTGCAGCTGTCTATGGTTCCCCTGTGAAATTAATTACTTTAAAGTCAGTTTCTGAACAGTGCCCACCCAAGGGCCTGAAAGCCACAGGGACACCTGTCTTTATGACTGTATCGGGTGTGCAGGACTGTTGAAGTTATTCCTGGTGTATTGAAACTTCTCTACTTTTTCCTCTTCAGATCTATTACTTTTCTAGAGGTGTCCAGTAATTCCCTAGACACATCCACTGTTAGCGAAGTTCAATGGTCTAGAAGAAGGTTAGAAGAGATGAGGAAGGCTCAAAAGTGAGTAGCAGTTAACCAATGAGTGCTGAAAGACTGTGTGCAGGTAGTTTTTATCAGAAGCTGAGGAATTACTGAAAAAAAGTATGAATAACAAAGTACCAAAAATACTGTCAAATGATCAATTGTTATAATTAATCATATATTATAGTGTGTTGAGTAATATATCAGCCTATAATAAAGAAATATATTTTCTTTCTCAAGCTCATGATTACTATTATCATACTTTATTTTACATTATAAAATGTTTTATCCATCAATATTACTACAACTTATAATATCATTATAAGTTCATTAAATACTAATGAGAAGGAAGACAGGTCTTTCAAAAAACCTTTCTCTCATCTTAATGGGGTTTCCCAGCTCGTTGCTCTTCTATGTTTAACGCGTAAACAACTCAAGTTCAAGAATGTGAACTTAAACATTTCATGGAGCTGGTTTGTGTTGGAAAACACTACTTCACCCCTCACTTTCTCAAAACTGGTTCTAGTAGTAATTTTTCTGAAGTTACTGGGTGTTTCTGATATAGGAAGTACAGGCACAATAACATGTCCACAGACTGTAAGCACCACTTCCTGTGCAGTGAGCACAGAAGAAGGAAGGGCTGGGGACAGTTAGAAGTTTACAAGAAGAGATGAAAGATCAGACTGAGAGAACCCAGAGTTAAGGCTCTTAGGGTTCCAGAGAGCTCAGCTGGAAGTGACTGGGTGACAAGGCACACAGGCTCAGGTAGGCAACCCTGAAGAGGCTTTCCTCTGTGTAGCACTCAGATTCTGGGACTAGTTATAAGAACTTGCTGATGCTCATGAAAGCAATGGAGACACTGAGGCACTTCAGAACTAAATGGGCAAAGGGATGAGGCATCTGGCTTACCTCTGTCCTGGCTGTTTTAGCTGCATGATCTTGGTGATCACTGACATGAGGAGCAGAGTTCACTGATTGGGCAGCAGAGAATAGCACAGAGAAGAGAAGGGAGCCAAGCTGAGCTCAGAAACCCATTCCCAAGCAACTTGGTCCTTCCAACTAATAGGGACATGATTGTCAGGATCATGGCAAAACTTGAACCACAGCTTAGGACTCCAGGACTTCCCGTGCTGCTGAATTCAGCTGCTTCTCCACACTGAAAAGACTCAAACACAGGCTGCCCCTGGCAGGTGGGAAAATAAGGAGAAGAACCAGAGTCAGAGACAGCTGGGGTCCCGCACCCAACTGTGTGTAGGCAACTGGCCAATAATGAGTACTTCGACTATTTATTTAACATTGATTTTATGTTGCTGTACAAAGCATGGATTAATTCCACATGTGCATCAAACTTTTGATTCTGAATTGTTACTGACTGTGATATTATTAATTAACATAAAGGATTGGTTTGAAGAATAAAAACACTAGAAGATTATGCCTACTAAAATACGATAAAATGTGAAGTGGTAATCCTAAAATTGGCACTATTAGGCCCACAAAACAAACAAATGAGTTACATATTTTGAATGATATGTAGCATGTATAGGAAAGCACTGAAGGTTGACTTTTAATACCTCATAGCCAGCAAAGTGTCAGACAGAGAAAGTCATTGAATAAAAAATAATGCACTTCTTCTAGGTGAAATTGGGAAAAAGCCAGAAGTATATTTGACAAATTTTGTATGAACATTTGGGCATGGATACAAGAACCTCTATGGATTCAGGCTTTCCCTTCCTATGCCTTGTTTATTATCTAAAATCATCGGGGTGTGTTTAACATTTTGGGGAAAGAACTCATGAATCCAAGATGTGATGTTTTTACATTTCCCTGTATAACCACTTTCTTCTGCCAAAAGACAGGTCAAGAAACTACAAAGGTGCATAGTCTGAGATATGGGGGCAGAACTAGGAAGCATAATTTGTTTTGTTTGTTGTTATTTTATGTTCAATGCCAAAACAATAATATACTGAAAATTCATATGATATATTCTAATCACGGTTTTTCTTCCATTTTTTCCTTCTAGATCCTCTGCACCTATCCAACTTCCCATCTTCTCTCTCTCTCTCTCTCTCTCTCTCTCTCTCTCTCTCTCTCTGACTTTCTCACTCTCTCTCTCTCACACACACAGACACACACACACAAATAGGCAAAAAAAAGGGGGGGGGAATAAAAGGTAAATCAACCAAGCAAACCAAAGCAAAACTAAACAAAATCAAACCACTACAATGTCCAATGGGTACAGTACTTCATAAGAACTGAGTCCATTTTCTCTTCCAGCCGTGGGAGCTCCATCATGATTCCACAAGTAGTGACCAATGAGACCCTCATGGTGATTTCACCAAATGGAATCAGCTTTCCCCAAACAGACAAACCCCAGCCTACTCCCCAGAGGCAAGACAGCCTGAAGAAACATCTAAAAGCAGAGATCAAAGTGATGGCGGTATATCCCACTCAAAACTTCCTGGGGTGGGAGGAGGGCAGAGGGTAGGGCACTATGTATTAGGACTACAGATAAATTTGGGGAGTGTGAATCTTTAGTTTTGACAGAGTGATCACTGAGTGGCTGGTACACTGGTGAAAACCCCTTGGCAAGCTGCTTACATCACTAAAACCTTCTAAAACTGGCAAATATTTCCCTTTATTCCAATGAACTTGGACTGCACTCCAATGACCTTACTCTATGAGTCATTGAGATTTTATTGTTTAATTCTTTTTTGGTTTTTGTTTTGTTTTTGAAGAGTACTTACTAAATATTTTATTTATGAAAATATTAGTAGCTACACTCTAGGTGCTCCCTGAGTGTAGAACGCCCTTCTCCTCTTTAGTGAAAAGAAATGGTACAAAAGAACCATTGGGTTGCTACTCGGTATTCATTCTAGACTCACTAATGGAAATTTTGGGGGGTAAAAGGAGAAGAAAAAGGGTTGCTGTGAGTTGTTTTTCAGTCTTGTCTGTACTAGCACTACATGCGTGAGCCTCTGTGTTACCCAGTCTCAGAACTTAATGGAACTGATGGCCTTGCCTTGGGTGTACATACAATCCACTGGATTACTTTGAAGAACATGTAGTAAAAAAATTACTAAATTGGTTAATCAACATTATAAGAGCTGTGAGTCTCTGAGGTGAAAGGGGTGTCAGGAAGACAAAATTTCCCTTTTAATATGGAGGCAAGGGATCCCCAGAATGAACAACTGGACTGAAGGTGCTGTGGAGCTTGACAGAGAGGCTGGCCCTATGTGATATTCTGTGGGCTCTGGATGATGTGTGGAGAAATTTCCACATTCTAGTACTCAGGGTGGGAAGAGTTTCAGATGCCTGTTTTTCCCACCAGAGGGAGCAGGAGATTTGTTAACTATGACTCAAGCTCAGCCCAGCCAGGAGATGCCAGGAAGGGTCATGAGCATGCAATGAGTTCAAGGACAGAAATGCCTAAACGTGACCCGAGGCTCTGTCAGAACCACATCCCCTCCAGGATGAACTTTTCTCTCTCATTGCAGAGCTTGTACAGTGTCAGTGTGCTCACTGGGATGTTGTAGAAGATAGCAATGCATGGGCACTATGGGGAAAAGTGGAAAGGTCCATCTTGTCATTGCTGGTTTAATTGCCATCTTCCTTCGTTCAACAGGCAATCCAGATCATGTGTGCCGTGATGGTATTGAGTCTGGGAATAATTTTGGCATCTGTTCCCTCTGTTCCACATTTTACCTCAGTGTTTTCAGTCCTGTTAAAATCTGGATACCCATTTGTAGGAGCTTTGTTTGTAAGTAGACTTCTGTGGGGAATAAGATGGGGAGGACTGAGAAGCTGCATTTCTGTCTACTGTGAAAAAGTGGACAATGGTAGGCCTTGTTCTCCTGTCTGTCATCAGAGGTCTTAGTATAGATGGGCAGCAGTTATGTCACCCTGAAGATTTTTGCATCTAATCCAAATAAACATTTTTTAGGAATTTCAGCCTTTTGTGACATCTCTTGAGTGATGATGACTTTAGCGGCCTCTTGAGTTTAGGGAAAAGTCTAGGAAGTGGGATCCAAATGATCTAGAGCTTTCTGTATCATGCAAGGTCATCCCCTAGACTACACTGCAGGAAAGAACACTTTCATTCTTTTGGTCTGGCTTTGTTTGATGCATTCAGGGTGATAGACTGGACATTCCTCTGAGACTGCTTCATGCCTGGGGTCAGAAGGTCATGAAAGTCCTTTTCTCAGAGGACAGCTTTCCTCTCGATTAATGTAGACAAGTCTCACTCACAAGTGAGGATTCCTCTCACTGGGGTTTCCAATCTGCTTGCTATGGTTTTTTTTTTTTTTTCACTTCCTACGTCTCTTACTTTAATTTATCCACAGATCAATCTTCCTTTCTCTTGTATCAATGATTTCTGATTTTATCTTCTCACATCAATACCTTGTCTGACTTCACCAGTTTTTCATGAATATTCTTTGTCCCAGTTTCCATTCAATGACACTGCATCACTTCTGTCTTCAGAATCTCCACTAGATGTCCTTATTTGTACCTTCTCAGGCTTCCCTTGTCCTTGGTGACTTTGACTGTTTCAGAGTAGTGCTGGCCTAGATTTTTGTAAACATTTCTAAGTTTGAGTTTGTCTGATATTCTGTTAATCTTTAATTGAGCAGAGAGTGTTGACTGTGTAGGTGACTATGACAGCAGTGACTTGCTATACTGCCGGTACCATGAAGGGTGCATACTATTTACAACATGTCACTGTTGACATAACCCTGATCATGGAGTTGCTGTGGTGATGCCTAGGTCAGTGCTGTTGCTTTACATTTCTCTCCTCACCATTGTGTGCTTTTTATACTGAGCATCTCTTGTATTAGATGAGACATTCAGTCCTTTTAGCTTTATTAAGACTCTATGTCTAAAACTGTGGGAACAGCTCAACAGCAAAACACATGTATAGACTTCACAGACCCTAAGTTCAATCCCTAGCATTACAGAGATAAAGACCCAGCATTTATTTATATGGACAGGCTGCTTGACTTTGGAGAATGGAAATCACAAATTTTCTACTTTAAAAAAAATCTGAAATGGTTTGTTACTTGGTTTCATTTAATTTATTGGATAATAGAAAAATCTATCATGATAAAATCATGATTTAAAAAAATCAGAACTAAAGGCTTCTGGAAATGCAACCTTACAGTTCCTTTTGTTCTCATTTATCTTGATCTCTAGAACCAGTTACTGAAAGGGCTGTTTCTTTTATTCTGTTTGTTAATATCCTCCCTTATTTCCTTAAAAACACGATAACAAAAACAAAAAAATCCTAAAACCTACGCAGATAACTCTAAAACTATTACCAAAATCTGAAAGAGGTACTTTTTCATTTTTGGATGCCAGCAGTATCTTGATTCAAAAATAATGGTTTAATTCTAGGCAGGAGCATGACAAGAAATGCAAAGTACAGACCAGTTTCTTAGAGGATGTAGCTCCCAAATTCCTCACTAAAATACCGGCATGCTGAAAATTGCACATTAAAAATTACTTCAACATCTTCAAGCAAGAGTTACTGAAGGAAGTTTGCATGGGTTTATGTGCAAATCCGAGCGCCATGACTTTATTGGTGAAAGGAGGGACAACTCCCCCATTGTTATTTTCCATTCTCTCTCTTTGTAGATCAATGCCTCAGACTCTAAAATCATCTAAATCTACATTTTCCTTTGCAGTTTACAAAATATCCTTTTGCTATCTCTTACAGTTTTTTATGAAATTTAATGCTATAGATTTCTGCTCTTACCTATTTTTTCTTATGTTCTCTGAATAGTGCATGGACAAAAAGATACCCCTGTGAACCTAAGTGTGTTTGTCATTGGCCATTTCGTTCATGAGAGTTTGCCATAAACACCATTGAGTAAAGTGTAGTCACTTTGTACATAGAAAGTGACTTGACAAAGTTTTCTTCTTGTCTGAGCAGTATATTGTCTCTGGAATTCTGTCCATCATCACAAAGACAAAGTCAACAAAAACTTTGGTGAGTACAATAGCCATATTCCAGAATTATGTGCACAAAACCCAGAGAGATACCTCAGACCAGGGGTTTTCATGTTGAAAGTTACATGCTAAGCTCTACAGTGATTACTTCTTCAATTTGTGAGCTGACTGTGTTCTCCATATCCCTATACAGAGCATACTCTTTCTATCATGGTGGTCAAAATTATACTGTGCCTGATGTCTGAGACCAGTGCCAAGAAATCTCATGTAAAATCTTGCTCTCATATGATGCCATTGTGTAGGCAGCAGGCAATGATGGAGAATCTTGATCATCTAATTGACCATATTGAGAAGTGCCTCAAAGATTAATAAAGCATAACTCTGGGGTGTTCCAGTTCCAAAAAGTGATGGCTCCATTCCCTAATATAAAGACCCAGGTAGAATAAAAGGGAGACATTGAACTGTGTTAGCACAGGCATTCTCTCACTAGGCATCCTGACCACCATGTTGTAAGCTGTTCTGCTCTGTCACCCAAGTCCCACAATAGTCAGCCGAGCCTCTGTAACTGAGCCAAACATTTTTATCCTGAGTTGTTTATATGAGGCATTTTGTCATGGCAATTATAAGTCTAACAACACAAATTTTACTCTTCAGTATTGAAGCTAATATCCTTATTTTTGAAGAGTTTTATTTGTTGTGGGTATACTATGCAATCTCACCACTTAAAATTCATAAGAATCCCTAGAGAAAATGATCATGACTTTCCTCTATATCTCCATAAAGGAAAGGCTTTTGCCTAAATTGATCATACAGTTTGAATGGAAAAGCAGAATGATGAAATTCTGGACATCTCAGTAGTTATTTGTTTTAGCTAAGAATTCAGCTTTTCCTATTTTAACTTCTTCCAGTGAAAAACTAGACCTGGGCAGGAGAAATCTGGACTATAGGAAGGATCTTTTGAACAATTAAAAGATTCAACTGGTCTTCAGTCATCACATGTTCTTCAAGAGTTGATTCAGGAAGTCATTGGAGAGAATGCCATGTAATGCAGGGATTTAGTTAGAACGAGCTGACTAAACCAGTCTCCCAAATAGACAGAATGTTAATTACTTTTCTGTTGCTGTGGTAAAATACCATGACTCAAATCAACTGAGAATATAGGCAGTCTGTAAGAAGATTAAGGCTCGTGAAAGATGCTGAAGAATGTTCTTTTCATCCAGTGTATGGAGACTAAAGAAGAGTGCCAGTTAGGATGAAGCAAGTATATCCCAAGAGCATACATACCGTCAGTATCTGGATTGCCAATATTGGTCAAGGTGCCCAAGAGTTTGATTTTAGTCACTATTTGTGAAAAGAAGCACCTAACAGCACCAAGTTATGACTGATTTATACAATCTGTCTAAAATATAAGTGACCTGAATTTAAATCACACTCAAGTGCCATACAGTTCAGTGTGCCCTAAATGTGTAACTGTGGCTTTCAGACTGATCTTAGATCAATTTTCATTTTCTATACATTGAAAAAGAAAGAAAGCCACTATCAAGAAAGGTTTATTTGTTTCACTGACACCATAAATCTTATAGAGAAGAAATCTAAAGTGAGCATTGGAACTGAGTAATGCAGATCAGTGAGACTCCAAGGACCACTGGCACTGTAGCCTCAGTTTACCAACATCTAGTCCCATTCTCTTTCTTCCCACCTCACACTGTTTCCACAAGTGATGACATCCTTAGTCACATGTCTAGATTTCTATCTACTGCTCTAGTTATGGTCAATCATTAGGCTTTCCAGAATTCAAAGCCTACCTGACACTGAGAACAAAGTCCCCGCACTCACCTTTGGGTACATGAGCTTCTGAGAGAGGTAGTACACAAGGAGTACTGCCTCACTTGCCTTTTCTGTGATTGAAGTATCAATGGCTAGCCTATGGAAAGGAAGTGGTATTCTCAATACTTTTGCCAGTATTAGGTGCGCCCAAATTCAACTCTTGAGACAAATCAGCTCACAAAGAGGAATGTTTCATTTTGGCTCATATTTCAGAAGTTTAGTAGTGTATACTTTTGGTGAATCTATTTTGTTCTGAGCTTTTAGAGAGGCAATGAGTGTATCATGCTAAAAGAGCAAAGACATGTGCCACATGGCAGCAAGGGAGAAAAAATAGAGATGAAGTTCTTATGTTCTGATATATCACCTTTATGGTCTCTTCTCTGCAGACAAACCTTTGCTCAAGAGGCATTTCTTACACAAATTACCTACCTGAGGATCAGGTCTTTAATAAATGAGATTCAGGCAATGTCAAGTTCAAACTATAGCACTAAGAATGTTGAACATAGCTAATGTCTCAACTCTTCCTCTTTTCACACTATCTTGAGAAGTTTTCAGTTTTACATTATAGGATTCCATCAAAAGTCATGGGTGAAGATTTTGCCAGGGAAATATTTTATTTTTCACCATTGAAATCTTGTTTATTCATCTCATTGCCATTTTGGATTTGGTTTGTGTGTTCCTAGACATTCATAGGGCCCAATAAATGTGGTGTTGGTGGTTGGGTAAAGTCACATAGCAAATATAATCTGGGAAATGGAACATAGGAAAAACAGGCATGAAAAACCAGGTCCTCTAAACTTTCTATTGGTAGCAATTACACATTAGGAAGAATAAATAAATTAATTATTAATTGTTCACATGCTAATGAAGCCAAATAAAGAGAATTACTGCACTGTTTTGGAAGAGAGGTAAAAGTGAAACCTGCTGCTTCTTCCAGGTAGATGGCAGCCTGACTCTGAACATCCTGAGTGTTTTATTTGCTTTCATTGGCATCATTATCATCTCTGTCAGCCTGGCTGGTTTGCATCCTGCCTCAGAGCAATGCATGCAGAGCAAGGAACTCAGACCAACTGAATATCATTACTACCACCTTTCTTATAATTCAGACAGGAATGAGTGCTCTATCGCAAAGTCTGTTCTGGCTGTAAGTATTTCTAAAGACTGTACTGAACATTTTTAGTTATGGGAAGTGATCTTTTTCCTGTCTTTTGAAAATCTTTCACTCTGTTTTGTTTGAAATCTTAGGGAATGGTCAAGGTTGAATAAAGCAAAGGTAAACAATGTTAAAGCTTTTAACCCTGAATCATTTTTAACTCCAAAATGATTCTGGATTAAAAGCATTAACACCTTTTCCAGGGGTGCTGGATATATAGATTGCAAAGAGCTGTTTTTAGCACTATAAGATTCTTACCCAAAAGACTCAGGTGATCTGGACTTGCCAACAAGGAAACCAGGCACATGTGTAGTAGAGTGAGTAAAGTGAGTTGAGCAAAACTCAGCTAAGCACTGGGAAATGGATTGTTGGAGGGTCAGGAGTTGGGGGGGGGGGTGTCAGGTGTCTGCCCCCTCAAGTGCTCACACTAGCCAGCAATGGGCCTGTGTGGGAGTGAGCTCACTGTTGCTTTCATCATCCACAAAGAGTTGGGATTTTAAAAGGAGAAAAGAAATACAGAGAAATGGAGAAGAGTAACTGGCAGTGATGTGAGGGACAACCGTCTTTTTGGAAGAAAGTAATGCAATTTGACTATCAGGAATAACATGCCTTCAATCCAAGAACATACACATGGTTCCCATCACATGGAGAGAATGTTGGGTAAGATAATAATGAAGATTCTGAATAATATTCATTCTCTTATTACAATAAAAGTGAAAAATGATAAAAACCACAGATCCAAGATGGCCAGATAGTCAGGTCTGGTCAACATCACTCTTTCAGTTTCCTTATGAATCTGTGTCCAGTGTTTCTTCCTTAGTTAAGAAAACCACAAGAGGAAAGGGTGCATGTAAATTAGATGCATAATATTCTGAATAAACTAACATCTGGAATAACTAAGCCTGATTTTAGAAGCCTGAAGCATTGAAGAGAAATTTGCATGGATCACAAAGTAAGATGGCATCATGGGATAGTTTCACATTGTATGTAGTTTCACACAGTTTGTATGTGTGCAGATAAATGAAGAGCTTACAATATCACATTCAACATCCTTCCTATCAAGTGTTCTTCATGAAGAACACCTAAGGACAAAGGTCATGGGATATGTGTTCTTTACTTAAACATTTCTTTTAGTTGATTTGTGATGTTGCAGACTGTAGAAACTGGATTGCTTTTCTACATTTTTGGCATCGCAAAAAGAAAGACATCCCAAGGAAGAAGCTTCTATCATTCTAACCTCTACAAAGAGTTTGCAAGGTCAGAACCTCACTAATCCTCACAAGTCTCTGCAGAGGAAGTACTACCACAGGTGGTAAGTGAGCAGACAGATGACAGAAGCTAGAGAAGCAGAGACTTGCCCAGCTTCACACTAAGCAGCAGAAGAGAGCCAGGAGCAGGAGCTGTTGACTCTGATCTGGGGTCACTACTCCTCTCTGCTCCCTCACTGAATGAACAGTGTAGTCAGGATCCGTGACCAAAAGGGATGAGACGTGACCAAAAATGGCTTTGTTGACTTAGTTTGTCCTCTTTGCCCACTTTCTCCAAGGAATCAAGGGACCAGACATGAAATTTAGCTCATTTGTAGGTGTGTGAAGATCCTTTCCCTTCTCTGATGGTGGAGATGGCTTCATCTCTACAGTCACCTCCCACCCAGATATGAGGGCTTCAGTTGACTCAGTCACACCAATCTCTCTTCTCCTGAATTTAGGGAGTCTTTTCACTGATGCTGATCAGTACTATGTTGGAGCTTGGCCTGGCTGTCCTCATTGCTATGCTGTGGTGGAAACAGAGTCATTCTGACTTTCCTGGGGTGAGTATGCTATAGGCCTCCTGAATCTTCCCTGGTGTTCCTCTGGGACATGTTGATCTATGCTGTCATGAATGGCAGATAGAATGACATTAGTCACAATGACATGAATTTCAGGTGATTTGGACAGGGAGGTGGGACAGCAGATGATCTGGTAGAAGGTAATTGTGTAGCTGGTGAGGATTATCTAGACATGGAAACAAACAAACCACCTAGTTCTTCCCTTCTCTGTTACAAACAAAGGAACTAAGGTTCTGAGAAGTTAAATTTATCTCCTGGCATTGTGATGATTGCCTGTGTTCAGGATGCTGGAGTGTGGCTGTCTCCCCTCTAACTAGGACTACATTCTCCTATAGCAACTAGTCTCTTTAACACTCCTGACCTGCTAAAACCAAATTGCACACTGGAATGTAATCAGTCAGTATCTTAGGATATGTTTTCCTTCCTTCTGATCTTACTTTTTTCTTGCATAAAGACACTAAGAAAATAATATTTGGTAATTGCATGCAACCCTTCTCAGACAGCACTCAAGGTATATGGCGTCAGCAACTGACCCAAAAACCTTTGCTCTGACCAGATCCTTAATTAGAGTGTGGAAATCAGAGGAGATGATATACATCAAATATGTGCATCACATAAGGTGTGCTATTCTCATCTTAGAACATCTACAACATTGAATAAAATTCTATCATTTACATACATGCGTTTTTGTATCTATCTACCTTCCTATATGCACATTCATACATATGCATATATACTTTTTTTAATCTGAAACCACATATTTCTTTGTTCTAGAGTGTGATTTTCCTGCCTCATAACTCAAATAATGAATCCAACATGGAATCAAAGGCACTTTGTAACCCTGCATATGAGGAACAATTGGTTTGTTAAGAAAAACAAAACAAAATACTCCAAAACAAGTGAAAACTATACAGCAGAGGGCTTGTCTTCATTATAATGCAGAAAATCCAACCACTACAAGGAAGCAATGCTTGTTACTTAAAATGTAGACTTCATACAGTATGAGTTGAATGGGTGTGTTAGTGGTATCCTATTGATTTTCATGACCTTGGATTCAGCCAAAGCTCAGACCTGCAAATAGTGGCCAGTGTCCCAGTTATTTCTCTGAAAACCAAACAGAATGCTTCAGGCCATTGTAGTGGAGCTAAGGGACAACATTTTCTTGTACCCTGCAATTGACAGCAACAGTTAATCTTTAACTCTTTGTATTCATAATCCCTGCTATGGGCATGAGTCTTTCATCGTATTAACTTTACTCACTACTGCATAGAGACAAGTGACCTGCAATGAAGTCTCAAGAAGTGTACATGTTGTTGCTTCAAAATAAACTCGTTTTGTGATTGCATGTTCTTTGATTATGGGTTTTGTTGTGGTTGTTTTGCTTTTATGCACAGATCAAGTCCCCTATGATACACAAACACATGTGTTTGTTATTCACCTAAAAGAAAAAAAAGCATGGGATAGACAAATAGGAATATATTTGTGTCACTGTGTTTATGTGGTGTGTGTGTGTGTGTGTGTGTGTGTGTGTGTGTGTGTGTATTAAACTAAAACTGAATGAACATTCAAAGTTTAGCCATGTATTTTGGAGGTATCAGATAACATACTTATTTCTAGAATCACCAGAACAAATAAGAGACATTTCTTCACTTCTTATAGGAGGCTAGAAAGATGTCTGAGGGGTTAAGAGCACTGATTGGTCCTATGAGGACATGAGTTTTGTTACCAGTATCCACATGGCAGCTCGCAAACATGTGTAACTTCAGTTCCAGGTGATCTGATGTCCTTTTCTGGTCTTGGTGGGGAGTAGAAACACATGTAGAACACACGCAGACATACATCCATGTAAAATACCCATAAACATAAAATATACTTAAAATGAAATTAATAGTAAAATATGGAATGTGGGGAATGACAGTACAATCATATTCTATAAGCCATTAATGTCTATTTGAGTCCACAATAAAGTATACTTCTTATTCTTGTTCTTCTCCTCCTCCTCCTTCTCCTCCTCCTTCTCCTCCTCCTCCTCTTCTTCCTTCTCCTTCTCCTTCTCCTTCTACTCCTCCTCCTCCTTCTTCTTTTGTCTAAAGACATTTGTAGAAGAAGAAAGTGTTTCCTTCTGACATTACCCCAACCCTTACCTATTGTCAATCATGTAACTCCTCCTCTTTCAAGGAAGGAAGGCCTACCATCTAGAACTCCCAGTTGATTTTTCCATCACTACATTCCCACTCTAGATCAGTCATGACTGTTGGCATCAAAATTTCCAAACCTCTTATGAAACGAGGAGACATCATTACCAACTCTACAGAAACTACAAGCACTTAAAGTCACATTGTGACCCAAACAGTTTATACAATTTAAAGAAGTAAGAACATATAGTAGAAATATATAAATAGTGAAAAGCCACCCAAGAATGATTACCATAAAAGAATTTAAGATATGAATGGTTACATAACAAGTGAAGGAATGGAAGCAATAGCCACAAACCTCACCACCAAGTTAAACTCAGGCTCAGAGTGCTTCACCAGTCAACTCACTTCAGTATTTAAAAAAACTATAGCAGTCATTTGCAAATGAATGTTAAAAAGAGAGGAAGTTAGGACACTCCAATCTTATTCTATGAGTTTAGTGTACTGATACAGAAACATTACACGATTAGAGCTATGGAAAACTTCACTTCTAGTGCATTTTACACATATCTATTCTGTCAGTGCATCTTTGTTTTCAGAGCGTTAATCTCAACCTGGCTAAAAGACATACCACATGCAATCTCTTTTCTGCCTCCTTTTAGCCAACTTCTGTCTGGCACTGGCAGCACTCCTGTGGCATTAGTAGGCTTTGAGCATCGCAGCCTATATATTTTAATTAGTAACTTTTGTAGCACTTTCAGTAATTTCTTAAGTTAGTGTTGGGTTTGACTAACATTCTGACTTATAAATATTCTCATGTTTAATCCAATCTATTAATTTTATGTAAATAAAAATTTAAGAATTTTTTCAAGTTCTATTCTATGCTTTTTCTGTAAAATTAAATATCATTTTATATGATATTGTTCATGCTTGTGTTCTGATTTATGTATTTGGACAGTTTACACACTATTAAATGCCTGGATATCTATGTGGCTATGAATCATATACTCAGTTTCTTTCAAAACTATCTGACTTCAACTTAAGTACTCAAATTAATGGGTTATAGAAATCTCAATTAAAAAAACCTTTAAAATCCCTCCATAGAAGGAAATAAAAAGGAACAATAGCTTCTCCTTATTTTTAATTTCTCTGAGAATTTACAAAATATGTTTTTTATAGTTGGAGCAAAAAAGTTTATTAATTAAAGTGTGTGACTACATTTTCTGTGTGTGTACATGCTTGTGTGTACATGCACACGTGCATGCGTGTCTGTGTGTAGGTGTGGGTGTACGTGTGGGTGTGTGTGCATTCATGGCCTCCATATGGGATTATTCCAAGGTCTTTAAGAGTGATTCACCAGGTCAAGCACGATAATTATATACATATAAAATGTATGTATGTGTGAGGGGTATAGTCAATAGAAGTCCCCAATGCCTCATATATTAAACTTTTATTTCAGGTGATAAACATTTGAATCAGAATTAGTGCAACACTGAACAAAGACTGACATCTGGTATCAATACATAAGAAGTATTCATGTCTAAAAAAACACAAGACACAAAGAGAAATGTGCTCTGGGAGAATTAATATACTTTTGAGATTGAACAGTGAAGATATACTGGTGGTTTTGCCATCTGAAAGTAAATTGGTTCTGGTGGGCCTTAAAAACAGGTATGGAGGGGAAAAACCATTTCCTAGATCAGTTACTGCATGCAATACCAGGAGATAACTTTGTCTGCTTTACAAGAAAAAAAAAGGAAATCACACATGGTACAGAAGCAACAATTTGATCCACCACCTAATTAGACTTACAACTGTCGTGTCCTAACATCTGTCTGTCTTCTGCACAGGCCAAACAGGAAAGTTACACAGAGAGTTTATTGAAACCATTACCCTGAATCACTCGTGTTCTCGATGGTGGCACTCTCTCCATAACTATTCAAGTGAAAGATTATTGATTTTGATTCATTATTTTCCCAACTAGCAGCACATATAATGGTTTCTACTGGTCTTTCTAATCATGACATGCCTCACACCACAGATCGGTGACCAAATATGGAGACTTTTGACAACTCCTCATATATGTATTCCTATTACACACAGCAACTGAGGAAACACAGTCTGGTTATATATCTAGAAACAAAGGTGGGTTGTGAGTGTGAACCTGTGGACAATAAGCATTGTCTTGCTTGGATCTCCTTCAGGAAAGCTTGCTGCTATTTTTGCATACAAAGATTGTTTAAATCTTTTACATAGGGCTAGAGGGCACAGTAGGAGTCCAGTCAGGTTTGGAATGTATCTGCCAAGAAGAATAAGAGGCAATTCATCAGGCAGAATAGGCCCATCATAATCTGAGAATTCAATGTTCTAAGTCTCATGATGACACTCCCACATATTTCTGCACCAATTTACAGATGCCACTCTTTCTCAACCAGTGCCTTCATTTTGACTGCAGAAATCCTTCAGGTTGAGAAACACTCAATCACAAAATGAGGGTTTTTTAGATCAGGATAAGATGTAGAGAACTATATTTTACTACCCCCATGGATGAGCTAAGAATCACACCTCTAACAATCTCATGCTCCAGTTTCATGCCCACTTTACCTCAACACCTAGTGTTTTGCCTTCACAAAGATCAGCAGTGTCTCTGCTGCTGGGAGGGTAAGCATCAATCACCCAGTTGTCCTAGGTGGAAGTCCTCCTCACTTATTGGGAAGTTGATACTCAGTAGTATGTTGTCTGCATATTCCTTGCATGTCCACTTACTACATTTGGTACCAGGAAAGAAAGCATTTGTCAGTGCAGACCATTTTCAAATCTCTTTTACCACCAGTGCCAATATCAAGCCACAAGAGATTGGTGGTTTCTGAGAACAGATAGATCACATGCCAATTTCTGTCTGTTTTAACTAAAGGTGTGTTGTAGATCTCCTTATAGCCTAATTCCTATGTCTTCCTAAGAAATCAGCTCAAATAAATCATGAATGAGTATACGCTTGACCACAGCAATGTGAACTGTGTTAATGATGCTAAAGCAATGATCCTAAGCCTAAGAGAATGGGTAATTTTTTTCAGACTAATAAAAAGAGAATAATAATAAGAAAACTGACAAAAAACAAATTGCAAACTTACAATAAGGCTTTAGGTATGAAATTTTCCACTCCTTACTTTCCTTTAGTTTTATTTACACTGACCTTCTGATAGCCCAGGCACTCTCACGCGCTCCCCCCTCTGCATCAGCTCTTGCTTCCTGACCTGCTTGAGTTCCAGTCCTGACTTCCTTTGGTGCTGAACAGCAACATGGAAGTGTAAGCTCAATAAACCCTTTCCTCCCCAACTTGCATCTTGGTCATGATGTTTGTGCAGGAATAGAAACCCTTTGTGGGATGTTGTGTAGGAGCTTGGAAGATAATGTTGAGAACAATGCAGAAGATGGAGGCCTGGCTTGTGAAATTTCAAAGGGATGGTTAAAGATCTTATCAGGGTCATTGCTAGTTTAATTTAAGATTCTGTGGTTTTGGTTAGCTGGGGCTGAAGAAATCAGCCGTGATTAACAAGATACCAGAACTACTAAAGCAAAACCATTGCATTACTGGGACTATTGATGCTGGTTAGCTGGAACTGGGAAATTGGCCGTGATTGGGAAAAGACTAGCATCAATGAGGTGAAATCTTCTAAGAAGTGTTTTCTGAGAGCACAGAGGCTGTGTTCCAGAGATAGCCAAGGTTGTACCTTGTGCGGTGGCTGGACTTGATAACATGTAAGTGTCACCCAGGTGGTACTGGTTTTGAAGGCATGAAGGAGTCATGAAGAGCAGCTAAGGCCTGGGCACTGTGAGAGGCCATGGAAGGCCATTGGTAAAGGTGCAGTGTCAGTTGCAATTGACTGCCCAGGACTGAAGGGGTTATGCAAAGGAGATGAGGCTTGGCACCATGGTAAAACCTAGTTGCAGCAGAAGTCAGTAGTGTTTTGGAGATACCAGTACCATGAGATGACCACCAAGAATAGCAGCAGCATTGGATTACAGGCATCTGGAGCCTAGAAGACAAGGTGTGTGCTACAAAGGGCAGAGCTTGAGAAGTGACTCAAGCCCTTGGAGGAATCCAGAAGATCGTGAGTGGACATTGGACCGTTGGAGTTTGGCTTTGCTTTTGATTGTGACTGTGCCCTGATATATTTTCCCTCCTGAAGGAAGAAGATATTTTAGTGGAGTCCACAGTTAAGAGACTTTTGATGCTAAAAAGATTTTGAATTCTAAGAGATTGGATGTTTAAAAGGGACTGAAATGTTAATATGTAAGAATTTACAAGACTGTGGGACTTTTAAAGTTATTTAGATCTTGGGGATGAATAAGGAAGTAAGGATCCAGGCTTATTTGTGATGTGTGTGTCAAGTTGACAAGTGGTTAATTGTACTGGCTAGTGTTGTTTGTCAACTTGACACAAACTGGAGTTGTCACAGAGTAAGGAGTTTCAGTTGAGAAAATGCCACCATGAGATCCAGCGGTAAGGCATTTTTCTCAATTAGTGATCAAGGTGGGAGGGCTCCTTGTGAGTGGTACCATCTGTGGGCTGGTAGTCTTGAGCTCTATAAGAAAGTCAGCTGAGCAAGCCAGGAGAAGCAAGCAAGCCAGTAAGCAGCATTCTTCCATAGTTCCTGCTCCTTGACCTGCTTGAGTTCCAGTCCTGACTTTCTTTGGTGATGAACAGCAGCATGGAAGTGTAAGCTCAATAAACCCTCTCCTCCCCAACTTGCATCTTGGTCATGATGTTTGTGCAGGAATAGAAACCCTGACTAAAACAATTACCATGAGTCCTCATTGGCCATCTGTTTCCTGCTACTTCATTCAACTTCACAGAAGAGCATCTGTGAAACTGCAAGCATAGTGCTCTATTTGTAAGAGACTGATCTCTCCCCACTTCTTACATGCTAATGACTCTGCTTCAAAGCCCATCAACAAGTGAAAAGATAAGAGATTAGTGGCATACATACAGAATGGAGCCATAATGAAAAATTGAATCTTCTCATTTGTAGAAAAATGTACGGAATATGGAGCCATTGAGTCAATAAAATAAAATAAAAAACCACAAAAACACAGTATTTTTTTGTCTCACGTGTAGAAACAAACAAACAAACAAATTTATCAATATAAAAGTAGAAAAAACTGCAGAGGCCATGCAGCATCTCCAGGGAACAACAAATGAGTGCTTCACTGATGTACTCTACTGAGGCAAGGCCAATGGAGACTCCTGGGATTCTACCTTAGCAAAGCCCATGGAAAGCCCTTCATACATGGCAAGGGCCTGTAGTAAATTTGGTGGTCTCTGTGCTTATTCCCTAGATCGTGTGTATTATGAACTCTCCATGCTTTTCCTCTACTGCCTATACTGACAGCAAAATTTAGTTTCATTTTGTCAGTCTCAGACAAGGCCAGGATCATACAGGCTGAAAGCCCTGTGGATGATTCTGTTTTTGTTAATACTTTTTCAAGGGATAAAACCCTCCTCTCCTATTTTTGCCCATATAGATCCTCCAGACACAACCATTAATCCTGTGTATTTGGAGACATGTAATCATGCTCCTAGAGAAACAGCTAAAGTCATACTGAACAAGCTTGTGCCAGTTGTAGAGAGTGGTGGATCTTGTTTGCATAACTGTTCTGAGGAAGATATGTCTGATCATCTGAGACTTTAAATGATGAAGTTTTGTTCAGTCAACAGACACTTAAAATGGGGACGCTATGTTTGATCAACAAAGACTTAGAAAACAGGGAAGCTATGTCTGATCAATAGAGACTTAAAAATGGTTCTTGAAAAGTTGGTATCAGGAATTGATAGGTGCATATTGCTTGGTACAATAAACATGTCTCTGCAATTTTAAAAGTATTGTGACAGAGGGGTGATATTTGATGACTGGACTTACACCCACAAATGTTTAATTCTGTCTTTCACTACATTTGCTACCTAAAGTGGAAATTTCTGGTTTCCTTGAAGATTCAGTTGTATAATGTGATATTTTTCTGGAAACTGTCTTATGAGAGGATGTTTTTGCTCAAACAGACAAATGGGAGGATGTTTTGCTGAGAACAGACACATGGTGCTTTTCTGAAACTAGCCTGGAAAGGGGTGTGTAATGTTTTTTGCTAGAGCAGACACTTGAGAGAACATGCAATGTTTGGAAAGTGCATAAATAGAACCCAACAGACAGTGGACCACACTTTGTGCTACTGGTACCCCTTGCCACACTGTGCTGGTCATTTGTTGTGACTTCATAGAGAGAAATGCCACCAAAGACCTTCTGGTGGTGTCCTGGAGGCTTCTTGCTGCTTCTCGGGCCAATTGGCAGAACCTCACAGTTTCTTCCCGATTGAACAGCTGTTGCTGATTCCTGAATAGTGTCTGTGAGTGGATGGAGCTACCCCTGCTTATTCCTGTGAACTAAACTGCTGATATTCTGACAACAGAAATTGCATTTGCTCGAAAGAATTATTTCTAAGCAGGTCGACATCCTCCTTTGTCTGATTAACCTTTCCTTTCTGCTATGTCTGGTGGTTGGTGGGCTAGAATGGAGGTTAAAACATTTAAGTACACTTATTAAAGTAAGGTTTTGAAATATATGTCAACAGCTACCAACTGTGTATATGCTCATGTCTACAGGACATGCCTGGTTATGCATTTATTTTTGGCTTGCTGAAGTAGTGCTATGTAGTGCAAAATAAGGTTAGGGGGTAATTGACCCATTGGGAGTGGGGAAGGAGGAAGGGAAAGTATTGGGGGCTTTTGTAATGATGGAAGTTTTTAATGCTGATGTTATTTCTTTTAATAAAATATCCAATGATATTACTACTCAGGGGACTGGGATTGTGAGTATATAAATAAAGATTCCTGAGCTATTCAGGGCCACTTGCTTGGAAGTCACCAGGTGGTCAGTATTTTCACTTTGGCCAATGACTCTTCCCATTCTCCATACCTGAATCTTGCAGCTGGAGCTGGTCTCTATCAAGAAAATATTGGAGACTGGGAAGGAGGTTGGGAGGTTGAGGAGTGAGGGTAGAAAAGTGAATTGATATCATCTTATCCAGGTTTCTGCTGCTGTGATAAATATCATGACCAAAGGCAACTTGGGAAGGAAAGAGTGTTTTAGCTTACAGTTGTAGTCTATTATGAAGTTAAGAAAAAGAAGGCAATGGAAACAGAAACTGAAGCACAAGTTATGGAGGAATGCTGCTTAGTGACTTGTTCACTCTGGCTTGCTTAATCTGCTTTCTTATATACTATACAGGAGTACCTGGCCAGGAATGGCACTGTCCACCATGAGCTAGGCCCTCCTACATCAATTGTCAATCAAGAAAGTTCTGCATAGACTTGCCCAAAGACCAATCTAATAGAGACATTTTTTTCACTTGAAGTTTCTATTCCCAGATAACTCTAGTTAGTGGTGAGTTAACAACAACAACCATAGAAACAAAAACAAAGAAACAAACAAGACAGACATAGACAACATGCAATGTATGAGTGTATCATAGTGAATCTCATTAACCTGTATAACATTTGCTAATGTTTAAAATAGCATCTAAAAACTAAAATTCACACAAATGGAAGAAAGACTGTATCAAAGCAAAAGAGTGCTCTAGAGAGGAGATTCTTCTTTGTTTCTAAGTTTCCCTGAGTATGATGCCTACATCTCAGTTCTAATTCACACAGTCAGCCCAGTTCATTGTATCCTATGCCATTTAATCTACACAGTGTTTTATGTTACTCCTTGACTGTATAGAAAACTTACAATCATGTGATTTATGTCAGTTTAAAAAAACTTAATCAGGAAGATTTTAACAGATATTTCATTGGTTTTTCTTCCCAAACATAATATTTTTTGATTCCTAAGTGTTCACATTTGGCAGTTATAAATTTTGACTGAAACATAGAAAATTCTATATGTCATGAAGACAGGTGGGGCCCAAGAAGATGCAGGTCTGTGGGCAACTGTCACCATGTGCTCATGTATGTGTTGTATCTCTCCACAGACAGTAGTGGACATATCCTCCACTGAACAGAACCTTTCTACACATGCTCTATATCATGACTACGATGAGGTGGCACCTCATCTCTTTAATGTAGTGTGCCAAATCTGCTTTTTAGTCACTTTACCATTTAGAGGGTCTGTGTTTGGGTGTAGTGTCTTTTCACAATAATAAATATAATTAATTTGTTAGAGTTGACTTTTCTGCATTTTCTTTCTGTACCCTCAAATATAATTACCTTCAACTCAGCAAATGAAGTATTTCATTTATCAAAATAAAATCAGCTAGAGTGCAGATAAAGAAGATGAAATCACCAAGTTGTTGAATGTGTTTTCTTTTCTCTATTGTATGGTTTTGGCTTCTTTATCAAAAATCAAGTGCCCACAGATATGTGAATTTATATCTGGGTCTTTGGTTTGATTCTATTGATCAGTGTGTCAATACAGTTTTTATCACTATTGTTCTGTAGTACAGCTTGAGGTCAAGGATGGTGATTTCTCCTGAAGTTTTACTGTTCAGGAGTCCTTTGACAAAATCCAACACACGTTCATGTTAAAAGTATTAGGGAGATCAGTGATACAAGCCATATACCTAAATATAATCAAAGCAATACACAGCAAGCCAATAGACAACATCAAACTAAGTGGGGAGAAACTTAAAGCAATTCCACTAAAATCAGGGACAAGGCAAGGCTGCTCATTTTCTCCCCATCTATTCATTACAGTTCCTGAAGTTCTAGCCAGAGCAATAAGACAACTAAAGATCAAGGAGATACAAATTGGAAAGGAAGAATTCAAAGTATCCCTATTTGTGGATTATATGATAGTATACATAAGCAACCCCCAAATTTCTACCAGAGAATTCCTACAGCTGATGAACACCTTCAGCAAAGTGGCTGGATACAAAGTCAAAGAAATAAGTAGTTTTCCTTTATACAAATGATAAACAGGCCAAGAATTAGGGAAACAACACCCTTTACAATAGCCACAAATAACATATCTTGGTGTGACTCTAACCAAGCAAGTGAAAGGATCTGTATGACAAGAACTTCAAGTCCCTGAATGAAGGAACTGAGGAAGATCTCAGAAGATGGAAAATCATCCATGCTCATGGATCGGCAGGATTAACATAGTAGAAATGACCATCTTACCAAAATCAGTCTGTGGATTTAATGCAATCCCCCATCAAAATGTCAACACAGTTTTTTATAGACATTGAAAGAGCAATTCTCAACTTCATATGAAACCAAAAACAAAAAAACAAAAACAAAAAGAACCAGGAAAGCCAAAGCAATCTGCCAAAACAATAAATATCTTAAAACCATGGACTGCCTCTGGTTAAGGACTCTCCCCTGGGATCAGCCTCAGCCCTTCTCTGACCCCACCCAGACAGATCCAGCTGCAGTCCCAGATTCCTTTCTCAAGTCTTCCAGAGCCTAGGAACCCCACTGCTCCAGCCTCATCGCAGGCTGGGACCTCTGAGCCTAACACCAGCCAGGACGGCTTGGGTTAAGTACAGTAAACTCCTGGGGGTGATACCCCCAGCTGGTGATCCACGTTGAAACTCCAAGTTACTCAAGGAGTAAGTAACCCCTGACCTAGTTCAAAAGATATCTCTTCTCTCTCTCTCTCTCTCTCTCTCTCTCTCTCTCTCTCTCTCTCTCTCTCTCTCTCTC
>JADRCH010000331.1:43673-73711 GCA_019843965.1 Rhynchomys soricoides
CTCTCTCTCTCTCTCTCTCTCTCTCTCTCTCTCTCTCTCTCTCTCTCCCCTCTCCTTACCCCTAGCCCCCAAACCCCTGTGTGTGTTCCTGACCAGCTTCCCCCTCCCCCGTTTGACTCTTAGCTCTACTCTCCAAATCTCATTTTGGACCTAATTCGTTGATGACTAGCCTCTATTCACTGCCCCCCCCCCCAACACCACAGCAAGAACTACTACACAGTTAACAGAGCTGCCTTTCAGACAGCAGCACCTGCCCTGAGATCTCTGCCTCTCCTGCCTGCCAGCCCAAGTCCAAACTCCCTATCCCCTGCAGGCCAAAAAGCTAGATTCGCACTTAAATGTATAGTTGGCAGTGTTCTTGCCCATTCTATGGGCTTCCTAGTCACCTGGTTGACTGTTTCCTTAGCTATGTGGAAGCTTTCTAGTTTTATGAAGCTCTGTTAGTTGTGGGTCTTAAATCTTGGAAATATGGAGACCTATTCAGAAAGTCATTTCCTACACCTATATCATCTAGGTTACTAACTATTTTTTTTCCTAGCAGTTTCAGTGTTTTAGTTTCCAAGTTTAGGTCTCTGATCCATTTGCAGTTAGTTTCTGTGCAAAGTGATAGGGCTCTATTTTCATTCTTCTGCATGCAGACTTCCAGTTTTCCCAGCACCGTTTATTCAGGATACCTTCTTTTCTCCAGTTATGTTTTTGTCATCTTTGTCAAGTATTAATTGGCTAGAGTTGTGTGTTCATATTTGAGTCTTTGCTTTTATTTCATTGGCCTATACTTCCGTGTTTGTTCCATTGCCATGGCTTTGTAATATATCGTGGGATCTAGGATGGTAATCTTTCCAGCATTGTTCTTTTTGTTAAGGATTGTTATCTGGGGTCTTTGGTAGTTCCACATGGGTTTAGGGAAGTTTTCTATTTCTGTGAAGAAAGATATGGGGATTTTGATTGGGATTGCTTCGAATCTGTAAATAGCTTTTGGTTAAATGATTGTTTTCACAAAGTTAATTCTATCAGTCCTGAAGTAAGGGTTGTCTTTACACTTTCTAGTATCTTTCTGCAGAACTGTAACAGAGTGTGTCAGTGATCTTCTTCTGTGTTTGTTTGCTGCAGAGAAAAGCTACTGATCTGTGCAAGTTGACTCCATATCTTGCCATGTTCTTGAATTTGTTTTTCATTTTGAGAAGTTTTCTAATAGAATTTTTGGGGTCTCTAATGTATAGTATCATGTCATCTGAGAATGGAAATAGTTTGTTGACTTCTTTGCCTATTTGTACCCATTTCAATTTCCTTCTCTTGCCTTACTGTCCCAACTAGTACTCAGTGCACAGTATGGAAAAGGAGTATGAATAATAGAATTCCTGTCTTTTCAACTTCAGTGGGATTGCTTCAAGCTTTTCTTCACTTACAATGATGTTAGTTACAAGTTTCTTGTATTCTCTCTAGCCCTACATTCTCTAGGAATTTTATCATGAATGCCCATTGGACTTTCTCAAAGGCCTTTTCATATTTCTTGATATGAACGTTTTTGCTTAAGTTCATTTACATGGTTTATTGTATGAATTACTCTTGAAGATTGAGCCATTCCATGTCTGTGTAAATGTTTGTATTCTTTTTGTAAGTATTCTATTGAGCATTTTGGGGTCTATGTTCATCAGAAAAATGGCCTGTAGTTTTCGTGTGTGTGTGTGTGTGTGTGTGTTTACCTGGTCATTCAGTAGATTTCTATCTGAGTGAACAAAGCTTGATTCTCTGGGGCTGGTGGAAGACTCCCTGGGGCCTTCAAGAAAGAATCTGGGATAGAGAAAATTTCTGGGGATAGCAAGTAAAAGGTAGGTAAGAATCATGAATCATACACACACACACACACACACACGCAGGCTCGTGCACTCTCAAGCACACACTTGGTGGATGAAGCAAGCCTTATCAAGCTCCAATAACTTCACCCATTACTTACATACATACATACATACATACATACATACATACATACACATATTTGTTGGATGGAGCAAAGCTACCACCAACTTCATATACATATATGTGTGTGTGTGTGTGCATATATACCTACACTTATACACATTGGCTGGGTGGAGCAAAGCTCTAAAACTTTATTTTTTTTTCTCCCACATCTTATACATCCCAGCAAAATCTTTCAAGCTTTACAAAAATTACAATACGGTTACATTCTATTTTTCTTTAAGTAAACAATTACAATGAACATATGTAGAAAAAAATCAACATGTTTCCCAATACCCTCACTTGATCAAAATTCTACATATTACAGGTGAAAAACAAATTATTCTGAAGAACCTACATACATTTGTATCTAAGTAACTTGTTATATATGAACAGAGTATAAGTAGACAAGGTAATTTTCTCAGCCAGTTTCTCTTACTGGCAAGTTACAATGTACAGTTACAAAGAAAGAATCAGCTATTTTATTATTTATCATAAAATGTAATCTTATAAAAATCTTAAAAGCATCACAAGCCTAAACTTCTGTATAAAAAACCAGTAATTTTTATTTTGAATCTTCAATACACATCCAATCACTTCGAGGGCTGAGGTGTGTGGGGAGGAAATGTCAGAAGCAACTTTTGGGCCTCTGAGTCAGTGGAGGGAAGTCCCAGCACAATCAAACACTCTGGCATCTACAAAGGTGGATCAGAGTCCTGTGAAAACACACAAGCAAAACTTCTCCTGGAATAAACCATCTGATCTTTCCATTGTCTGGTTAGTAGATCTTTTTATTTTTTTAGAGATTGGACCAGCCTGTAGGTTCTGGAGAAGGGTGGATGCAAGAGCAGCAAAGAGAAGGAAGGATCAGACAGGGGATATCATTCTCTTCATGAGAAACAGGACAGAGGAAGCACATCTTGATATGCCTTTTCCTACTCTGACAACTTTTGTCTCTTTTCAAGTTTTATTTATACATAAAATCATTTCCTCAGAAATTTTATGAACTGATTACACAGCTTTTCAAAATACATTTTCTTCTAAAGTCTTCCTTGATTACAAAAGAATATTGAAAGAGGAACAAAGTGAAAAAACAGCAATTTTATAAGAACTAAAAATTAACATTATGATAAAATCAATTTTCTTTAAACTCAATATCTTTTTCCTTCAGAT
The DNA here is from genome assembly GCA_019843965.1 of Rhynchomys soricoides. Lineage (NCBI taxonomy): Eukaryota > Metazoa > Chordata > Mammalia > Rodentia > Muridae > Rhynchomys > Rhynchomys soricoides. Next base: position 46,803 of record JADRCH010000331.1, read on the forward strand.
TGGTGTTGTAAAGCCTTGTGGTTACAGAAATGCTAGATAGGATGACTCTATTTGAATTTATTTTTGTTTCATTTGGCATAAGGTTAATAAATCAAAAGTTATCTCCTACCTATTATATCAAATTTGACTTCTATAGAAGTTCGATCTTTTAACCCTTATTTAATTCTTCCTTTCCTTCCTCCATATTTCTTTTATATTTGGCGTAAGATCACCGTCCTTTTTCTTTGATTCTTAGAATATTGTTCAGCCCCTTTGCTTAAGCAAGGGCAGTCTATCAGTACAGTTCTGGTCTGACAAGTCTGTTCAGAAGGCAGGCAGTTCGGTGAGCCAGGATGCCTCCCTCTGTGTCTCTGTCTTGAACCCTTGTTTCAATACAATCCCTATACTACAATTCCGTAAAGAACAGAAGAACATCAGGGTTCCTAAAACTGCTTACTTTTGCCTTCAGGAAGGTACCAAGGCTCATCATAAACTCGCATGATCAAAGTCTCTTCCTATGCATACAAGTTCCTTGTTTCTAAAGTTGAACACTAAAAGTCTAGCAAGTCAATTGCAGCTCTTCAGTTTCTAACATTTCCCTAGGGTTTCTTCTTCATAACCCTTCTCAAACCCTCATGCTCATGCTTGCTAACAACACTCATTCATGATCTGAATGTTTATTTAAGTCATAAACTCTTAGAAAAGACTCCGTTTTCTGCATAACTGTTTTTTCCAGGGAACTTTCATTAATTTCATTCTGTTTACACTAGCCTTTTGCTATCCCAGCTCTAGCTTTTGGAGAGAGGCCTTTACAGTAAGAAGCATAAGTGTAGCAAAAGGTGTGCAGTGAGTATCCATCAAGGGTGGAGAAGGGTCAGTGCAGACTGTCCAAGCACTGGAACTCTGTCAGACGGCGCCTTCAGGACACTTGGCATCACAAGGTTGAGGAGTAAATTTTATTTAAAACAAGTTTTTTAAAGAAAGGACTTATGTTTTGTTTTGTAATATTTTATGATTAATAACATATAAAGCATGGTTTATAATATGAGGAGATGCATATTTATAATCCTTATTTTGTAATTTAAATATTTGAGTATTTACAGTCTGGTGTGCTTTCTCTACAATAGCCTGTCCTTAATGATTATAGGGAATGCTATGGAGTGTGAGATATTGAAAGCCAAACAAATTGTTTTCAAAGCCTTACAGTTATAAACAGAAGCATTGTCTATTTTTTCTAAACCATTGGCATTCCTAAGATTGTAAAACAAATGTCGTACCTCATCTTTGAAAGCTTCTCCAGATCTAACAGAAGCACAAATAACATGAGAATAATTATAAACCACAGGGGCACCAGGTCTGCGGATTAACTGCCATGGGGAGAGCATGCTTGGGTGTGGGACACACTGAGCAGTTCCACAGGATCTCACAAGCAGTGTTGAGGGGAAGCTGAAACTGAAAATGGCCCTTTGAGCGAAGGTGAAACTGAATGCGTAGGGCACTTGGTAGATGAAGCAAGTTTTAATAAGCTCCAAAAACTTCACATATTACATACATATGTACATACATTCATACATACATTTGTACATGCATACATACATACATATGGTAGATGGAGAAAGCTCCAACAAACCTCACATATATGCATACACATATATACACATTGGGAAAATGTCTGAACAATCCCATGCTTCCCATCCAATGATATCAAGATCCAGGGTCATTGCAAGCAAGCCAGTAAGCAGCATTCTTCCATAGCTCCTGCTCCTTGACCTGCTTGAGTTCCAGTCCTGACTTCCTTTCATGATGAACAGCAGCATGGAAGTGTAAGCTCAATAAACCCTTTCCTCCCCAACTTGCTTCTTGGTCATGATGTTTGTTCAGGATAGAAACCCTGACTAAGACTCCCAGTTATCAATGTTGCCACTGCTCCTATGGGTGCTTCCTAGAGTGGACCACTAAGACAGCTTCACTTACTGCTAACACCATCATGGCTGGAGAAGCTGCACAGAACCTGCATTTCTGCATTATCTAGAACCAAAGCCACTGCATTTTGCCCAACCCATGTTCCTGCCTGTGAAATCAGAAATCAAGCTGTGGATGAGGTTACTACTTGATTAGATGGCAGGTTTCTCTATCTCACTCTCCTCCATTGTGATGTCTTTTGTTCAGTCATCAGCTCTCCTTTCAGATGCTCCCATCTCCATTAAGCTCCAGTTCATTCCAGTGTTTGAGGTCACTGGTGACCTCTGACCTCTCAGGAGGCTCTGCTTTACCAGGCAGATTCTAAAGGCATGCTTCCTTATTAGCTGACTGAATGTCCTAAGATTTCCCTGAATTTGTTCCTAATTTCTGAGTTTATCAAGCTCCTAGGGGAGAAGAGTTTATGAATCATTTTTCATCATTTTATCTGTGGCCTGTACTATGATTCATTAATGCAAACTTCACCAAAGAAATATTTATTGAGTAATACAAATGAAGTTTGATCTCCAAGAGATCATGTAATAGAGGCTTTGTTCCCAATATAAAAATGCTGAAGTAACAGTGCCTCTAAGACAGTAGTTCTCAACCAGTGGGATATGACCCCTTTAGTGATTGAATGACCTTCTCACACGAGTCACCCAAGAATATATGGAAACACAGGTATTTACATTATGACTTACAACAATAGCAAAAATTCATTTATGAAGAAGAAAGAAAGTAATTTTATGGTTGGGGGTCACCATAATATGAGGAACTCTATTAAAGTTTTGTGACATTAGGAGCATTGAGAACCACAACTCTAGACAGGTGGTTAGGTCACTGAAAGCCTTGCCCTTAGAAGGGGTTCAAGTAGTGTGATGTGACCCTGGTTAGGTCATAGGCGGATAAATTGTGGTATCAAGAAAACCTCGAGCCTTGCTCACTCTTTCTATTTCACTATGCAACAGTAACCTCTCTCATTTCCAGTATTACATGTCTTGTGACTTATATAGTCATAACTAGAGCTGTCAATTTCTGTGGTCATGCTTTTTGTTATGCCACCAGTGAATGGGTTAAATAAATCCCCCTTCTTCATAATCACCCAACTTCAAATATTTTATCAAAGTAATGTGAAGGTGGTTTTGATTTTATGTGAGGAATCTAAGGTTCATTAGACTAATGAGATTATGCAAGAAATGACTGTGGTTGCATTCATCTTAGAGAATAAGCTTTTTCTATGAAACTGGATGCTTCTTAGACCCAGAAAAGCACTGTATTCATTGTTGCTGTGTAGCAATGATAAGTTCATGACTAGTCTCTGACAGTAGAGTTTCCTGTACATACAATACATTTAAAATCTATACACACAGATCTCTAGAAAAACACACATAACTACTATGTGTGATTTTTGTAAACAGATTTGGGACAGCCATCTGAATTATATTAGTCAGAGTGTGTTAAATCTTTAAAATTGTATGTTTGTTATATTTTGGTATGTCTGCTTTGTTTAGTTTTAATTTTACTTTTAATTAATACTTAATAAACAAAGTAATGGGTCATACAACATATTTATATCTTATAGTATTTTGTTTATATTCATTTGACAGAGTTTTACAAAAAGAAAGTCTCCAAACTCATCATTACAATAAGCAATATTATTTTCTTGTGGAATAAAAACTCTGAGTATATTTCAGAATAAATATACACACCTTGGTAGAGGAATCAAAAGTCAGTTAATGTTTTTTATAGAAAAAGTAGGAAGTGGTTGTGTTTTCTCAGAGATTCATATCACAGCCTTTATGATGTAGAAAGGTGCTAGAAGAATTATGCAAATTTAATTCAAGTGAGGTGCTGAGTGTCTGGTGACCACTGTCTCTGCACAAAGATACTGGGGTGCTTTCTCAGAGCTATGCCCTCCTCAAACACCGAAGACAGGCATTGTGGAAGTTGGTAGGTGCTGGATTTGGCTTCCAAGGCTTCAGCATGATGGCTTTTAGTTTACTGGATGAATATAGGACATCTAGGTGAAAAAATGAGAAAAATGAGATCACCTTTCACTGCCTACACTAGTCTTTGGACCTGCGTTTGAGTGTACATTTAACTGAACCTTGAGAGGTGGTTTTGGTGCAAAGAATAAGGACAAGGAAAAGACAAAGCTTGTTAAAGTGGCAGCAATAGTTCCTCCTCCAGGGTCTATGACCTCACCAGTCACAGGCAGGTGGCTAGGTTTACCAGGCATGGGTTTTCTCCTATTGTATCTTTAAGTCCATTTAGACATCTCTTGTCTACCCTCAAGATAATAAGTGTCACTGTTGTACCCTTCAGAATATCTTGAGTGTTCACCCTTAGATGAAAAACCTAAGGCAATTACTGGCTCCTGAGAGGGAGAAACAGTCTTCTCCAGCAAGGAGCTCTCAAATGGGTTATCTAATCCTAAGTGGTCATCCCTAAACACATGTCCATACAAACAACATTAAATGGATCCAACATTGTGTGTGTGTTATATCATATACATATTTAACAATAATAATTAAAGGGAAAGAGGTCATGAATATAAAGGAAGTAGGAGATCATGGAAAAAGTCGGACAGAGGATAGGATGGGATGGAAATGGAATGAAGTATTCAAGTGTAATTTTTGAAAAAATAAAATAAATAATCATATTTTTAAAAGAAAGTAAAAGAAAAGATAAAGGCTGTAAGAAGGCCTCAGCTGAGCACTCTATGAATTATTTTATTTTCTATTCTTTCTCTATCCACAGGATATAAAAAACCTGAAAGTGATATTTAAGTTATTGACTGATCCTTTCTCATATTGTAAATATAGAGTTTTCAGTTACAAATATTCATGTGAAGTTCTCAAGTATTGATATTTGTCAATTAGCACATGGATACAAGTGTGTATGTGTTAGTATAAATATAAAAGTAGTAAAATTTCTAATTAAAATAGTTGCAATGCTCAAGAATGTTAATAAAAATACATATTTTTATAATTGCAAGAAAATGTTTTCTAATTCTGCTTAGATTTTTTTCAAAACTACACCCTGATCAATCATCTTTTCATAGTTACATAAGACATGGAATTGGAAAAATATACACTTTGATATTAAAATATTTTAATGTGGTAAAAAAGTTAAACTACTTTTTCTTTCAACGCCTAAAGAATGTAACATTAATGAAAAATTCAAAATAAGACCATAAGATCAAAAAGCTAAAATAAATTTTAGGAATTACCTTCCATAATATTAATATCTGTTACCTACATATTATTCCCATAATCCATGAGTTAAGACAATATCTGCTCCATGCAGAATTTGGAGGACGTACACCCAGCCTACCATGATTACTCTGCTCTTGGGATGGACTGTGACCTGAACTAGGACTCAAAGCATCATTGGCTTCATTTACAAGACACACAGGTCAAAAGCTGAAGCCTCTGATATAGATGTTCATTCATAGAAGACACTGAGAAGACTCTTAGCAGTGTGAAGAGAAGAAAAAATCTTGGTAGCAAGAGTGCCCAATGCACTCTTGCACAGATGAAGCCAAAGTGATCCAAAGAATGTAACCAGAAATTTCCCTCTTAATGAGAGCTACAATAAAACTCCAGATTATTTGATCTTTTATGTGTATAGCTGTTTTGTCTGCATGTATGTCTGTATGCCACATGCATGCCTAGTGCTCAAAGAGACCAGAAAGGGTGTTATAACTGAGAAGTATAGTTATAGATGGATATAAGCTTCCAGTAGGAGCTAGGAATTGAACCTGGGTCCTCTGGAAGAGCAATCAGTACTCTTAAACACTGAGCCATCTCTCCATCCCTCAGATTATTGGATTTTAGGCACAGGCTATTCTCTGCTCAGAGTTCACTTTTTTTTTTTCTCACCCTCAGTTACCACAAGCTACTGAGATTTGAGCTTGTTTGTTTGTTTCCTTCTGTATTGAGTTTGACTAGAGTGTCTGACCCTTTAGATTCCCAACCTTATGCTTCTTCGTTTGTAAGTGTGACCCAACAGGGGTATGAATAGGCAACAGAGAATGTCAGTACATCACCCAGGCCTGAAGGTATTTCTGAGAGGGTGGCAGAGGCTCTTCATAACAAATGAAAATTTTGTGTACTTCAGTGGACTAAACCCTTCACTTGGGCTCTCTTAAGACTGTGGGACCAGATGGTGAAGTGGGGTGCACCTCCTGAAGATGAAGTCAACATGCACAAATCTTCCAACTAATATTTTGAAAAGTGAAGTTCAATGAATTTGTGGGTATATAAAGAACAAACATGAGCATTTAAAATAAAATTGAAAATAGAATTGGAAGAACTTCTCTTACCAAGAGATTAAAACTGTTTCTCTATCTTATCTAAGCTATTATCCTCCTCCTCTTCCTCCTCCTCCTCCTTCTCCTCTTCATCATCATCATCACCACCACCACCACCATCATCATCATCATTATCACCACATGGGAAAATTTTGTTTGGAATTTACACTTAAGAGGGAACCTGGCATTGAATTATTACCAAAAGTTCATCCAAACTTTCATTCTTATTTCAGCACTGTTTCTGCTCCCCTGGAAACCATGGAAGGACTGGCACAGACCTCCCTGGCAGTGGTTCCTGGAGGTCCTCAGCTCTTGGAGAAGTCTGTTATGAAGTCACAAATGTGGAACGAGAACAAAGAGAAATTCTTGAAGGGAGAACCCAAAGTCCTCGGGGTAAGACATCTTTGGATCTCAGGGGAGAATGATTTTGTAAATATATAAATGAGTTTTTTAAAATTAAGCAGACATGCCATGCCCTCTCTCACTAGCTTCATGATACATCAACACATCCCAGAGGCATTTGATTTTCAAATTTATCATTAGAAAATTGATATGCTAGTGTATCACATCAGACTTTCAGCTTAGTCCATTTAAAATATAGAGACTGAAGGAATGATCTAGGCTGTGGATCTTTGAAGATGATCATATCTAACTCAGTGTAGAGCAAAAGCTATAAAGCTACAGCTGTGGCCTGGCCCTGTGACTAAGAAACCCATTCTGTTCTATACAACTGCAGTGCCTTTCTTTTGTCTGATACTCAGATGATGAGAAATCCTCCATTCTCCACATACTTCTGTCTCCAGAATAACGTGCATAAAAAAATAATAGAGTACTTCAAAAAATAACATCCTAGGCAAGTTAAAGGCCAGCAAATGAAGAAGGAACTCCCTGGACCAAGCTTCTAATCACTGGGCAGTTGCCATTAGACAGACACCTGTTTATTTTATACCTCACTAATTTTTATAAAATGGTCATTTTCGTGAAATATGTTTTATGTTAACATAGAATATGAATATCTTAAAAATATCAATAAGAATTTTAAAATTGAGAGCAGTTTTATATTTACAGTAAAATTGAAGGGGAGATAAAAGTACATACAATCCCCAGTGATGAGAACTCTGAGCTTAGTGTTTTGTGTTCTACTAGTTTACTAATTTATTTAAATATTAATTTAAAATAAATCTTAATATCAAATAGTAGTGAATCTTTTCAAATTATTCTATTTTATAGGTACATTTATTTTTGTTTTGAGATTTTTTTTTCATTGGTTTTGTTTTGGTTTTAGTCTTTTAAGACACTGTTTCTCTGTGTATCTCTTGTCCTGGAACATAGGCTGTAGACCAGGCTGGCCTTCAATTCACATAATCTACCTGCCTCTGACTCCTGAGTACTAAGATGAAAGGCCTGCACCACTACTGCCCAGCTCAAATTATTCTATCTTATTACATGAGCAGCTATTTCTTTTTCTGAGGTTTGGTACATGGTATTCTTAAGGAAATCTCTGTTTCCTCTGTTATTGAGTCACTTGGCCTCCTCTCTTAGGTTTCTCACATATCATATCACCTGAATGATTCCTGGAATTATTAACCACTTGTCTTCTGATAGATTGCCTAGCACGTAATTGATTTTATTTGTACTTAAAAAAATAAACATTAGGTTTTGTAAACTTTTTTTTCCCATTGATTCCCTGTTTTGAATTCTAATGATATTTATTCTATTTTTATTTTTTCTTTTAGATTAAATTCTGACTGAGGTTGGTTCCCACAAATCAAGTATTGATGTCCTACTTGTTGTAGACTGGTCCTTTTCCATTTTAAAAAATTACTTAAAATATGATTACACACTCTCCATCCTCCCTTTCCTTCCACCAACCCTCCCACGCTGTCTCCTTTCCTTCAAATCTGTGACGTCTTTTTCTTTAGGTATTATTGTTACATATACACATATGTATGGTAGTAAATATGTAATTTTTCAATCTTTCCATATACTCCCATTTGTTTCCCTCTACAGACTGCTCTTCTTTCCTCCCACACATCTTCATACATTGTTTCCATTTTCTTTAAGTCTTTATTATGGTGGCCGTTATGCTCGAAGTCCCCATTGTTGGGTCACCATATTCACATTCCTTCCTCCTACCTCAAATTCCCAAAGAAGATCAGGTGTGTTCTTCGTATTTCCCTCATTCTGCATCTAGCTTTATTTCCTCAAATTGTTTCTTGCTGGTATACTTCTTCCTATTTCACTATTCTTATGTGAGCATGTGACAAATGATAGCAACAGAGGTAGAGATGCGTCATAAGCACCGTAAAAGTAACTCTGGAAAGAAATTCATAAATTCTCTCTAAGTGTGTGTGTTTGTGTTTATATGGGTGTGTGTGTGTATGTGTGTGTGAGAGAGAGAGAGACAGAGAGTCCAAGGAATGATTTATAAGTTAGTACATATCATCTGTATATGAAGACAATTGATAAAAAAAAATATTTCAAATTAATTTGTGAATTATCAAATGAGTAGATGGAAGATCCTTAGTGGTTTGATGGTACTTAGCATGGGCATCATTTTATGGTAGATAATGTTTTTATTTTTTTGTTTCTAGGTTGTACAAGTTATGATTGCTCTCATAAACCTTAGCTTAGGAATAATAATGATGACAAATATAGTTTCTGAACCACTCATTTCAGTGACCTTAATGGCCCCAATTTGGGGACCAATAATGGTAAGTAATATACAGTCTTGTATAACTTGAGATAATAAGACCCTGTTGTCACTATACTAACTTTGGGTGAAATCTTCTCTTAACTCTTTCAAGTAGTCTATAAGTTTGAGAACTGTGTATTTAAACCTGATTCAGTATTTCCTTGTTCATGTTGCAATATCCACATGCCATTCATGTAAGATAAGTGGACCATTTATTTAATATGTCACTTAAGATATATTGTGACAGCATGTAGTCATGTTCTCCCACAAGAGTAACTTAAATATTGACACAACTGATTTCCTCAGAAGTTCATGGCTAGTCATTACTAAGTTGGTTAGAAAGAGGGATATGGCTTGCTGACCTATCTGTTTCACTGCTCATAAAATTTTTACAAGTATATTCTCAAACCAAGGATAACTGGCTTGCTGTCATTAACTTGGGGAAAATGACATTTGCTTCTCTACCTAGCAAGGGATCACTAAACTCTCAAACTCTTGAAAGAATTAATGAAACCAGGGTGTTGTTGGCAAAGAAGAGGTGACAAAGCTGAGCAAGGGATTAACAGCATCTAGCCAATCAAATCTCAATAATGCTTAAGAGAGTAGGAAAACTGAAATTTTGTTTCAATTTTTGATAAAATAACTAATCAAAAATTTGAATGAGAATTTCGAAAGTTAAAAAACTTTCTTCTATAATAAAACTTGAGAGAATTAGTGCTTTCGAGTTCAGAGTGTCAATTAAATATAAAAATCAAACATTTTCTTACCTATATGTTATATAAACTTACAAGTAGAAAACAAAATGCATAACCTTGGTTATTTGTTATTTTACAGTTTAGAGTCTTATTCAAGTGTTACAAGGATTCCATTTATTGATGATCTGGAGAAAGAAAATTTAGTCATTTGGTAGACCTGGTACTTTAATTTTCCCTTCTTATTTTGCAACAGGTGTTTAAGATTTGAAGAATGACACAGACTGCCATATTTTTCAAAGTTTCACAACACAATATATCAATAATAATACCAATGGTAATAATAGTAGTAATAATGATAACCCCACCAATAATACCACTAATAGCTTACATATAATCTGGATACATTACTAAATATTTTTGTATGTAATGTTCTACCTCAACCAATCAACTTCTGAGAAATTTGCCTTTATCTTCACTGTATAAATGAAAAATAAAATGAGACTAAGGGAGGTTAATTTCCTCAAGATGTATTCAGTCCATGAACAAGAACTCAGAATCTCATTTATCCCCTCACTGTGGATGTCTGCTTCAGTTTTTATTTCCTACTCAATACCATCTTGAAAAACAACTCCCATAGTTCATGATGGAAGATCCACTTCAAGCTTTCAGGCCTGCATGGGGAGCAATGGACCGACATCCAACACCCCAGCTTCTCATCTATATCTTGATTTTAACTTCAATGATGTGGTCCTACTGATATTCCATTATCTTTTAAATCTCCTAAAATAAAATTTGGAAAGCAAATCCAGACATCCACATGTTTAGCTGAATAGTCTAAAGAGGTCAATTCAATCAAATTGACAGCAGTCATTTCAATTACGTTGAAAATAATGGCCAAATTGGCAGACTCAAATGAGCTCCATATTCCAATCATCATCTCGTATATAATTTAATTGTTGTCATTATTTTATTTACATAGTCCAATATGCATTTTCAACAAGGATAATTTCTTTTCTGTTTTTGTTGAGCTAACTTCTTTAATTTGGTGTCATGTTAGCAAAATCTAGTTATAAGGATTGGAGAGATTTAGCTGTCATTGCTCTTAAATATTTTGATAAGAGTTGAATAAGTTTTTAAAAACCTTAATCAGAAGTATGTGAAAAGACCTGATAATTTAAAATTCTAAAAAGTCCTCAGTTTTTTTCAAGTTTATGAAATGTAATCTTAAAATGTTAAATTGTTAAACATTAAATATTAAACAAAAGTCTCCAGAGTAAGAGGTTGCAGACAGCTTTGTCAGAATAATTAGAAAGATGATCTTTCCTGTCATAGATCTTTAGGGGAAAAATACAGTGAAGAGGGACCATGGCTTTTTCCTCTATATTGGAAGCATACAAAAAATACTATTTAAATTTTGAGGCACATTTGATGGCTCCTGCCTATAGTCCCTTCATTCAGGAAGCATAAAAAGGAGAGTCACTCCAAACACAACCCTGGACTGATTTATGTACGAAGCTCCAGGCCAGCCAGAACTATATAACAAGACCTTACCTCAAACATCCAAAATAAAGAAATGAAATAATCTACTAAATAAACCTGATGGTTCTTCCATAACTCATTTTACTTTTCCTCTCTGCTCTTGTGGGGAATGGGAAGGTGGGTGACATAGAAAACTAGACCCAGTTGATTCAGAAGTAAGGATTATTTTGGTATGATTTATACCAACTGTTTAAAGATTTCTAACCAGGATATTTCCCCTCATGACCAGTTCATTATCTCAGGATCCCTGTCAATTGCAGCAGGAGTGAAAACTACCAAAAGCTTGGTATGTATTTTGATTTATTTTGCTATCAAAAGGGACTAATTTCATCAACTATGCATTCTGCTAAGTTATAAAGGGGTTAATTCTATCTTCCTAAAGCCATGGCTATGAGTTTTCTAAGGACCTCACTTTCAAAAGTGTAGCTGAGCTACTCGTTCATAATAAGTCTCATCATGTCTGGCTAGATATAATGTCAAGGCAGTTGCTGAGAGAATCTTGGTACTGATGCCGTTAATTAGGGGAAGAAATGTCAGGTGGGTTTAGACAGATGTGCCTTGAAGCTTCAGATCCAACCCATAATACTGACACCCAAATATTTTCAGTGGCAAAAATAAATAATTGACTGATATATTAAAATGCCTTCCTCAGATGTATCCAAAATAATAGCTTTAAAAAATTATAGGCCCAGAGAGATAGTTAGAGGTTAAGAGCACTTGTTGTTCTTACAGAGGACCCAGACTTGTTTCCAAGCTTCCACGTGGTGGCTCACAGACATACATAACTCCAATTCCATTGGATCTTAAGCCTTCATCTGGCTTATGCAGCTACCAGCCATATGCATGCTGTGTGTGCATATAGGCAGAGAAATCATTTGTAAACATAAAACAATAGATGGCTTTAAAAGACATTCACAATGATATGCAAATCATAAAGCTGGTAAGGGAAATAGTCAAGAATTCAACAATTATTTCATTCTCTAAAAGCTGCCTTTGAATTTCACTTCCTGCAACAGGTAAACATCAACTTCTGTAGCACAATCCAGGAGACCTTTCTAAACCCAGGCTAAATCTTGTCTGCTTCCTTAGCATCTTTCACCAACTCTGACCACTAATATGTAGCTCATGTTATAGACGCAGCAAACTTTCAGTTTGCTGAGCAGTTTTCCTTCTCACAATAAAGTTTATTTAACTGAACCATGAGAAGAGATTGTGGAGCTATATCTATAGCATAGGAGGAAATATTCAAGAGGAACATGGGCATCAGCATTTACACAAGAACAGTTAGGCATTCACAGCACAGTGTGCTGGAACGTGACAGACAGACTTTTCAGATAACGTTTCAAAGACGTTGAAAATTTTACTAGCAAACTTGAAGATCATCTTGTGTCCTTGAGAATCATTTGGAGGAATGATAGTTATTATGTTTTTATTTTGGCAAGGGATTGGAAGAAAAGCTACTATAAGGAAACACACGGAGTCTAGTTTGGGCAAGAAGAGGATGAAATGCATTAATAAAGTCATGGTGTACTTCAACTACTGATGGAGCTATACAAAGGTTGCCATTGATAACTGATCCCCATTCCTTTCTAGATCGTCAGCAGTCTAAGTCTGAACACTATCAGCTCTGTGTTGGCTGCAGCTGCAAGCATAATGGGTGTCGTCAGTTTGGTTTTGGGTTCGCATTATCCCTTTCGTAATAATCATCCAGTCACCAAGGTGAGTATTCACTCTGCTGGTGGGAGGCCGTGGTGGAGGCAAGGGCTCCCTGGCTCTTGCAAAAACAATGGTCAACACACTGACCATAAAGTCAATTTTGGGGGTGGTACCCAAGGGGGGGCTCCCCTTCTTTAAGGAGAGGGAAACAACAATGGTGGCAAAAGATTTGTAAGGTTGGGACTTGGAAGAGAGGAGGGAGGGGGCTGTGATTTGGATGTAAAGTGAATCAACATAAATGATTGGGAAAAAAGAAAAGAGAATAGGAATAGAAATCAATTTGGGATGTTGAAATGATAGGAAAGCAGAACATTTATTTTAAGATCAGGTGACATTTCATTATTTCTCTTCTGTCTTTAACTAAATACAAAGAAAACCACTAACATGGCTACTTCTCTGGCATAGGGACTCATATGTCATGTTTGTTCTTCAGTTGGTGCCCCAGAGAGATCCAAAATAAAACCAAATTCCAAATGGTAGAAAGTGCTGATCTCCTTGGGAGAAAAAGATAGATTGATTGTACAGCTTATAATTTTTGCAAAACAGGTTTAAAGGAGTAAGCTCTTTGTAAGAAAGAGCAGATAGAGTGTATGCTACTTGGAATGACCAAAGCAAGCCATAAGAAATTGCCAATTTCAGCCAAAATGATCAAGAAAAATGACAGTTTCAACAGCTTATTATAGTATATTATAAACATATATACATCTGCTACTTATGTTGAAAATCTACCTTTTCTTTGTTTTGTCTTTGTTGATATTTTCAGTATGTGTGATTGATATTGCTGGAGATTGGAGTCTTACTGTATAGTCCAGGTTACATCTAGGTTAAAATCACCCTCTCTTCTCATTGTTGGAATTATACTTGTGAGCCACCAGGCCTAGTCTGTACCTGTTTATACAAAATTAAATTATAATGTTATGTGAAATTGCTATCTCTCCTACTGGCTGTTCTCCATTTGTGCCCACCATAAGGCCTAAACCCAGAAGCTAATGGATCTCTTGAAGCAGGTGCAAGGATGAAAACAACCAGTGCAAATATTTTCATGGTCAACTGAATCAGTATCTTTCATGTGCCAAGCTCCTGATCAATGAACTAATTCACAGGAGAGGGACCATCTCTGATCACTGAGATCATTCACACCTGCTGGTTCAATTCAGGAGAATTAAGAACAAATATGCCACCTTTGTTTTTCCATTTTGATGCTGTGGCTTGGTAAAGATACAGACAAAGCCAAAGGCATTGAATACTAAGGACTATGATACACAACCGTCCAATGATTTACCATAGTTTTGACAATCACTACCAAGATAGTGCATGATCCAGACACATTTTATTACAGGATGACAGAAATTCAAAATGAGTCTCATTTGCATAAAATCAACTGTTGGCAGGGCTGTTGTTTTCTTTGTGAGCTTGAGGGAAAAGTAACTTTCTTGGCTTTTGTGTTTCCACCTTCTGTCCACATTCCTTGGCTCATCATTCTGCCCTCTATTTTCTAGACAAACAATGAAACATTCTCAGTCTCTTAGACTAGAACTCTTCAGGATCTTAATTCTACATATAAAGATGTCATAATAACTTGGACAGCCTGCACAGGCCAGGACATTCTGCCTATATTATCTAATAAACAACCTCTGTTCTCACTGGAAACAAGGCTAACCCCATCCTTGGATCCTCTTTAAATATGAAATGATATTATTGTTTTCTCCATGTGAATTGTCTAGAATGAAACATAGCAGGCTTGGAGACAGGGGTCTTTGATAATTTTTATTAGTCAAAAAATAAGTGAGAAAATAAGTGATATTCAGGAAACCAAGAAACATTTTTAGGTTTGGGATGTATCAAAAGCTGGATTTCCAAATCCCTGGCCAGGTGAGGTAGTCAATGGCATGGTAGTCAGGGGGAGGAGAACATATTTCAAATTTATAATCTCCATTCTTTCCATTCCTTGGTATGAATCTGTTTTTAGGCTTTGGATGCTTTGATATTAATTTTAAATATGCTAGAATTCTGCATTGCTGTGTCCATCTCTGCATTTGGATGTAAAGCTTCCTGTTGTAACTCCAATGAGGTGAGTAACAGTCCTTGTTGGGTGATGCTTAGTAGGCTTCTATTGCTCTGTAATCATTTACACAAATCTACCAGCTTACAAGGATACATCTTTGTATTTTATCTTGCTCAGTCAAGACCTTAGCCTTGTCCCGTGCTCAGCCTGAAGAGTCTATGTGAGCAGGAAAACTGACATTCCCTCTGGGTTTCCTAGTTTCATTAATAACGGAGTTTAAAGCCAGACTAGGGCTGGGCAGTGGTGGTGCATGCCTTTAATCCCAGCACTTGAGAGGCAGAGGCAGGCGGATTTCTAAGTTAGAGGCCAGCCTGGTCTACAGAGTGAGTTCCAGGACAGCCAGGTTTACACAGAGAAACCCTGTCTCGAAAAAACCAAAAAAATAAAAAGTAAAAAAATAAAGCCAGACTAGGAAGGAAGGTCAAAGACACTTTTAAGACAGCTTGAGGGAGGGAAAACAATGTAAATAAAATGAAACAGGACAGCACAGACAAGCTGAAAATCCCTTCATCTCCCAGGCAGATGAAGACCACAAAAGCACAGAAAGTTTGGGAAAACATATTTAGGAGTGCTAAGCCATCCCTCTGAGTTCAGAGGTCACCCAATTCCAGATCTTTGTGTTGTAGAGCAAAGGACTATACTAGGAGCTCGTGTTAGGAACCAAGATAGTTTATCAAGAAAAGAAAAGCATTCCTAAGTATGGAAGTGGACGAGTAAGCTATAGAAAGAGCCTGAATAAAGTCTAGCCACAGAATGAAGCAGCTTTTTAGGACCATTATAGAACCAGAATTTTTGTTTATATCTGGTGGACTCACTGCCCTAGAACCTCACCCTGCATGCTGAATTCCTTAGATAAAGCCCAGGTGAAGAAGAGCTTAGAGTCTTCATTTGTGTACTGGTTTCTTTCACATTGTATATGCCCTACTTGCATATGATGTGTTTTTACTCAAATTCAGTCCCATTTCCTCCACTCTAATTCTTCCTTTCTAGTCCCTATTCTCCTGTCTAAACTGTGTTCATAGGGTTGATTGGGCTGTTGTTTCTCAGAAACTTTCAGTTTGTGCACACCTTGCCATTGTCTGGCCATTAACCCAAGGACTGCTGCAGAGGGTCTTGAACAAGGAGGAAGAAGAAGGTCATATAGGGAGAAGAAAGTTACACATGTAAGATGAGAAGAATACATAGGAGGAGAAAAATAGCCAATAATTAGACCATGAATACAGTATGCCAGATAAGCTACTTCAAAGCTTGTATAAAAAGCTAGTGTAACCCAGCAACTGCTCCCTAGAGCTGAGGAATGCTGCTCCTGCTGTCCTCTAGTGTGTTAACCCACAAATGCAGTGAGCTAGGGGCATGTTTTGCTTAAGTATGTACATCTTCATTCTACTGCTGCTCCATGACACTTGAGTGTGAAGGACAGAATATGTTTCCATGTGTCATGATACTTCTGTCAACCTGGGTCACTGTCATGTGTGCAGAACTTTATTCAAAGCCAACATGTCAACATTTGGATGTGCTAATGTCAACAGGAGCAAACTAATTTGGTTCTTTGTGACACTTTGGTTCAAGTAAGCCATTCACACTGATGCTCTAAGATGCAGTTGCAGACACCAGATACTCAGCTCAATCTCTGCCACACAATGAGTGTTCTAGATCTGCAACATCTGATGATCCAAGAAGTGGCCCAGACACCACCCAGTGTGATGTTTGATTCAACTGAGTAGCCACAGTGTAGACACTAGTAAAGGTAACACTATATGGTTAGGAAGTGGAAGTGCTGACTACTGAGTGACTCAATGACATTTTGATTCATTTCACAGGTTCTTGTTGTGCTACCATCAAATCCTGCTGTGACAGTGACAGTACCCCCCATGACACTTCAACCATTGCTACCATCAGAACACCAAGGGAAAAATATTCCAGAAAATCTATACAGGAGCCACCCTGAAGAAAAAGTGTAATTTTGATGTGTGTGTGTGTGTGTGTGTGTGTATGTGTGCGTGTGCACGCGCACGCACGCATGCACACACACGCACGCACATTTGGCTTTTGGTAGGGATATAAGACATGCTGTAAATATGTAAGTCAATCATTTATTGTCAATGACACTTTAACATCTTCCATTCATTGTATGTACAAGGAGAATTGAATTGGCAAAGAAATTTTGAAGTGAAGTCTCCAAAGAATGAAGAGTAAAGTTCATATTTTGTTTGGGACTTTTGCTAAATAAGTAAATTAATCTGCTCATGATCATGTATAGACACATAAAGTATGTAAGACGACAGGTATATTACCTTACTAATGATAACAACAAATTTTAATCTCTATGTGCATGCTCATCATATAATAACATAGTGTATGCCTTAATTGATATGGTGAAAAATTACCGTAAAGAGAAGTAATTGAAACATTTGATCCTTTAAATACACACATGCATGTGCACACACACACATACATACATTTATATACATGCATGTATTCTATAAATATAGTGCATCTTTCTGTGCATATATAGTATATGTATAGTGTAGATATGGAGAATATAGAGTACACACACACATATGTGTATATATTACATATGACCTAAAAGTCACTTATTACTGTAGATTGATGCTGTAATCTCATCTACAGGCTCATGTGTTTGAACACTTGGGTCCAAATAGTGACATTCTTTTGAAAGATTGCTGAATCTTTCAGATATCAGGCCTAACTTGTGAAACTAAGTCACTAAAGGTTGGCTTTAAAGGTTACACTGCCTTCCAGTTGAATGTTCACATTACCTTTCTGGTTAAAAGCAAAGTCCAAAGACTCTGCTATCAGGCTAAATTTCCCAAAAATAAATAATTGTCAGTAAATTCTTAGATAAATTGATTCTTAGAATATATCAATATTTATTATTCATTATAGAATAAGTAGATCCTGGGTTAATTTTGCATAGTGTGGTTTAAATTATTTTCATATTCTCAAGCATCCCGGGAATATCTGCAGGTATTGATGTGTTCCAAGAGCCAAACTCACCAAAACCATAAGCCTGCTGCTATTTCTTTACTTATTATCTTAAACTAACTTTTAATATAGCTATATCAAGACAGTTCTCAGATATAAAACATCAAAAGCAAAGCAAATGGGATTAGAGACATGGCTCAGCAGTTCAGAGCATTTGTTGCTCCGGGACAGGAGCTGGTTTCAGTTCCCAGCGCCCACATGTGGCTCACAACAATCCTAACTCAGGTTCAAGGGGTTCTAATCTTCTAACTTTCTCAGGCACAGGCCGACAAGTTGTGCACATACACACATCATACCAAAAAAAACATTGAATGCAAAAATACATGTAAAAAACAGAAATATAATACATAAGACAAAAACTACAAAGCAATTGATTCAAGACCAGTAGCAATAAGATAATGATTGATCTTAAGCTGTGTCAAATAAAACAAAACCAAACCAACAACATTTTCCCTCATTGGGGTTCCTCAGATACCCATCCATAGAGTCAGACAAGCCCTGCACTGTTTCCTGTTGGTAATGGGTCACACTCGTGAAGATTGCAGTAGCTCTCTCAGTTCTCAGTTTCCTTCCATGCAGTTCTTTCTTTGTTCCTTGTGTCCTGTTGCTTCCTTGTTCCCATTACAGGAAGTGAGTTCTCAGCTATGGATGGAATATCCCAGTCAGTTACTGAAAGTGCCTATGCTAAGCTCTCAACCCTTTGTTCTCTGAATCTGGTCACAGCACACGCAATGGCCAGGCTGTATCCACAGCTGCATCTTTCCTATTGCCCAATAAGCCACAGATATCATGAGCAAGACGAATAGTATTGTGAAATAATGTGGTTTTTTCCTTCTCCATTTGAAGCATTTGGGTTGTTTTTTTTAAAACTTCTCCCCTTATCAGGAGAATAGCACAGTAGAAAAGGTAAGTAGAGGAAAGGGAAGCATCATGTTTCCTACAGCTGCAAGGTTGCATTTCCTAAAACTGTAAAGAATTTATTCCATTTTCTTATTCTGTCTGTACTCTTACTCTGGAAGCACACTGAGGAAAACACAGTTCTGAGCTTCTCTCTAGAGGACAAGATGCTTAGCCCATTGGGAGGCAGTCTAGGAGACTGTTTTCTGTCTCATGTAACACAGAAAGATGAGGAGTTATCACAGCTTTTATGCCCTGTTGGAGCCCAGATGTCTCCCTACAGGGGTCATTCTTGTTCTACAGTGGGAAGACATCACTGTGGATGCTGAGTTCTAGAGGATAAAGAGTGAACTGGTTTAATTTGGAAATTTCACACACAAGCCAGAGAAGATATATCTCAAAAAAAATGTTTGCGTAGTTCTAGAATCTACTCCTGTTTTCTTGTTTTATGTCACAGTCTTCCACACATCCTTTCTGGAAAGTCATGGAAATATGAGTGAACTTTTATTGCATGTATACAACCACACACAAAAAAAAAATCTAAAACCAAAGAAAAAGAAGTTTTTCTCTTAGTACTGCTTTCATTGTGTCCCATAAGTTTGGGTGTGTTGTACCTTAATTTTCACTAAATTTTGAAAAGTCTTTAATTTCTTTCTTTATTCCATCCTTGACAAAGTTATAGTTGAATAAAGCATTGTTCAGATTCCATGTGTATTTGGGCTTTCTGTTGTTTTTGTTGTTATAGAAGACCAGCCTTGTTATAGAAGATCAGTCCTTGGTGATCT
This sequence comes from Rhynchomys soricoides, assembly GCA_019843965.1. Classification (NCBI taxonomy): domain Eukaryota; kingdom Metazoa; phylum Chordata; class Mammalia; order Rodentia; family Muridae; genus Rhynchomys; species Rhynchomys soricoides. The sequence continues at coordinate 66,454 of JADRCH010000331.1, forward strand.
GATAGGATGCATGGGATTTTTTCAATCTTCTTATATCTGTTGAGGCCTGTTTTGTGACAATGGTCAGTTTTGGAGAAGGTAGCATGAGGTACTTAGAAGAAGGTATATTCTTTTGTTTTTGGATGAAATGTTCTATATATATCTATTCAATCCATTTGGTTCATAACTTCTATTAGTTTCACTGTGTCTCTGTTTAGTTTCTATTTCCATGATCTGTCCATTGATGAGAGTGGGGTGTTGAAGTCTTCCACTATTATTGTGTGAGGTGCTATGTGTGGTTTGAGCTTTGGTAAAGATTCTTTTATGGATGTGGGTGCCCTTGCATTTGAAGCATAGATGTTCAGTATAGAGAGTGCATCTTAGTAGATTTTTCTTTTGATGAGTATGAAATGCCCTTCCATATCTTTTTTGATAACTTTTGGTTGAATGTCAATTTTATTTGATATTAGAATGGCTACTCCAGCTTATTTCCTGGGACCATTTATTTAGAAAATTTTTTTCCAGTCTTTTACTCTGAGGTAGTGCCTGTCTTTGTCGTTGAGGTGCATTTCCTGTGTGCAGCAAAATGCTGAGTTCTGTTTACATATCCAGTCTGTTAGTCTATGGCTTTTATTGGGGAGTTCAGTCCATTGATGTTAGGACATATTAAGAAAAAGTGATTGTTCTTTCCTGAGTTTTTGTTGGTATTGTGTTTGTGTGGCTGTCTTCTTTTGGGTTTGTTGAAAGAAGATTACTTTCTTGCTTTTTCTAGGGTGAGGTTTCCCTCATTGTGTTGGAGATTTCCATCGATTATCCTTTGTAGGGCTGGATTTGTGGAAAGCTATTGTGTAAATTTGATTTTGTCATGGAATATCTTGCTTTCTCCATCTATGTAATTGAGAGTTTTGCTGGGTATAGTAGCCTGGGCTGGCAGTTGTGTTCTCTCAGAGTCTGTATGACATCTACCCAGGATCTTCTAGCTTTCATAGTCTCTGTGAGAAGACTGGTGTATTTCTGATAGGTCTGCCTTTATATGTTACTTGCCCTTTTTCCCTTACTGTTTTCAATAGTCTTTCCTTGTTTTGTGCATTTGGAATTTTGACTATTATGAGACAGGAGGAATTTCTTTTCTGGTCCAATCTATTTGGAGTTCTGTAGGCTTCTTGTATGTTTATATGCATCTCTTTCTTTAGGTTAAGGAAGTTTTCTTCTATAATTTTGAAGATATTTACTGGCCCTTTAGGTTGAGAATATTCGCTCTCTTCTATACCTATTATTCTTAGGTTTGGTCTTCTCATTGTGTTCTGGATTTCCTGGATGTTCTGGGTTAGAAGCTTTTTACATTTTGCATTTTCTTTGACTGCTGTGTCAATGCTTTCTAAGGTATCTTCTGCACCTGAGATTCTCTCTTCTTTCTCTTGTATTCTGTTGGTGATTCTTGCATCTATGACTCCTGATCTCTTTCCTAGGTTTTCTATCTTTAGGGTTGTCTCCCTTTGTGATTTCTTTATTGTTTCTATTTCTATTTTTATTTTATTTTTTTAAAGTTAGTATATACACTTTATAAACAGGTCTATATTGTCAAGCAATCAGTAAAAGAATACACTATGTTTTTACAGATAATAATTTTTCTGCCTTTTACTTTCTTTGAATTTTATGCCTTTATACTATGAACAGCTATCACCTTTTAACCTAGAGAAATCTATAGCTTAAAAAAATAAATTTCACAGAAACAGAATGGGAAACTATCTTGTTTATAAATGGGGTAAAAAAAATATTCCTGTACTTTTAATTGACAATAAATTTATAATGGGCAATGTGATGTATTTTTAAACTCAGTTTCCAAACTTGTATTGATAATGCATCTTTCCCATGCTCTGGTTCAAGCCTTGCTATTCTTACCACCTGCTCAACAAGAATGGTAAGTGTGTCAGGCACACTTAGAGCAGGGTTAAGAAGACAAATTATCAAGCAAGAACAGTGACCTGAAATCTAAAGGACCATCATCAAACAAAAAATAGAGGAAGTTTCTACTTATGAGATTGGCATTTAACAAAATGTGAGTTTTCCCTCACAGGCTATCAGAGAATTGGAATTCTATCAATTGTTAAGAATTTCTTTGTCAGATATACATTTGAAAACTGAGAAAATCACTACCATATGGTTTTAGAGAACTGTTTGACCTATTTTGAGGCAAATTTGACAAGATTAAATTTACGTATTGAATCTTACAACTCTTTCCCTGGCTCACACAAAACAATGGCAGCTGCTGTTTCCTAGAAGGTAGGGCAGCTGCATGATCTCCAGCCTTCAGCATGCCATGGAAACTACAGGCAGGAAGGAATGAATCAGGAGGAATGCATAATTCTTTAGAAGTGGTATAGGCAAGTTCAGAACACCCATGATTTAATTCACAGCAACTGTTGGACTGAGTGTGGGGTCCCAGGTGGAGGAGTTGGAAAAGGGACTGAAGGAGCTGAAGGAGTTTGCAGACCCTGGGGAGGGAGCAACAGTGTCAACTGGTCAGGCCCCCCAGAGCTCCCAGAGACTGGACCACCAACCAAAGAATGCATATGGAGGGACCCATGGTGCTGGCCACATATGTGGTAGATGAGCGCCTTGTTGGTCATCAGTGGGAGGAGAGACCCAGTATAGGGGAATGCCAGGGAGGGAAGACAGGAGTGGGTGGGTGGGTGGGTGGGGGAGTACCCTCATAGAGGCAGGGGGAGGTGAAATGGGATAGGGAGTTTCCAAAGGGGAGACCTGGAAAGGGGATAACATGTGAAATGTAAATAAAGTGTACACACACACACACACACACACACACACACACACACTAGCAAGTCAGACATAGCATTCCAGGGTGCCTTATATCCTTACAGAGGCTCTCCTGAAACCGAGTGGTTAAACCAGTCCATTTTTAATGGATAGGAATTCTACCATGTTGTTAAATAAAAATCCTTATTTATTATTATTGTTGTTGTTGTTCATCTACCATTAGATGAAGGATGGGGTGACATCAGCCCTCAGAGGTCCACAGTTTTAAAACAATCAACTTCTGCCTATTTCCATTTTTAGATCCTGGATGGTATTGTTCAATTCCTTCACCTGTTTGGTTGTGTTTTCCTGTAATTCTTTAAGAGATTTTTGTATTTCCTCTTTAAGGGCTTCTACCCATTTACCTGTGTTTCCTGTATTTCTTTAAGGGAGTTATTTATGTCTTTCTTAAAGTCCTCCATCATCCTTATGAGAAGTGATTTTATATCCAAATTTTGCTTTTCTGGTGTGATGGTGTATCCAGGACTTGCTATGGTGGGAGAACTAGGTTCTGACGATGCCAAGTAGCCATAGTTACTGTTGCTTATGTTCTTGCCCTTGCCTCTCATCAACTGGTTATCTCTTGTATTAGCTGGTCTTGCTGTCTCTGACTGTGGCTTGTCCCTCCTGTAAGCCTGTGGGTCAGCACTCCTGGGAGACCTGTTCTCTCCTGGAGGAATTTGGATATGGAGAGTTGTGGCACAGGGTCAGCTCTGGGGCACACAGAGAAACCGGAAGGATCCTGTCCCCAGCTGTTCCTTGGTTCCTGTGTCCTGATGGCTCTGACCTGGTCCCACTTGGTCCAGGAATTTGAGCAGAAGTGATAGTCTCACCTATGCTCTCATGTCAGCACTCTTAGAAGTCCAGCTCTCTCCCAGGGGGACCTGAGTATGGAGAGCTGTGGCACAGGGTCTGCTCCAGGCACAGATGGAAAACAGTAGGGTCCTGTCTTTGGTTCCTATGTCCTGAGGGCTCTTGGCAGATCCCTCGGAGCAGAAGTGGTGGTCCTACCTGTGCCCACTGGTATGTCAGCACTCCTGGGAGACGAGCTCTCTCCTGGTGGGACCCATGTATGGAGAACTGTGGCACAGTGTCAGCTTCAGATACAGATGAAAACCGGAAGGATCTGTCTCTTAATTTCTTAGTTCTTTTAAGAATTCTCAATAGCTACAGTTGCACATGATATATAGCCATCATATTCACATATTAAAATATATATATATAAAAATCTGTGTGTCTGTCTCTTGCTCATAATATATATATATATATATATATATATATATGACACATCATTTTCTATGCAGAAATAGTTGTACCCTCTAAAATAATGGGTTTCTCAAAGACATAAAGCTTTATGAAAATATGGATATCATCTGATTCAGGAGTACATTCACTCACAGTTGTTGCTCAGTGGTGTTTACTAATTGGTGAGTAGTAGGTAATAGAGAACATTATTAAATCATTCAGTCTAGTTAGAGGGATAGGTAAAATCAGGGACACTATGAGTGTATATATCCTTTAGTATGACACATGTGAAGAATGAAGAATAAACTGATGAAGACTTGAGCTGTAAGGTAGTCGATGGGAATGACAAGAAATAATCATGTATAACACATGTAGGTAAATATCTACCAAAGGTTGGTAGAGATTGCCATGTATGTCTAGAATCTCAGCACAAGGCCATTCTCTGTTACATAGTGAGTTAGAGGCCAGCCTGGGCTACAGGAGATCCTACATCAAAGGACCAAAGGAGAAATTGATTCAAACCGTTAACACCTTAAAGGATAGTTAAACAAACAGCAGTTTGACTGATAATAAATATTGACTTCTTGGGTCTTTAATAAAATGGAATGCTCTTCCAGCCAGTGCTTTCTGCTGAGGCAGACTGCTAGCTAGTCTGTTCCCCTAAAGATACCACAGCCTGAGGCATCCCAGGAGATCTGCTGCACACAGGGCAACTGGCATCCCAGGAGATCCACTGCACATGGGGCAACTGAGCAACTGATTGCCAGCATGTCTGCTCCCCTGAAGACACCACAGCTTGATGGCATCCCAGGAGTTCCTCTGCACACAAGGCATTTGGGCAAGGGACACCACAGTATCCTGGGGGTTCCACAGCATGCAGGGCAAATGACCCAACAGACTGAAAGGCTCTCTGGAGTGCTGCTGCACACAACGAATCAGAAACCACAATCAGTAGGCCACCCTGGAGAACAGCTTCACACAGGACAACGGCTTGACTGCTCTTCTGAAGACTCAACAGGCTGAAGGCTTCCCAGGAGATCTGCTGCAGCCAGGGCAACAGATAAGCAGCTTCTATGCCCCTCTGAAGACCCCACAGTCAGAAGGCCCCACAGGAGGTCTGCTACAGCCAAGGTTGCAGGCCTACCAGGAGACCTGAAGCAACCAGAGACAAAAGAAGGAGGCTGTAGACAGAGTCATCCAGACTAGCAAACACCAGGGATAACCATATGACAAGAGGCAAGCCAAGAGCAAGAATCAACCATAAGCAACAGAAGCCAATGTATGTGAGCATCATCAGAACTCAGTTCTCCCACCACAGCAAGACCTGAAAATCAGGAGGCTGACCTAAAATCCTATCTCATGAAGATAATAGAGCCTTTTAAGGAGGATATAAATAACTCACTGAAAGAAATACAGGAAAACACAGGTAAGCAGATAGAAGCCCTTAAAGAGGATATAAATAAATCCCTTAAAGAAATAGAAGAAAACACAATCAAACTGGTAAAGGAATTGAATAAAGTGGTACAAGACCTAAAAATGGAAGTAGAAACAATAAAGAAAACACAAATGGTGACAAACCTGGAAATGGAAAACCTAGGAAAAAGGTCAGGAATTACAGATGTAAGCATCATCAACAGAATACGAGAGATAAAAGAGAGAATCTCAGGTGTAGAAGATACTGTAGAAGAGATTGACACAACTGTCAAAGAAAATTCAAACCAGAAAAAACTCCTAACCCAAAACATCCAGGAAATTCAGTACACAATGAAAAAAAAAAACAAATCTAAAAATAATTGCAATAGAAGTAAATGAAGATTCCCCAGCTCAAAGGACCTTAAAATGTCTTCAACAAAACATAGAAGAAAACTTCCTCAACCTAAAGAAAGAGATGGCCATAAAGGTACAAGAAACCTATAGAACACCAAATAAATAGGACCAGAAAAGAAAATCCCCTTGTCACATAATAATCAAAATATTAAATGCAGAGAACAAGGAAAGAATATTAATTGCTGAAAGGGAAAAGGGTCAAATATAAAGATAGACCTATCAGAATTACACCAGACTTCTCAACAGAGACATTAAAAGCCAGAAGAGCCTGGTCAGAGGTCATGCAGACTCTAAGAGAACACAAATGCCAGCCCAGGCAACTATACCCTGCAAAACTCTCAACCAAAATAGATTGAGAAACCAAAATATTCCAGAACAAAACCAAATACAAACAATATCTATCTAGTCCAGCCCTCCAGAGGATTCCAGAATGAAAACTCCAATACTAGGAGAGTATAAACACCAAAGAAAAGACAAAATATTAATCATCTCACAACAAAGCCAAAAGGAGAGAGTCACATACACACAGTGCCACCTACAAAATCAAACATAACAGGAACTAACAGTTATCTATCTTTAATATCTTTCAATATTAATGGACTCAACTCACTTATAAAAAGACATAAGCTAACAGACTGGATATGCAAATAGGATCCAGCATTTTGCTGCATATAAAAAACACACCTCAATAACAAAGATAGACATTACCTAAGAGTAAAAGGCTAGAAAAAGGTTTTCCAAGCAAATGGTCCCAGGAAACAAGCTGGAGTTGCCATCCTAATATCCAATAAAATAAACTTTCAACCAAAAGTTATCAAGTGTGATGAGGAAAGACACTTCATATTCAGCAAAGGGAAAATCCACCAAGAGAAAGTCTCAATTCTGAACATCTATGCCCCAAATGTAAGGGCAACCACATTCATAAAAGAAACTTTACTAAAGCTCAAAACACATATTGAAACCCACACAACAACAGTGGGAGACTTCAACACCCCACTCTCACTAATGGACAGGTCATTGAAACAGAAACGAAACAGAGACATAGTAAAACTAATAGAGGTTATGAACCAAATGGATTTAACAGATATCTACAGAACATTTCACCCAAAACAAAATAATATACCCTCTTCTCATCACCTCATAGTACCTTCTCCAAAATCGACCATATAATTGGTCAAAAAACAACCCTCAACCAATACAAGAAGATTGAAATAATCCCATGCATCCTATCAAACACCATGGCCAAAGGCTGGTCTTCAATAACAACAAAAACAACAGAAAGCCCACATACACGTGGAAACTGAACAACTCTCTATTCAGTGATAACTAGGTCAGAGAAGAAAGAAAGAAAGAAAGAAAGAAAGAAAGAAAGAAAGAAAGAAAGAAAGAA
>JADRCH010000331.1:73721-121907 GCA_019843965.1 Rhynchomys soricoides
GAAAGAAAGAAAGAAAGAAAGAAAGAAAGAAAGAAAGAAAGAAAGAACTTAAAGACTTCCTGGAATTCAATGAAAATGTTGACACAACATACCCAAACTTATGGGACATAATGATAGCAGAGCTAAGAGGAAAATACATAGCACTAAGCACCCTGGTAAAAAAACTGGAGATATCTTATACTAGCAACTTAGCAGCACACCTGAGAGCTCTAGAACAAAAAGAAGCAAACACATCCAAGAGGAGTACAGGAAATAGTCAAACTGAGGGCCAAAATCAACCAAATAGAAACAAAGAGAGTGATACAAAGAATCAACAAAACCAAAAGCTAGTTCTTTGAGAGAATCAACAAGATAGGTAAACCCCTAGCCAAACTAACTAAAGGGTCCAAAGGCAATATCCAAATTAACAAAATCAGAAAAGAAAAAGGATATATAACAACAGAAATGGAGGAAATTTCAAAAATCAGATCCTACTACAAAAGTCTATACCCAACAAAACTAGAAAATCTAAATGAAATTAATGTTTTTCTAGACAGATGCCACATACCAAAGTTAAATCAAGAGCAGATAAACTATCTAAACAGTCCCATACCTCTAAGGAAACAGAAGAAGTCATTAAAAACTTCCCAACCAAATAAAAACCCAGGGCCAGATGGCTTTAGTACAGAATTCTACCAGACCTTCAAAGAACACTACCTAATTCATTCTATGAAGCCAAGATTACTCTGATACCTAAACCACACAAGGACGCAACAAAAAAAAGAGAGAGGGAGAGAACTTCAGACCAATTTTGCTTATGAATAATGATGCAAAAATACTCATTAAAATTCTTGCAAACCGAATCTAAGAACATATCAAAACCATCATTCACCACAATCAAGTAGGCTTCATCCCAGGGATGCAAGGTTGGTTCAATATATAGAAATCCATTAATGTAATCCACTATATAAACAAACTCAAAGACAAAAATCACATCTCCTTAGAAGCAGAAAAAGAATTTGACAAATACAGCACCCCTTCATGTTAAAAGAATTGGAAAGTTAAGGAATTCAAGGCCCATACCTAAACAAAATAAAAGCAATTTACTGCAAACCAACAGCCAATATCAAATTAAATGGAGAGATACTTGAAGCAACCCCACTAAAATCAGGGACAAGACAAGGATGCCCACTCTCTCCCTACCTATTCAATATAGTACTCAAAGTGCTAGCTAGAACAATAAGACAACAAAAAAGATCAAGGGGATACAAATTGGCAAAGAAGAAATAAAGGTATCACTATTTGCAGATGATATGATAATATACATAAGTGACCCAAAAAATTCTACCAGAGAACTTTTACAGCTTATAAACAACTTTAGCAAAGTAGTCAAATATAAAATTAACTCAAATAAATCAGTAGCCTTCCTTTATACAAATGATAAACAGGCTGAGAAAGAAATTAAGGAAATAACTCCCATTCTCCATACCTGAATCTTGCAGCTGTAGCTGGTCTCCAGCAAGAAAATATTGGAGACTGGGAAGGAGGTTGGGAGGTAGAGGAGTGAGGGTAGAAAAGTGGTATGATATCTTATCAAGGTTCCTGCTGCTGTGATAAATATCATGACCAAAAGCAAATTGAGGAGGAAAAGATTTGTTTTAGTGTACAGTTGTAGTCCATTATGAAGTTAAGACAAAGAAGGCAATGGAAGCAGAAACTGAAGCACAGGTTATGGAGGAATGCTGCTTAGTAACTTGTTCCTTATGGCTTGCTCAATCTGCTTTCTTATATACTACCCAGGAGTACCTGGCCAGGAATGGCACTGTCCACCACGAGCTAGGCCCTCCTACATCAATTGTCCATGAAGAAAGTTCTCCACAGACTTGCCCAAAGACCAATCTAATAGAGACATTTTTTTCACTTGAAGTTTCTATTCCCAGATAACTCTAGTTAGTGGTGAGTTAACAACAACAACCATAGAAACAAAAACAAAGAAACAAACAAGACAGACATAGACAACATGCAATGTATGAGTGTATCATAGTGAATCTCATTAACCTGTATAACATTTGCTAATGTTTAAAATAGCATCTAAAAACTAAAATTCACACAAATGGAAGAAAGACTGTATCAAAGCAAAAGAGTGCTCTAGAGAGGAGATTCTTCTTTGTTTCTAAGTTTCCCTGAGTATGATGCCTACATCTCAGTTCTAATTCACACAGTCAGCCCAGTTCATTGTATCCCATGCCATTTAATCTACATGGTGTTTTATGTTACTCCTTGACTGTATAGAAAACTTACAATCATGTGATTTATGTCAGTTTAAAAAAACTTAATCAGGAAGATTTTAACAGATATTTCATTGGTTTTTCTTCCCAAACATAATATTTTTTGATTCCTAGGTGTTCACATTTGGCAGTTATAAATTTTGACTGAAACATAGAAAATTCTATATGTCATGAAGACAGGTGGGGCCAGAGAAGATGCAGGTCTGTGGGCAACTGTCACCATGTGCTCATGTACGTGTTATATCTCTCCACAGGCAGTGTTGGGCATATCCTCTACTGAACAGAACCTCTCTACACATGCTCTATATCATGACTATGATTATATAGCACTTCACCCTTTTAATGTGACATAACATTGTAGCGTGCCAAACTTGCTCGTTGCCTACTTTACTGTCTAGTGAGTCTGTGTTTGGGTGTAGTGTCTTATATCCTTTTGCAGTAATAAATGCAATGAAATTTGTTGATGTTGACATTTCTGCATTCTCTTTCTGTACCCTCAAATATGACTAACTTTCAACTCAGGAAAATGAAGCATTTAATTTATCAGAATAAATTTAGTTAGAGGGAAGATAAAGAAGACAAAAGTCACAAAGTGTGGTTCCTACGTACTCTATCCTGAACAGGAAGTCAGTGAGGTTTCAGTGACAATGGAGAATTTCTTAAAGAAGCATCCCCCTTCCTCTCTCTCCCTCTCTACACCTCTCTCTCTCTCTCTCTCTCTCTCTCTCTCTCTCTCTCTCTCCCTCTCCCTCTCCCTCTCCCTCTCTCTCTCTCTCTCCCCCCCTCTTCCCCTTCCTCCTTCCCTCCCTCCCTCCCTTCTCTTCTCACACTTCTGCTCCCTTACCTACTCTTTCCCTGTTTCCTACATTTTGTGGACATAATAATTTTGACTTTATTCTAGACTGAGATTAAATGAATTTTCTGTACAATACAATCTCAGGTTTACTGTTAAGTCCACCTCTCGACCTGAAACCAAAGACCATTATCCTGTTAACTCTGCTGATCCAAAAATCAAGTATCCCAACTGGTACCCATACAGTGTTGCTAAATATTGAATGCTCATTTAGATTCTGTTTAATCCACACTTTAATCTTGATGCTATTTCTTCCAGCTTTATAGATAGTATTTATAATAGAAAAAATAGGAGAAATGTGCACAAGCACTAGAAAAAAGTTAAAAATACAACTGCTCTTTTTTATTTTGAAATCAGAAACAAGAAATATGTCCTGATTTTTTTCTTAGTAAACATTGAGTATTTTTGGTTAGATTTTCTGTGAAACTTTTGGTTGCACTTAGGAGGAAGAAAGGTACTTCATCTTGACATGTCTACGTCAAGTGATATGCCGTGTGCTTAAATGCAAAAACAAAACTATACAAGTGAAATATGGGATTACATAAAGATTTTATTTGGAGGCCAATATCTTGTATGCTCTTTGAGACTTCATAACAGGTGACTTTTCTTCATGTACTTATAAATAAAATAGATGCCACATATACAGAATAAGATCACAGGCACTGACCAGTACCTCCTGGAGCCAAGAACAGAGGATAAGAAGAAATGAGGCCCATTTGCTCCACCTTGATCCTATGAAACATTCTTCTAGTTCTTTGAGAAAATATCTGGGGGTCTTTGACCGGTACATAAATTGGAATTTACAGGTCTGTGCTTTGGCTGAAGCAAAATCAAGAGCACGCTACTAAACCCAGCCAATCAATATGTTTTTCATGGTTGCTGATAAACCAACACACACATTTTAAGATATTAAGCACTGCTGTCACACAATAAGTGGCTTTTCTAAATCATGTTAAAGACTGGTCTTCTGCTGTACAATTTCTACTTAATTCTTATGAAGTCAGTAGCTTCTCATATGCAGGGTTACAAAGTGACTCTGAAGATATACCAGATTTATTCTTTGAGTCCTGAGACAGGAAAATCACATTCTAGAAAAAAAATAAAATATATCAAGTGTCAGATTTAGCTGAATAAATGTGTAGCTCTTTACCTCCACCTATGGATAAATAGATACAGTTATAAATATAATTTCCTTCGGAGTTTTACATAGGCTTCATCTTTATTTGAAGATGAGAACAGTGCTCCACTAAGTTCCCAAAACTATTTCATGTTCATCATATAGTATTCATTCACAGTGTATAATAAGACTTGGGCCGATGAAGTGTTTCAGTTGAGCTAACCTCTGTGTGACTTAATTTAACAACATTTCCTTAGTATCTTTGAGATAAGGAAGATTTTTAAGATCTCTAAGAGGGCTAAAAACATTCAAGTGTGCAACTAGCCACTGCCAAGTTAGGACTGTTAGCGAATAGTTACTCTTAGAGACATTTTCTTGATTAGAAGGGAGGCAGCTGTGTTCTATTTTTGAGTGAGCAATATAGTCAGGGATCCCTGACTACAGGCAAACTCAGTGTACTGCCAGGAGATACATTTAACTTCCTCAAACCTATGATTGTTTATTTGGGAAAAAAGAACCAAGATATATGTGATGTACAACTATTTCTTGTCCAGGTATCCCTCATCATCTATACTTCTGTCTCCTCCCTCCAATATCTACTGAGGACTCTCACTATGAAAAAACCACATGGTGTGCATTTCAGGATGGCTGGTTATTCTGTCTGACATTCTTAGTGGCACTGACTAATAAATCTCAGAAAAATACCAGGCAAGTTTCAAAAGGCCTCTAGCATACTTACCCCAAAGAAAGCAGAGAAACTCTGTTTCCACCACAGCACGACAGTGAGGAGAGCCAGGCCAAGCTCCAACACACTGCTGATCAGCATCAGTGAAAAGACTCCCTAAATTCAGGAGACAAGATGTCAGTGAAACTGAGTCAGCTGAATCCCCATACCTGGGTGGAAGGAGACTGTAAAGATGAAACCATCTTCACCATCAGAGACAGCATCAAGAAGGGAAACGGATCCTCCCAAACCTACAAATGGGATAAAAATAGTGCCTGGTCCCTTCATTCCTTGGAGGAAGTAGATGAAGAGCACAAACTAAGTGAACAAAGCCATTTTCTGGCACTTACCACCCTTCTTGGGCATGGATCCTGACTACACTGTTCACTCAATGAGGGAGCAGAGAGGAATAGTGACCCCAGGGCAGAGTCAACAGAGCCTACTCTTGGCTCTCTTCTGCTGCTTAGTGTGGGGTTGGGCAAGTCTCTACTTTTCTAGCTTTTGTCTGCTGTCTTATCACACCTGTGTAATATTTCCTCTGCAGAGACTTGTGAGGGTTAGTGAGGTTCTGTCTATGAAAGCTCTTTGTAAAAGTCAGCATTGATAGAACCTTCTTCCCTGACTTGCTCATCTGATTTTTATGGTTACAGGACAATGAATGTGTTTCTGATAAGATGGAGGCCCTTACATCACTGACAGTTACTCTTCTCCATTTCTCTGTATTTCTTTTTTCCTCATTTAACAAGCTCATCTCTTTGTGCTGTAATGAAAGCAGAAGTGAGTGAGCTTGCCTCTACACAGGCTTGGTGCTCCTTGCTACTGTGATTTTTGGAGGGAGTAGATGCCCAGACTCCCCCCATCCCATCCCCGCATTTCCCACACTGTTTCTCAGCATGTGGCTGTAGTTTGCTCAGCTCACTTCATGCCTGTTTCACACACATGCATCACCATTCATGCATTTCCTGATCTTCTGGTTTTTGTTCTGTTTTGCTTTTTTGGTATACTTTCCTGTCTTCACTCACTACCCCATAAACTAAGACTCTTGGTTTGACAATCTCATCCTTTATGCCTCTAAAACTGCAGTATCTTCTTAATTCTTAGGAAATAGGGGGTGGTCATTATAGTTTTATCATTTACTTAATTTGATAATTTCCCTCAATATTTTGCTATTACTACATGACCCCCCTCTGTGTAGAATTTCAGCAATATGTTCATTCTTGCCTCTGTCTTCCATGGCTCTGGCTTTATCCTAAATGCACAAACAAGAATTAAAATAAGAATGTCTATGAAAATGCCACAATGAAACCAATTACTTAATATTTTAGTTTTAAAAACTAGTAAATTCAAAACAAAACCAAAATAAAATGAACAGAGAGTTTTGAATCAGGAAACAGAAGAAATTAACTGTCAAAAAAACATCTTTAAAACCTGGAACATTTCTTTTTAAAATACTTACAGTCAGAGCAGCTTTTGCCATGAAGCAGCTCTTGATTGATGGTTCAGGGCGAAAGAAATGATAATAATGTGGGGTTGTGTCTAGTTGCTGTGTACTAACGAGCTCACATTGCTGCAAGGCAGGCTCTAAAGCAGCCAGACTGACAGAGAGGATAATGATGCCTGTGAGGGCAGACAGGACACTCAGGATGCTCAGGGCTAGGCTGCTGTGAACCTGGAATGACAACACACATCACTTATGCCCCTTCTTCACTACATTATAATAGGCACAGCTGCTTATCTCTTTCAGGATCTAAAACTATAATAGTTGATTTCTCTGTGCTCTCTAGTGTCTACAAACATAGAAGCCCAGAAGGTTAGTTATGGTTGGATAAAGAGAATCCCATGCCAGACAACACTTCAGAGGCAGGGAAGAAAATATTGTCATTCTAATAGCTTCATCCATGACTGCAAGTAGAGTCCTGTGAGATAAGCCTGAAAAATCTCCAATAGAGTGTAGTCAAAGGTGGGAGTGCAGAACCCAAATTTTCCCTATCTACCAATACCTTCAGTGATATAGTTTGGATCTGGCATGCCTCACCTCCCCACCTCCAAAGAAAATCATGTGATGAAGACCTAATTCCCAGGTGGATGCTAGTGTGAAGTGGTAGAACTATTAGCAAGTGGAGCCTGATTGAAGATTTGTCATACCTTGTTTCCCACCATGTTCTGTCTCTCTATTGGTTCCAAAGGAACAGATTCTCACAGCCATGCATAAGGACTTCTTAAAATGTGAGCCCAGATAAACCTTTCCTCTTCATACGTTGATTCATCCCATGTGTTTGTTGCAGAAAAGTAAATCTGACTCATACACTTAGAAACCTCCATGGAACCCTCAGGAACACACAGGAGTAGCAGGTAAAGTAGCTAATCCCACCACCACCCAGCACAAAGCACATACATCTGAAGATAAATGTGAGGACATGGTTTGTAGCATCAACCAGGCCCTGCGGTGTGTATAAGCATATGACTGGCTATGCTAAGGGTCAGGTACAGAAGAACCTATCCTTTGTCAACAGGACAAAGGATAATACAATATGAATACAAACAGTGAAAGGAAGTAGGAAACCAGTCAAGACAGGATGAATGTCAAGACATGAGAGCAGATATCCCTAGACTTAGTGTTCTCGAGTACTCAGCTCCTCAGTGACTTTCTGCTGTCACCCTGGATCTAATGTTTACACCATTCACAATGAAGGGAGATCAATAAATTGATCTCACAAGCAGCTTCCTTTTTTCCTTGACTTATGAAATATGAGAATTGAGCTAAGGCCTTTCTGCAGGTTATAGTCGTATGTATGAAGGTAACAGAGTATACCGAACTGTCATATAATAGAGTGTGGTTTGGCCTGTTAGGCTACTTTTCTTTTCAGGATTAAATAGGTTACCTAGTTCTGATGTGTTGGAACACTAACAAGTCATACTCTTTAACTTCTTGATCAAATAGTTACAATCAGGATGCTGAAAGAGAGTCCTGACAAAAGCGTCATAATTATAGATCAAATGTAGAAGAAAGCTCCTCATGTGAACAACATCTAATCTGTTTTCTTAAGTTCTTCATTTAGTGAGTGAAATTATACAGTAAACTCACGAAAGATACACCTTTTCTATAACCCTTTTGTTCCACCACTGATAAATAAAATTTTAATGTTTTTGTGGAAGACTTTTTGTTGTTTTGACAAAGTGCCTCACGTGATCAGCTTGAGGGAGTAATGAAATATTTTGGCTCATGTCATGGATCAGGCCATGATCACGGAGAGGTGTAGAGGAATTTTTATCCCAGTAATATGGCTGCTTTAGCAAGGGATCACATCCAAAGATCTAGCTCTGTGTAAACCGGCTGGAATGCAGGTATGTCCTTAGTACACACTTTTAAAGGTAAAAATAATTTGTAGAGTGAAGCGGCATCTTTGAAGTGATAACTAATTGGGAGGTAGACAAAGTGATGAATCAGAGAAAGATTTGACAGAAAGAGTTAAAGAAAGAACATGCCCAATTCTCACAAGAGCAGCACAAGAAAGAGAATCTATTTAAGAGCAGTGCAGGGAGAGTCAGTCAGTTGGGAGTCAGGGCAGTGAGTGCAGTGCAGTGGAGTTGAGTTCATTCATGAGTTCATGTAGTTCAGTGCAGGTCAACAGAGGCAGCTGAAGCCAGAGAATAAGGAGCCAGATTAGAACAAATTGCCAAAGTTAGTTTGAGGCCAAGCAAAGGAATTCAGTTAGAAGCTAGATTATATCAGTCAATTTGAAGAGGAATTTGAGCCAAAACAGCTGAATTGAACTGGCCAGCTAGAGTTCAGAAAGAACTAGAAAAGTTGAGCTCATTCAGCTGTAAGTTTCCAAGATGACAATTCCATCGGGTGAATAGAAGTTACATTTAGAGAAAGGAGTTAGCAAAGCAGAAAAGATCACATCGTGGCCAATGAAAGACAAAAAGAAAAGTTTTCCCCCTTTGCTTCCTTTTAGACTATCTGAATCTTCAGCTTATGAATGGTCCCAGAGGTATGATTACTAATCTTATAGGTATGCCCTAATGCAATGAAGTTGATGATACCAGAGCCTTTTATTTATAGATAGCATCATAAGGAAGCAGGGTTTTTTGGTTTTTTGGTTTGGTTTTGTTGTTGTTGTTGTTGTTGTTGTTGTTGTTGTTGTTGTTGTTTTTGCATGAGATTCTTGGGTACTGATTGTTAATAACATATAGGCTTTTATTTTGGGCACCAAGGGGGAAGAACACACTCAGTATAGGGTTACAGAGAATTCAGAGTGAGCTCCTAAGTCTAAGAAATAGCTGTTCTAAACTTAGCTTCTAATGTTCAATATGGAGAAATTGGCTTTTCTAAGCCAATTTCTTGGCTTGGCTTCTTGGTGTTCTTGGCTTGGAAGTGTTCTCACTAAGTTCCATAACAATTAGTTGTAGGTTATGGCTCTAGTACTCACCAAAGGCTTAGTCATCTTTTTCTCTGTGACAACAGACAGAATTCCAGAGATGGCAAACTGCTCAGGGAAAAGAAAAACATTGTCAAGCCAGCATGCAAGTGTAGAATGGCTGTAGTGTTAGTATCTGGGGCCTATGAAAGACTCCAATGGGTAAAGCCCTGGTAAAAACTGACCAGTGATTTAAGACACATATAGATGCAAAGATTTTTTTCCTTGCCCATGTGATACCTAGAAAATTTTGAGAAAATATATATATGAGCTTGAATCTATACTGTTAAAATTAATAAGCACCTTAAAAGATAGCAAATGAGTACTTTTTATGGGAAAGAAAATATTAGGATCTGATTTTTGAAGAAAAATACAAGATCATGGTTTAGAATAAAAAATACCAAGAAAATTCTGTTTTGGATTTGTACCTCCATTAATAAAGGAATTTCATTTATTCAGTGGCATATGTTAAACCACATTTAAATCTCTGAGCAAATCCCACTTGACCATGCTGAGTAATGTTTTTCATGTGCTGTCATATTCAGTGCGCTAGTATTTTGATGAGGAATTTCGAAATTACATTCTTGAGAATTTTACCTGTAGTTTCCTTTTCTTGTAACACCTTTAGTGTAAGAATAATACTAGCTCCCAAAATGGCTTCTGAAATGCATCCTTCAAATTTTTGTAAGAATTTGAAAATAAGATCTACTAGTTCCTTAAAGAAAAAACAGAATCTGATTTGTTAAGTGCAAGAGCTGAAAATCAGCTCTTAGCTGGTGGCTCTGGACACCAGGTGAATGAGAACAAAAGACGGGAGGACTGGATGGCATGAACTCTTTCTTAAACATTGGTCAGAAAGTCAAGCAAAATATTTTCTCAGACTCAGTAGACTTATGGAAGTTAAGTAATAGACCGTTTCTGTAGATGAGTTTTAAAATGCAAGACTATCTGATATTTCAGTCTCCAGAATTCATCAATGTGCCCATAAGTACATAAGTAATTCCTTTTCTTGGTGACGTTGGGGGTTAAACCCAGGACCTTATACACACTACTCAAGTGGTCTACTGTTGAGCTATTGCGCCAGCTCTAAGTGTGTATTCTTAAAGTTAAACGAAAAAATAACTCAGTGACTTCCCATGTGAGCAATGCTGATTGACATGAGAAGACCACAGAATGGAGAGGAAGAAAACTTGAAGAATAAAAACAACACAACTTCGTGCAGAGGTTTACTTCAACAGTGAAATGGTGTTGACAATGTGCATCTTTCATGTGATCTGACAGAACGGTGCCTCCACTCTCTCATCACCTATTCATTCATCATCCTGGCCTCAATTAGATCTGCAAACATTCACAACATGTTGGCCAATGACTATCAAAGTTATCAAGTAAAGTCACCACAAGGAAAACATAAGTGGTCCAGATGAGGAAGTCAGGAGAGGACTAAGAAGGGACAACAACTAAGGGTCCTAGAATGGACCCTGGGACAAAAGAAGAATATTCATGGGCAATAGAGGAAGTCTGACTAAAGCAGAAATCATTGGCACAACAGAAAGGTTGAGCTGTGGATTAACCAAAGGAAGAAATATAGGAAGGGGGAAAAAAAAACTGTTACTGAGCTATAGTAAGAAGATAGGAAGTCACAGTGACAGGAAACCTCACTTGTAGTGAGATTCATCCACATTAGTCTAGAGGAGACCTGTCTTCTGAGAAAAGTAACTTCATGACCTCCTGGCCACAGACTTGGAGCAGTCTCAGAGGAATATCCAGTCCATCACCTTGAGTGCCTCCAACAAAGTCAGATCCTAAAAATGAAAGTATTCCTTCCTGCAGTGTGATCCACTGGATGACATTACACAATACAGAAAATTCTAGATCATTTGGATCCCACTTCTTAGACTTTTTTCTAAAGCCAGGAAGCCACTAAACTCATCGTCCCTCAAGAGATGTCATGAAAGGGTGATATTGATGAGAAATGTTTATTTGAACTGCATGGAAATATCTTAAGGACAACATAACTAAGACCTTCTCTGATGACAGAAAGGAGAGCAAAGTCTACCACTGACATCTTTTTCACAGTAGACAGAAATGCAGCTTCTCAGTCCTCCCCATCTTATTCCCCACAGAAGTCTACTTACAAACAAAGCTCCTACAAATGGGTATCCAGATTTTAACAGGACTGAAAACACTGAGGTAAAATGTGGGGCAGAGGGAACAGATGCCAAAATTATTCCCAGACTCAATACCATCACAGCACACATGATCTGGATTGCCTGTTGAACGAAGGAAGATGGAAGGTTAAACCAGCAATGACAAGAAGGACCTTTCTACTTTTTTCCCATGATGCCCATGAACTATCATCTTCTACAACATCCCAGTGAGCACACAGACACTGTACAAGCTCTGCAGTCGGAGGAAAGTTTATTCTGAACGAGATGTGGTTCGCTAGAGCCTCAGGTCACCTTCAGGTATTTCTGTCATGACTGCTTCTGGCATCTTCTGGCTGGGGCTGAGCTTGAGTGCTTAGTTAGCAAGTCTCCAGCTCCCTCTTGTGGGAAGAAGAGGCATCTGAAAGCCCTCCCACTGAGCTCTAGAATGTGGAAACCTCACTCTACATCACCCAGATCCCACAGAACACCACATAGGGCCAGCCTCTCTGGCCTGCTCCACAGCACCCTCAGTCCAGGTGTCCAGTCTGGTGATCCCTTGCCTGGATGTTAAAAGGGAAATTTTATCTTCCTGACACCCTTCTTCACCTCACAGACTCACAACTGATATAATTTTGTTTAAGCAAATTTATAAACATTTTGTTACATGAGCTTTAAAGAAATCCGGAGGATTGTATGTATGCCCAAAACAAGACCATCAGTTCCATTAAGTTCTGGGACTGGGTAACACAAAGGCCCATGCAGATAGTGTTTCGTACAGACAACACTGACAAAACACCTCCATCTTTCCTCATAGCACAAAATATATGTTCTTTCTCATTTCCCTGTACCCAAAAGTCCCTTTAGTATGTCCTGGATAGCACAGAGAAGCAAATCACTGATCTTTTTTGTATTATCTCTTCTCACTAAAGGGGAGAAGGGTGTTCTGTACTCAGCAAGCACATAAAATGTAGCTACAAATATTTTTATAAATAAAATACTTAGCAAGTACTCTCCAAAAAAAAAAAGGACTTAAACAACAAAATACCAATGGCTGATGGAATAAGGTCTTTGAATTAAAGTCCAAGTACATTGAAACAGGTGAAATACTTGGCAATTTGTGGAAAGTCTTAGAGATGTAAGTTGCTTCCCAAGGGGCTTCCACCAGTCTACAGACCACTCTGGGATCACTCTGTCAAAACTGAAGGCTTCCCACCCCCAAATTTATCTGTAGTCCTAATACATAGTGCCTCACCCTCTGCCCTCCTCCCACTCCAGGTGGTTCTGAGTGGGATTTACCGCCATCACTTTGATCTCTGCCTTTAGATGTTTCTTCAGGCTGTCTTGCCTCTGGTGAGTAGGCTGGGGTTTGTCTGTTTGGGGAAAGCTGATTCCATTTGGTGAAATCACTGTGACTGTCTCATTGGTCACTACTTGTGGAATCATGATGGAGCTCCCACAGCTGGAAGAGAAAATAGACTCAGCTCTTACAAAGAACTGCACACCCAGCTTCCCACTCTCAAATCTGTAGGTGAGTACCTTACTGCACTCTTGACTTATCCTCCAGGGGAAGAAACTAGAAGACTAAAGAAAATTTACAAACCCAAACCTTGGATTCAGGAGGATTTTTTTCTGTTTGAGATAATAGTGTTGTTTGTAGACAATGAACCTGTGCAGAACATGGCACCAACAACTCCCACTGACCCCAGTGTGCAGATCCAAATGTTCACATAAAACTTGTAGATGGGAACTGTCAAATGGCTCAGCAGGTAACGGCGCTTGACTTTAAGCCCGAAGGTCCGAGTTCAATCTGCTGGACCCACAGAGCAGAAGAGACCCATCGCAAGCTGTCTGTGACCTGCATATTTGCCTCAACACATACACCTGCATGCATACATACAAGTAACTGTAATAAAGACTTCCAAAATGTAGCATTCATTTCCTAGTTGCTATCATGATGGAGTGCACTGATCCTTATTTTGATGAGTTTTATCCTCAAGTTATTCTACCTGTCTTGAGATATAATTAAGATTCCATCTTGACTTTTTTCCCATTCCCGTTACACAGTATTCAAATGGCTGGGAATGATTTGATAATTGTTTGTCTCGTAGTATTGTTTTCAGCATCTGCCCAGCATATTTATCGTATTTTAGAATGCTCACAGTAATTCTGTTTGTTAGCAAAGTCATAATCAAAGATGAACTTCAGAGGTAAATTTTGATTTATGTGTGAAAATAGCACATGGTTTTATAATGACATAGACTTGATGCTAAATAAATATTTGAAGTTTTCATTATTAACCAGTTGCCTACACACAGTAAGCTGTCGGACCCCAGCTGTTTCTGATCCTGGTTCCTCTCCCTATTCTCCCATTGGCTAGAGGCAGCCTGTGTCTGAGGCTCTTTAGTGTGGAGAAGGAGCTAAAAAGCTGAATGCAGTGTGAGAAGTCATGGAGTTTAAGGTCACACCCTGAGGTTTAAGGTCAGAACTGTGCCCTTGTTAGTTGGAAGGACCAAGTTGCCTGTGGAATCACTTTCTGAGCTCAGTTTGCCTCTCTTTTCTCTGTTCCACTCTCAGCTTTTAGGCTGCCCAATTAGTGAATGGCTTAAAAATCTTTGCAGGTACAAGTGCCCTGCTCATGTTAATCATGTGACCTTAGGATAGTGACCACCAAGATCATGAAACTAGAAACACCAAGGACAGTTGTAAACCCAACCCAATGCCCCCTCTGCTTGCTCATTTAGTTCTGAAGTGTTCCAGTGTTTCCATTGCTTTCATAATTATGAGCAATTTCTTATAATGCAGTCCCAGAAATAGAGGAATTCTGTACAGAGGAATTTCTCTTCAGGGTGGCCTACCTGAACCTGTGTGCCTTGTCATCCAGTTACTTCGAGCTGAGCTCTCAGGAACCCCAAGACCTTTAACTCTGGGTTCTCTCAGTCTTATCCTTGGTTCCTTCTTGTGAACTTCTGTCCCCAGCCCTTCCTTCTTCTGTGCTCTCTGCACAGGAAGTGGTGCTTATAATCTGTGGACATGTGAATGTGCCTTTACTTCCTTTTTCATAGACTTCCAGTAACCAGGAAAATGACTAATTGGACCAGTTCTGGGACACTTGTAGGTTGCTTTCCCTTCCCATAAAATATCATCATGCCAGCACTGACATTTTTATCCCTGGATTGCATTTCACGTCCCTAGACCTAGAATTATCCTAGATCTAGAATACACATTCAGTGGCAGAGCTGAACTTGCTGAGAGTACCAGAGAAGCTGATTTCTGATGCTGATCTTCAGTGTGCACTATGCTTACATGTCTATTAAGTGCCAGTGAATAGAGTGAACCACCAAGTTGTTATGAAAACTGACAAAGGTGTTCCTCCAAGCTGGTTTGCTTCTGTTAATGACAGCATTGTCTCCAGATCCTGACTTAGTGTCAATGTAGTTCTGCACATTCCATGTTGGCCCACAATGGTATGAGTATCATAAAACTAAGCAAAAAATTCTGTTCTTCCCAAATTCATATGAGTCATGAAACTGGTTGTGGCAGAGATGGAACAAGGAAGATGAATAGTTAGACATCATATTCCCTGAGGCCATTGCTCTTGTGGATTTACGTAGAATGTCAGTAAGAGCAGCTTCTCTCAGTTCTGTATACTCCATGCTAGTGGAATCATGCATGGGGTTAAAAACTAAGATCTACAGGAAAATAAATAGTATTCGACATTTTCAAATGCTTTGATCAATGAACTTACAAAATATTTAATGATTTCTGAGAAGCTCAAAAATCTAGATCACTATTAGAATATGGTTGACTAAGTCTTTCTTTGGTGGTTACCAGAAAACACCCCCAATCAAAAAAGGGGGAAACAAAAAATAGACATGAACATACAATGATCTTCTGACATTGTTATTTTTTAACCTTTATTGGTTCTTTGTGAATTTCATATCATGTACCACAATCCCACTTATCTCTCCTTCCTCTCATACCTGCCCTCCATCCTGGCAATCTCCCCCCAACAGAAAAAAATTTCATTGTAGAAGCTGTAGTGTGTCACAGTGTGTCCCATAGTACACCCTTTTGTCTACACTTCTTTGCTTGAAAATATTTCTTGCAATGATTCTTGGTCTGGAATGAGACCTCTGACTTCTGATACTTTATCAATACTGAAACCACATCGGGACTCCTCTTAGATACTCTGTTGCCCTGTGTCATGGAGATCCTATAGATTTGGATTTGTAGGACCGGCCCCTTCGTACACTCCAGCTGTTCATCGATGAGGTAGATATTGGGGTGGGTCAATTCGAAGCCCTGGATCTGGGTCTGAGAGGTTTTTGAGCTTGTCAGACCACAAGCTCTCAGCTTTCAGGCCCTTGGGGCAGCTCACCCGCAAATGCCAGTGAGGGACAAAACCAATTCTCCCACTTTCAGAACCCTGGGGCCAGCTCTGCCACCTGCCATAGATGGCAAAGGAAGAGGGTGTGGGAGGGCATCTCTCTCCCTTACCCACTCTGTCTTATGGCAGATAAGTTACAAAGACATGTTTTACACCCTTGAGGCCAGCTCACCGACCACCCCCACATCCAGGGCCAGCTCTACTGTGCTGCCCAGGTGAGGTTCAGGTTCCACCCTAAGTGCTGCAGTTGGTGAGAGCTACGTCTAGCCCTCCTGCTCTCATGATCCCACGGCCAGGTTTCTTACCTGCAATCGGTGGTGAGGAGAGAGGTAGGAGGAGGCTTTCTCTTCCTTGTTCATGCCACACAAGGGAGACAAGTGTGGTAAGACCAATTCTCCTATGCTCCTATCCTTGAGGGCCGCTCACCTGCAATTCCTCAAGTGTGTGCCCTACTCTCCTGAGTACTTGATCTGGCTAGAGGCAGAGTCAGCTTTCCTGCTCTTAGCCCACCAGAACCAGCTCTCCCATGATGCCCAGATGTCCCCAGGCACCAGCCCAGACCAGGGACATCTGCTTGGCCTTTGTTGATAACAGAATCCTGCTGCTATAGAGCCATAGAGATGTGGTCCACGGCAGCAGCATGGGCCAGGACCCCACCATTGTCCCAGGTGGCATCACTGGCTAGTCACATCCGGCTGTTCCTCACCACCCTCAGGTCTCCAGTTATTGTGCCCACATCCTCCTGTTTCTCTTTCTCTTCAATTTCTCTTCCACTTACTTGCTCCTTTTGGTGGTGCCAGGGTTCTCTGAGTGTCTGAGCATCTCAGGAGTGGTCTCAGGAATGTTTTGCCTCACTCATGCATTATGGCACCAGGCAGGGGTCATCTCAGTCACAGTTTACACATCCCCCTGGCCTCTGGGGCATCTAACCAATGATCATTTCAGGCTGTTCCATGTCCAGGCCCCATGACACCAGTCTTGTGGTCATCTTGGGCACACTCCTTCCCCTCCCCCTCCAGTTAACCCTTGCAAGGTTATTCTATCCAAGGCTCACTCCTTCCTGGGGTTTGCAGTCCCATGTGGGGTCCTTCTAGTCTCTGTCTTGCTCTCCATCCTGGGAACCCATCCAGGCCTGCCTGGCATCGGACTGGTAGTCATCTTAGGCTCACTTTTTTCAAGGAATGTTAGGCTACTAATCGTTCAGATGTTCAAAGCTCAGAACACTGAGTGTAGACATAGCCTCTCTCCTCTCTGCCACCTACTGACACACAAGTGACACAGCAGAAACTATAATTTTATTATTGGCTATGAATCATGTCTGTCCCTGGATCCAGGGGTAATAAGGTTAGTAAGCAGCTCTAGGGCTTACTAGCCACTTCACTCAGAAGCCATCAAACCAGGTAGAACACAATTGGCCTACTTTTTCCACAGTCTACTTCATCCCATTTCCTGCTTCCATGTCTCTGTATGGCCTTCTTCCTGCTTACCAGCCAGGAGAGTCTTCTGCAGGTCTCGTAGTAAGACAATGGCCAGATGTGGCCAGACTGGAAGAGAAGCTGGATTCCTGACATTTTTTCTTTCAGTATCCCAGAGAAGTTTATTGTAACAAGATGTCGAAGTAAAATCTAGAAACCTCTAGGATTCTCAACATCATGGAATGTTCTATGAGGTGGTGTCTTTTGAAGCAGGGATCATGGAATGGTGTCTTTTGAAGCAGGGATCATGGAATGGTGAACAGCTTTTCTTTAGCCATTGTGCCACCATAAATGTCAAGATGACATTCAGTATTCCTCACTAATATTTTCTCTTCATTTGTGTGGTGCAGACCTGTGTAGAAAATGTGATACCACGTCTGTAAGATGATCAATGGCTTAGTCAGAATTCTCTAGAAGAACAGAACTTAGAGACTGAATAAATGTTGCAAAGGGAATTTATTAGATTAATTTACATGATACTGGCTAGGTAGTTAAACAGTGCTGAGGAGACTGCTCAGCCCATGAAGCTTGATGTCTCCACAATCTCAATCTGGCACTGAAAGCCTGGGAGATTCCTGGAGAACTGCTAGTCTTTAGTTATGTTGGAAGGCCAAAGAAGTTGGGCTCTGTTGGTAGCCAATAATGGGAGCAGCAGCAATAACTGAGCCAATGCGCAAAACTATACCAGCAGATGGCAGCACCCCTTCTGTGGGCCCCTCTATTTCTGTATTGCTGTGGGAAGATATTGCCCACCTACAGTCAAGGAGAGTATTCTCCACCCAGTTAATCCTCCTTTGAAATCCCCTGAAAGACTACCTTCCAGTATCTCTCTTCATTGGTTCCAGATCTAATTAAGTTCACAAAAAAGATTATACACCACATTGATCAGTTGACTTTGATTCTATCATAAAGAATATTATACATGAACCTAGAATAATTATATGTGCCAATTAAAAAAAACTCAAAGAATTTGACATCTTTGCTTCTCTATTTTCTCAGAGTACACTATCATTCATTCTAAACCAGAAAAGAAATGAATTCTGCCCTGTAAGCATCAAAGAGGACCAGAATCTTCATAGGATACCTCAATCCAGCCAACAACACAAGCATAGCCTATGACTTACAAGCCAGAACTCCACAAAACTATATCCCCATCTTGACACATGGAGGCTGAGAGACAATAAAGATATGGGGTTGTTTTAATTTTTTTTTTAAGATCCTAGGTTTGTGTCACTGATTACTATGCAATAGAAAATGCTTGAACCATCTTCCAGTGAAGTCCACTACTCGGCCTACCAGGGTTCCAACGGGTCACTTTGCATCCAAGGAAAGAGGGGGACACGGTAGCATAGGCTTCCACTGTGCTTTAAATGATCACAAAGAATTCCTACCGTAAAAAATAAATTTGTACAAAGGAATGTGAGAAATGGAAGTCCAAGTTCCAAACATACCCTCTAGATCATAAGGCCCAAAGAGAAAAGGCCCTGACCAGAGTCTGGAAGTATGTTTCCTTGCTGCCAGTACCCTGGACTACTCACTGCCCGACACTACCTGCCTTTGGGGGTGGAGGTGAAGTGGCACAGAATCAGTGACACAGACCCAGGAGCAGGTGAGAAACACTGTAGCCAGTCTGAACACTGCTGCAAGCTCCTTTAATACCCACATTGGTCCCAAGAAAGCACCTCTTTTAAACAGTAGTTCCCGATTGTCTGGCAATGTCTGCGTCAATGTTCCTTGGCCTCTCGGGCAGGCTTCAATAAGGTCCTCCTGTAAGAGATGCCCTTGCAGCTGCATGCCCCCAGCATTTGCATAGAGGTGGCCTCTGCCTTTCCCCCTACAATTCTTAGCATGGACTAACTCCCAGCCAGTTTTGGCCTCTTGAATGTCACTTGTTCTCTCACCTTTTCACAGATCCCTGACCCCAACCTCAATATGTTCTCATGCCAGCAGAGAAATTGATTGTGAAAGTGCTTTAAACTTGGTGAGAGAAGCCAACTCTCTCCGAATGATTGTCATATTGATCCTCTTACAGCCTGAAATTCTGTGTAGCTGAAATAATACAGTCCCACATTTGATTGTAGAAAGAGAATAGTCTCTCAAGTTGGCCTTCTGGCCAAGCTCCAGAATATGGGCTGTGGATGACCTAGTTGCACAGCATAGGATATTTTAGTTTGCAGATGGAATGAAGATTTGGTGTTTATTTGGTTTTTTGCTTGCTTGATTTTTTATCAGATGGCATGGTCGAATTATCTTGTCCTGTTCAGGACTTCCAGGGGCTGGAAAGAAAGCTTCATTGATAAAGCACTTGCAATGGGGACCTGGATTTGGCCCACATGAAAGAGGCAAGCATGACTGTGAGTACTTGTAATCCTGGAGAGGCAGAGACAGGTAGATACCTAGATCTCACTAGCCAAACAACCTAACCTATGTGACAAGCTCTGGATCCTAGCAAGCCACCCTGTGTCAAAAAACAAGATGTACAGTTCCTGAGGGATAACAGCTGAGGTTGACATCTGGCTGTAACACATGTGCATACAAATGCACATGCATAAATACACATATATACCTTCACACAACTATGTACACATACACCTATACACACCAACACACACCTACATACACACCTACATACTTATACAATATTATACACACCTACACACACACACACACACACACACTAGGATTGAATAGAATAACATCTAATTCACGACTGCTGGTGGGAGAGGTGCTCTGCCTGCTAGATAGTTTTTGGTAAAAGTAAGCAGTGAGTCCCAAACAAATCACACCTTGCAGCAGGTTTCACATGGGAGGTTCATTGCGAGTGGGAAACAGAGGCAGCCTCTGGCAGAGGGAGGAAAGAAGAGAGAGGGGGCAGGGAGAACAACACTTTTATTGGGCCTGTGATGCATGCACAAAGAGGCATTCAACAGGGGCCATGGAGCATGTGCAAAAGGTCAGACACAGGAGCAAAGCTATCGCCTCTTTGGCCTCTAAAGATGACGTGTCCCTCAAGGCCTGGCTGTAAAGATGCCTAATTGTTGCAGTCACTTCTAGCTGTTCATGGATGTGCCTGATTGCCAACAATTTCCAACTTGGTTTTAGCTGAACTCCTCTTTTAGGGGCTGCAGACAAAAGCCTATCAAATGCTGAGGAAATTTGATTTATTCCTTTTACTTCAGAAATGTAGAAGCAGATACAAAGTAGGAAATGGAAACTAAGGAACTGAGATGAATCTAGCTCCATGGCCTCAGTTACTGTATTTATCACCTGATGGCTGACTCCCTTACATCTCACCATCCTTGGACATGCATCTAGAAGCCTGCCTACAGCAACACATACATGATAATGTAAGACTCTTAGGAGTCTTAATCTACCAGAGGGGGACCGCTGCCCCCAGAGTGAACACCATGGAGTCAGGGATCGATGCAAAATGCAAGAGGAATTTATTGATCCAGCATGCTGGAGTCGTTCTGCACACCAAGGTGGGGAGAACAACCACATGCAGCCCATTCAATGAGTTTTTATATGGTTTTTAGAGCAGCAGTCATTAGGCACAATGTGATTGGCAGAACAGTGTGACTTTTAAACTGGTTGGACTTTAGGGAATGAGGTAGCCGGGGCTCCCCTCCCTTCCAGCCTACATGCTCTCTAACCTGTTTCTTCCAGGAGTGGAGGGATACCCATGTGCTCAGGAGCCCTGGTGGAATATCCCAATGTTCCTGAGATGACTCCTCAATTCTGTACATGACCAATTATACCTGTGCAGAGAGGCCTGCCCAAAACAGACAATCATGCCCTTGTGTTCATCTTTGGTCAGGGTGCCTTTAGAGAAATGGTGTACATTTCCAATGAATGAGTGAATTGTTTCCTGTCTCTTCTGTGTGACTGACAGTTCTGGGTGATTTAGATGAGAGATTAAATGAATCTGATGGCACCAGCAAAACCTTACAGCATACTTCCATTCAGCAGTAACTGTGGGAAGGAAATATTTTCTGCCACACCACTGAAGTCCTGACTTCTGGAAACATTTCATTTATTCAGTCACTTGGCTGAGATTTTCTCTCCAGTTTCAGAGATTTTTTTCTCTCTAGATGCTAGAATCAGAGTGGCATGAAAAATAAAATTAATTTTAGACCTCTTAAAGAAGACAAACAAGAAAGTGAGAAACATGTTGTTCATTAGGATTTCATGATTAGAACAGCTTTCAACTCAGCCTCTGAAACTCTTCACCATGTTCCAATAATTCATTTTTGTTACATAATAAAATAGCTTAATCAAGTTTACACTTGTATAATTTTGAAGAAAGCCTGGTTTATTCTAAATGAAAAAAAGTATCATTCTTCTGTTATCTTAATCAGCAAATGATAACCATGTACATATTGGAGGATGTTGTGTTATCTCTGGGATGACTTATGAGGATAAATAAAGTGCCCATCATTTTACATTCTGGTCAATTGATTTTAATGAGATATTTAAAATCTAACATTTTACCAGCTTCTAAACATTTTTTATTTGGGAAATGATGACCAAACTATACAATATGATTCTCAAATTTATTCATCTTACACTGCTGAAACATTATGTTCCTTGGACAATCAGTTTTTCATTTCATACCCCCAGGACTTCTGGCCAC
Organism: Rhynchomys soricoides; assembly: GCA_019843965.1. NCBI lineage: Eukaryota > Metazoa > Chordata > Mammalia > Rodentia > Muridae > Rhynchomys > Rhynchomys soricoides. The sequence goes on from JADRCH010000331.1 coordinate 95,746, forward strand.
CGTAACTTGACTTCTTTCTCTCCTCTAAGTTTGCTTCATTAGATAAGTATATGATGCTCACACAGTGTTAGTCTCTCTGTGCCTGGGTGATTTCACTTGGCATGTGGTACAGATACACTAAGGAATACAGTTTAGCATAAAATAGTAATTTTGTCCTATTGCTAAATGTTAAAATTGTGAGTTGTAGACATAATGTCCTCATTCATATCTTCTAGTAGAAATGGCTAACAGGTTCTCACATCAGATGGACCTGGTGGTAGAGCCTATAATGCTAGATATTTGGAAAGCTTAAGCCTCACAAGTTCAAAGCCTGCCTGGGCTAGAGAATAAATATAAGGCCAGCCTGGACAATTCAATAAGATCCTGATTCAAAATAAAAATTAAAGTGAAGACTGAAGATACAACTCGGGGTACAGTGTTTGCCTTCCCTGTGTAAGATCCTAGAATCAATCTTCAATAAAAAAAATCCCCATATAAAGAAATTTAATAAATCATTGTAGAAAGTAGTACTTATGACATGGCTTTTTGTATGTTCATTATTAAGAAAACTGTTTAATAAACCAGAATATCATAATCATTGTATACTTTCCAGACACAAGAAGAAATTTTGGTGCTGAATGTTGAACAGTAAGCAAAATATATGTCTTTCATATTAGCTGATTCTGAAATTGCCTGGTGATAACACAAGGCTTTTAAGCCACTCCTGTAAAGGAAACAATGTGTTAAGTTTCCCAGTAGAGGGAGCAAAAGAGCTATTGCAGTAGCAAGAGAAATCTTGTGATCTCTGGCACAAGGAACAGGCCCACAGTATGTCCATTCCAAGCCTGCATCCTCACATTTGTAATGCAGATGTTTTCTGGTCAAGAAAAGCAGATGCTTCCCAACATGACCAGCTGCATGCTATTTCTATTGACAATCCTTGAGATATCTGGACAGACAGCCTCCTGTGGCTGTGTGCTTTTTCTTCCTGTAAACTTCACGCACTCTGAAGAACATTGCCCCAACTTGGACCCAAACATTCACTGCACAGCAGTGACACTGGTACTGATCAGTCACTTTCTATCTACACTTGAGAAGACTGTGAATTATTTGTTATTTAAGTGTAGACTCATTCCAGACTGGATAGAACTATAAACTTCTTTCAAGTGGTTAAACCACACTTTCTCCAGCAAACAAACCCATTCCAAATTTGTCCTTCCCCAAGGATGAACTTAAGCCTAGGACATCATCTCAAATTTCTCTGTTACTTTTTATTATTTATACTTCAAGATATTAAACAAACCCTAGTAAATCTACTCTAATTGGCCCCAGACTATCAAAAGCACCTTCCCCTGCCCCTCTTCCTTTTCCTCATTCCCCTCCTCCTTCTCCTTCTCTGTGGGTGTACATGTTTATATGGGAGTGCACTTGTGCAGCAGTACACATGTGTGCATGAACGCAGAGGCCAGAGGCCAATGTTGAGCATCTTCATCAATCGCTATCCACCTTTGTTACAGAATTTTAGTGGAACCTTTGAATCTGGCAGGACTCTGGAGTGAAGGCACTTAACCTTTAATATAGCCTTTTGTCAGTGATGGTTATGTGAGATTTTATGGGGCTATTCGTTTGAAGGTTTCTCAGAGGTTTCTCAGAAGCTTTGCATATCTTAGCCCAGAAACAACCTGGCAAACCACAGCTGAGAATTGCTTATGTGGTGATAATCCCTAGGTCAGATAAGTTTTGGTATGTGGAAATTGACTTTTTAAAGGTGCCTTTTGTTGACAATAGAAAGGGCTTCAAGGGGGCTCTCAGGGTTCAGCACCTCAAAGGCTGCCCACCCCTGCTGCTGAGAAGCCTGAATTCATGCTGTAGTGGCTCTCTTTCTTTGATAGATCATTCATCCCACATAACCCACCAACACTGACACATCCTATATTTTTAGGCAGGCTGTCTCACCAGACCTGGAGCTCACCAATTTGACTACACTGGCTGGACAATAAGTTCCAGAGACCCTCCTGTCTCTGCCATCCCAGCTCTGTGCTTCAGGTATGTGCCTTGGACATTTTATATGGGTTCTGGAGAAACTGAAATCAAGTCTGCCTGCTTGTGACATAGGCACTTAACTGTCTGAGGCCCTCCCAGCCCTGATGAAATTCTGTCGATTGATCCCACTAAGAGAAATTTCCCTTGGTTGGAAGAACACCACCAGAAAAGATGCTTAATCATAACATGATAGTGTTTAAATATTAAATATTTTAGAACATGAGGGGACATACTTATACACTATGAACAAATGAGAAAAGAGGAAAAGGTAAAAGATCATCTAAAAACATGAGATTATATATCTAACCAAGTTATGACTAAGAAAGGAAAAGAACCAGGAGAGATAACATTGCTTTTCAGTGTGGTTCCTCTTTTGGAATAATCTACAAGGACACCTTTTCTAAACAGGAAGTAGAATTATCTTCAACATCACTATAATAAATATGTAGAACCAACCAAAGATGTAAAAGTTGGACAGACATTATGCAACTCCACAAATACTGCAGGACATTTTCACAAAGACACGGAAGAAAGACTACCTTGAAGTCAGTGCTCATCATTCTTTTTCTTCTCTTCACACTGATCTTCTCAGTGCCAGCCCAGAGACCGTTTTCTCTAAGGACAGGCACCAGCTTCTTTCCTGAGGCCCCATAGTATCCAGAATTTCCCTCTTTATGGTAAAGTTTTTAATGCAGTGATTGATAGGTAGGAAAGAAGGGGACAGAGATCAGCAGTAAAAACTTAGAAAAAGTTATCTAAAATCCTCATGCTCAGTTTTTTTCCCTTTGAAGCCAGATGGAACTTTCTCACTCCATATTCTACCATATTCTAAATGGAAGCAGGTTGATATTTTCCATAATAGTTTGGCTAACATTCTGGATGCAATTTATAGCATGTAATCATATGAGCCAGGAGAGATTTGTCAGGGAAAAAAGAGAGAGAAAAGAAAAATGTACACATATCAAAACACATTTGTTCTTGAGGAGTGGGAGGGGTTGAGCTTTGCAGAGGGCAGGCATGGATGAGTTGCTGTTGCTGCCACTGCTGCTCTGGGCACTCGGTTGCCTCCATGTCCCAGATGTCCCACAACCAAAGAATGAATACAGAAAATGTGGTTCATTTACACAGTGGAATACTGTCCAGCTATTTAAAAAATGAGGACATCATGAATTTTGCAGGCAAATGGATAAAACTAGAAAATATCATCCTGAGTGAGGTAACTCAGACCCAAAAGGACATGCATAGTATGTACTAACTGATAAGTGGATATTAGCCATAAAGTACAGGATACCCAGGTTACACCCCACCATCCCAAAAGATTAAAGAAGAAGGAAGGCCCAAGGGAGAGCCCAAAGGGCCATGAGAATTAATGGAAATATGCAGCTGCCAGGGGTTGGGGCTGGGGAGATCTCTAGGAAGTCCCAGAGACCTGGGAAGGGGGAGGCTCCCAGAACTCAATGGGGGTGACCTTAGCCAAAATGCCCAACAGTGGAGATATGGAACCTGAAGAGATCATTTCCAGTGGCCAGACAGGACTCCCAGTGGAGGGATGGGGACACCAAACCACCTACAAAACTTTTCACTCAAAATTGTTCCGGTCTAAAAGAAATGCAGGAACAAAAATGGAGCAAAGAGGGAAGGAATGTCCAATTTTTTGAGGAACCACCAGATTTATTTCCAGAGTGGTTGTACCAACTTGCAATCTCACCAACAATGGAGAGTGTTCCTCTTTCTCCACATCCTCACCAGCATCTGCTGTCACCTGAGTTTTTGATCTTAGCCATTCTGACTGATGTGAGGTGGAATCTCAGGGTTGTTTTGATTTGCATTTCCCTGATGACTAAGGATGTTGAACATTTCTTTAGGTGCTTCTCAGCCATTTGAGTTTCCTCATTGAGAATTCTTTGTTTAGCTCTGTACCCCATTTTTTAAATATGGTTATTTGACTGTCTGGAGTCTAACTTCTTGAGTTCTTTGTATATATTGGATAATATATCTATCAGATGTAGGATTGGTAAAGATCTTTTCACAATCTGTTAGTTGCTGTTTTGTCCTATTGACAGTGTCATTTGCCTTACAGAAGCTTTGCAATTTTATAAGGTCCCATTTGTCCATTCTTGATCTTAGAACATAAGCCATTGGTGTTCAGTTTAGGAAAATTTCTCCTGTGCCCATGTGTTCCAGACTCTTCCCCACTTTCTCTTCTATTACATTCAGTGTATCTGGTTTTATGTGGAGGTCCTTGATCTGCTTGAACTTGAGCTTTGTACAAGGAGATAAGAATGGATCAATTTGCATTCTTCTACATGCTGACTACCAGTATATCCCTCCTGGGCATATACCCAAAAGATGCTCCAACATTTAACAAGGACACATGTTCCACTATGTTCATAGCAGCCTTATTTATAATAGCCAGAAGCTAGAAAGAACCCAGATGTCCTTCAACAGAAGAATGGATACAGAAAATGTGATACATTTACACAATGGAATACTACTCAGCTATTAAAAACAATGACTTCATGAAATTCTTAGGCAAATGGATGGAACTAGAAAATATCATCCTGAGTGAGGTAACCAGTTCCAAAAGGACATTTATGGTATATATTCCCTTATAAGTGGATATTTGCCATAAAATGCAGGTACCCTAGAACCCAGATCCTCTGGAATAGAAGCCAGTGCTCTTAACCACTGAGATGTCTCTCAAGGCATCTCAGCTTTTTAAAAAACATTCTAAATGTTGGGCTGGAGAGATGGCTCAGCAGTTAAGAACACTGACTGCTCTTCCAGAGGTCCTGAATTCAATTCCCAGCAACCACATGGTGGCTCAGAATCATCTGCAATGAGGTCTGATGCCCTCTTCTGGTGTGTCTGAAGATAGCTACAGTGTATTCATACATAAAAAAAACTAAATCTTAGTTTAGAAGCTTTGTAAAAAGAAGAAGATACTGTTTTATATGTGACATGTTTGACTGCTATGCAGAGTCTGGCATATGTAAACATGCAAGAAATTAATGGGATGTATGCTGCATTTTAGAAGGATCTTGGAATAAAGAGCAAAATGAAAACTATCTTCCTTTTGAAAATAATAAAGTACCCCCTACTATCCCTTAGCTGGTCATGGCTTCACATGTGTCTAACTCCAAATGGGTAGTAGAGACATGTGGAGCCCAAAAGATGTCTAGCCAAACAACCTAGGTGAACATAATTACCAACCCGGCAGGAGACCCTGTCTCAAGGCAATGAGGTGGACAACAATTGAGGAAAACACCAGATGTCTCGGTCTGACCTCCACATGTGTACAATACCCCTTAACACAGAGATAACACACACACACACACACACACACACACACACACACACACACACACACTAAATAAATAAATAAATAAATAAATAAATAAATAAATAAATACTGTGTTAATAAAACACTAAGCAGTTAAAGCAGCAGTCTTCTGGTATCTGGGAAAAGGAAAGTAACTGCTTGAGTTTTCTACATTATAATTACACAGCAGAAGTCTAAAAAATGTGTGTGAGGATAGATGTTTAAGTGTGTACAGGAAGACAGCTAAAGAATGGTTGAATTTGGCTCTACATGTGTCTGCTGATATGAACTCTCTAAGCAGATAGTCTGAATACAATGTTTTAGGTTGGGGATTAGGGAGGGCACTAACAGCTCATTTAGTTGATTGAAATGCAGCTGAAAAGATAGTGACCTACTGTAAGCAAACTGTGGAGTGCCTGATATGTCCTGGGTTACAGTGGGGGAAGGAATTTGAAGGTTGTGCACTCCTAGGCTTGGCTGTTGTCTCTAAAGGCTAAGACCTTTAACCTCAGTCAGACTAGACCACAAGCTTCCTTGATTCTGGAGACTTGGAATTTGGACTAAACCACACTACTGCAGGGTCTCTACCTTGCAGACACCATGTAATGTGACCACATAACCTCTGAAACCATTTGAGTTGGTATCAATTAGGACCTAATTGATCCTCTTCTGTATATCTCTCTATTGTGAGAAACAAGACCCCAACTCTCTAATAAACATTCAATTCAAGTAACAAAAGTCTGGCAGTTTTGTTTTTTGCTTCTACTGAATGAATCACCAACCCAGAGAAAGGTCAGTGCAGCTGACACATGGATTATGGATTGTGCACAATATCATGGCTTTTATTGTCCTAAACAGAATCCTCTGCTGTCTGTCTTCACCACTGGCTGGGTGCATCTGGGGAGAGCAATGTTCTCAGTATCTGATATTGTTCTTACTCAAATCTGCCAACTTATTTGTTTAGTTTAGTTTTTTTGTTTTGTTTTCTGGTTTAAGTTCTGCACTCTATGAACTCAGAATCTGATCTAATAGGCTCAGTCATGTAGCAGACTGTAACGTTTTAGACGTAAGATAAACTAAAAGTATGCAGGCAAGCAGGCACCAGCTGCTGGAAAAGACAGGGCCCAGTGTCTCCTGCCTATTTAAGATCTAATACATTTACGTCTATCTCGTGTACCTCAGGTTTGGAGAATTGTCCATTTAGATTTCATTTCTTACACCCAGCCATCTGTCTAACACAGACTCTTGTTGGTTGTACCTCTTAAATGAACCCTGAATGATACAGGTTCACCGAAAGAAGTCACTTTCTCCATCTCATATAGCAATTGAATTAGCATCAGTATCGGCTAGTAAAACATGATCATGTCCTGCTTACCCAATTTATTAACAAAAGATAGGAGATAGAGAGTTCAATGTCCCATTTTCTGCCTCTAGAGTTATTTACATACAATTCTACTGGGAAAAGATTGAGGAAGAAGACTCCAGAAACTTCTTTGTCCTTGGCACCATTTAATTGTTTTACTGTACATGGCTCTTTTTAAAATGAGTTTCCTTTATTCTTGAGAACTTTACGAATGTGTACAATGAAGTATGATCATATCCACCATCAATTCCCTTCCTCAGATCTTCCCTCACACTCTTTCAACCTCATTTGCTAATACAAATATCGAGTTAAATATTTCTGATTTATTGTATAAACACTATCTGAAGATACATAAGGAGATCACAAGCACAGTTTACTACTGTGAATCAAGGGTTTGGCTGTGTGAAGAGACAGATGTTAGGTGAGCCATAAATGAAGACTTAGAAAAGTTACCTGTCCCTTGGGCATATGCAGAGAACACAGTAACTGACCAGAAAACAGATGTTTTCAATGTTTCTGTTTGTTTATTTTTAAAAATCTAAATAACAGCAACAGAATCATTTTCCTGGCTATTTTTTCCCTGTATAACCTCCCATTCATGGTCTGCTCTCTAGGCACCTTTGCAAATGCTCTGGTCCTCTGCCCACGCCCTCTGGGAAATGCCTCTTCAGAGTTCGCATTCATTTAGACTTGCCATTTCCTCTTCGCTTTCCCAAGCCAATGTGAACAGTCTCTATTGATTAATTATTTTCTCTTTGTTTAACTTTTCTCCACTATAGGCATCTGCTGCCTAATGTAGTATGCTATCTGACTAATTGTTAGGCTTTCTAGTTTTGATCCTTACTTTCCCCTTCTAAGTATAGACAAGTGGAGTTTAACTGCATTAATTCTATCTCAAAATAATTCTCCTGGTGTCTTGACCTTCTTCATTTAATGATGATCACTCTATGAACCATCTCAGAACAAAAGCCTGAAATTAAGTTCTAACCTATCTCTACTACCCTTCCACTATCCGGACTTCTACAATACCACTCCCCTCCCCCACAGGGTTATTCATTCACTTGATTAAAGACTTAAGCACTCAATATATCAAAGTGCTGTTTGTTTAACTATCCTTTAAGGTGTTAATAGTTTGAACCAATTTCTTCTTTGTTCTTTTGATGTAGGATCTTGTGTAGCCCAGGCTGGCCTCTAACTCACTATGTAACAGAGAATGGCCTTGTGTTGAGATCCTAGGCATACGTGGCAATATCTACCAATTTTTGGTAGATATTTACCTACATGTGTTATACACGATCATTTCTTGTCATTCACATCGACTACCTTCCAGCTTGTCTTCATCAGTTTATTCTTCATTCTTCACATGTGTCTTACTAAAGGATGTACACACTCATAGTTTCCATGATTTTACCTACCCATCTAATTGGTGTGAATGATTTAATAATGTTCTCTATTACCTACTACTCACCAATTGGTAAACACCACTGTGCTAATGAATGCACTCATGAGTCAGATAATATGTGTCTTTTCATAAAGCTTTATATCTCTAAAAAAACATTATTAATTGAGGGTGGAAAATATATCTACATAGAAAAGTATATATCATGTTAAAATATATACAGAAGGCTTGATATGATGGACATACATCATGTACAACTATAGCTGTTGAGAATTCTAAAATGAACTAAAAGCCAAATGTTACCTGATTATCTAAGTTTAATTAAATTCTCTGCATAATTTCTCCTTATCTTCCTTTTGTTCATGAATGTAGACATGTAATAAACACTAACTTATTTTGATGACTTTCCAAGAAGGATGTATGTGAGATTGTGACACAAAACAAGAAAAGTGGAGTGAATGATATCCACAAAAAGGGAGCTATTTAGACGACAAGAAGCAGCATGACTAAAACAGGGGCGTCTGCAGAACGATATAATTGAAAAACTGACAGAATGTGGAGCAATCAGAAATTTTGCCATAATGTTGTAAAAAGATCAACTTTGAAGATTATACTGTGATTCAGATTGTCCTTGTCCCCTGATTCTTATGAATCGACTGGAGAAGACATTTCCCCTTTGTCTTCCAACTCACTGTAAATTGGTGAATACACATTTAATTCTTCATAAAGACGATCATCTGGGACCTGATAGAGAGAAAAACCATTCCATATCAATTACCCAGATCTTTACATTTCTAGAAGGCTTGTCACAGATGTATCTCTTCTATCTTTTTGAAATTCATCTTGCCTCTCATGACACTCAAATGTCTGGACCCTTAATGTCCAGAAACTAGATCAGAAGGGCTGGCCAATGAGGGCTAAAAGAAACCACTTAAGTGGCAAGTTATTGAGGTTACTCTGTATCTGAAATGTTGGTTTCTCTTTGGACTGAGAACAGTGGTCATTAAGAAGTGTAACAACTGGGCTGCATTTAAAAGTGGACATAGAGAGTGAGTTGTAGGAGCCATTTGTCAAATTTGAGTTAGCAACAGTGGCTGAGAGCTGGAAATTCCTGCCAAGGATATAATAAGTTTGTGCAGCAGGTGAAAATGCAGTTGTCACCAGGAACCAAGAAGAAAATCAAACCCAAGGCTTATTGAGAGCAGTAAAGAGGGGAAAGAATTTATATTTGAAAAAAAAAAGAAAGAAAGGGAGAGTGCAGAAACAAACATATTGAGCTCCTTGGGGACAAAAAGAAAAGCCTGACCGCTGAATGTTCCTATCAGACACTGCTGATAACTCACGTCTCACACGCAACCGCTCCAAGGTTTCTACGATAGTGGTTCCATTTGCCCACCTCACAGGACTGTGCTGTGATCTTGTGCCATTTCAGTGTATAAAATGAGATCTCCAATATGAGATACAAAAGCCAGTTTTTGAGAAATAGTTTTCCAAGAAATAATTTCAGAAAATTCAGGGCATGTTTTAAAAGAATATAGCACAAACTCTTTAGCACGCTAGTCAAGATTTCCTACTGACCTTATTACTTTGGAATTCTTGTCCAAGCCTAAAGATAGTGAGCAAAACAGCACTGCAAAAGGCCAGGATGGTGAGAAACAGCATCATCAGCACCAGTTCCTGTCAAACAACAACCAACCAAAAGGCAAAAGTCACAGATGGATATATCCCCAATCCCTTCCCTTAGAGAAGCACCCCTTTTCTCAAGAGCTTAGGAGCAAACATAATAAACTGACACATAAATAGGAAACAGGGGGTGACTGATTAAGAGGTGATGACTCCAAACTTAAGGAGTGTGGCCAGAGTAGGAGTAAGACCATCACCTCTTTAGTACGGACTCTAGTTTATGAGATGGAGATTCCAAAGGAAGGTCTGTGTCTCTGGGAAAGGAAGGGTTTTCACACGTAGGACAGGACCCAGAGAGTTAGTATTTTCACAACAAATACATACTGTGATGAAAGAAGCCACAAAGCAACTGTCATCTTCAGTTACATCCTTGCAATGGTTCATATAAGTGGAGTTATTGCTCAAATTGAGGATCAATATGGCCATCCCCATCCCTGCGGCGATACTGCTGACAATGTTTGCTCCCAGGCTGCCTCTCACCTGATGGCATAGAACATTCAGCCCTGGGGCTGGGTGTGGCAGCAGCTGATCAACTGATCTGTCTTGCAGAGCTGATCCTGTATGGTAACTCAAAGCTGATTCAAAACCCCAGTTAAATAGGGAATTCTCCCAAATGTACTCATCATCTGGTAAGCATCTGTTTCCCTCTGAGAAGCAGTCAAGAAAAGCATGAGGGCTGGGGATGTACTCAGGGGTGAACACAGAGTGAGGCATTGCAGAAGGTCAAAGGTTCAATCCCCAGAATAAGAAAAAAAAAAAAAAAACAGGCACGCGTGTGCGTAGTTTATCCTCAAGTCATCTCAGTGGACATAACTTACCATAAGACTATAAATACATACAAGGACAATACCTGTGTGGGTCCCTTTAAATGGTGTCTGAGTAATCAAATTTCACTGTTTATTAAGTGACACAATTTATGGTTCTAATAATTTCATCCAATTTATCCTGAAAAATGTTTTCCAGCACAAAGGGATTGAGAAAAAGCACAGAACTATACTCTGTATGATGTAGTTGATACTGGTTGTCTCTCTTAACACCCCTAAAATTCCACTTTTCTTACCTTGGAAGAATGAGTAACATGAGTACGACTCACCAGATACAATGTGGTTTTCCTTTCTGACATAATTGACAAAAATCCAGACAAAACAAACTGTCCAAAAGGAAACAGGGGAGAGATCAAAGTGAGTCTCTGCTCTCTGGATACTTCTACCTCTATCCTCAAAGTATAAAAATGAGTTTAGGCAGCACTTGGGAGGCAGAGACAGGTGGATTTCTGAGTTCGAGGCTAGCCTGGTCTACAGAGTGAGTTCCAGGACAGCCCGGGCTACACAGAGAAACCCTGTTTCGAAAAACCAAAAAAAAAAAAAGAAAAAGAAAAAGAAACAAACAAACAAACAAACAAAGAAAAGAGGTGTAGGGAAGCAAATGTAACTTACAAAATAATTTTGTTTTCCTGTACCTTCTATACACAGGATATGCTATTTATTGTATGTGTTGTACACATATATGACTATATGACCTTCTGATCTCATTTAGTCACTTGCTTTCCAGACAGCAGAATGTTTAAAAGAAATTGTGTTCATCAATATTGTTAACTTTGTTCTCATCTGAACAGTATATCTTTCCCCTCCCTTCTTAAAGATAACTTTTTATACTATTGCATTTTCTTAGATTTTTTAAAAAATTATGTACAAGTGTGTGTATATGTCTGTTTATGTATATGCAAATCAGTATGAATGCCCAAGAAGAAGGTTCTTATTCCCTTGAGCCAGAGTTACAGGCATAAGCACACGACATGGTACTGAGAATTGAACTCAGGTCCTGTGGAAGAACAAGCATCCTCAACTCCTAAGGCCGATCTCCAGTCTTATTTTTTATTAATGCACAAAATGTATGTACTTACCATGTAATTTTATTACTAGTAGTGTTAAGGGTATTTCCTTGAATATAAGTCTTAAGCAAATCATTTAACTTCTTAAATATTAATGTATTTATTCTTTTACAATTTCATACAGCCTCATGATTTTAGGTGAATAAAATTATGTTAATGGTTTAAACCACAGTTAATGGTGATAAGAATCCTTTACTCTTGTTAATGAGTATATATGGAGAGCACTTTGGAAACTACATTTAGAGATGCTACGTACATATAAATGAAGAACTGTAGATATTACTGAAATGCTAGAGATAAGCATTTGATTAAAAGAAAATTAATCAGCTTTGATTAAAAGAAAATCTCTGGTTAGCATTATGTCAGAAACAATTACAGATATGTTCTCACCAGCACTGCACCCCAGAATGGAAAGCCTGCTTTATATAATAAAAGCACTTCGTCATCAAAGTCTGACATGTGGAGTACAGAGCAGACAATTGTTCCAAAACAAAGGCAAATCAAGCCAACCAGAATTTGTGTTACCTGTGGAAAACATGAATTTTATAAAGTTAGGATATATTTTCTCAAGATTGTACCAATTTCTCTGTAAGACTGAATATGAGAAATCTCTTTAGTGTCATAGGCTTTCCTTGGATTGGTCTAGTTGTAAGATTTTCCACTGTATTTTATTCACTATATATTCTGAACCATGACTAGCAGAATCTAATGCATACATTATCAATACATATTATATACATCTTTATTTGTATGCTTATGGTAGACATGCATAAATTTTCTCTTTACCTAATTAACAGCAGGTATTTTGTATCCTTCTTTTCTATTTTCCATTCATGACCTAGTAACTTAAAGTCTTTATGAGAAAATGCTTTTCTCTTCCCAGAATGTGCAAATAATACCATCAATTCCTCACCTATCAAGAATGCTATAGGACCCCATCAGCCCACAAGAGAAAATGTTAATGTAACTAAATACTCTTTCCTAGAGCCAGCCTGCATTTCGAGTTCAGAATAGTGGCTATGCACTCACTCCCAGGAACTCCAACTCTTTCTTCAAAAATTTCTGCCATGTCTGCTGTGGTGGGGGTGAGGCTGGCTTCTCTGGTAGAGCTTTAGCACGAGTAGATGCTTCCAAGAGTTCAATGTCAGGTGCACTGAAATTTACAAAAATTTAATCATACAAAAATCTTCTAACTCCCTGTGTGATGTTGTTAACTATCAGAAACTGGAGCATTATGTGTTAGCTGTTCCTCAAGAGAATCCTGCAGTTGAACTCTTTGGTGTAGTGCCTGAAAAAAAGGCTCAGAGAGTCAAAGCAACCAATCATCAACACTTGAATATTATCCAAGTGTTTACATAGACCATAATAGAACAAAAAAGATGCTGCATGCTCTTGTTCATCCTGGGTTTCCGTAAGTTCTTTCCTAAAAATCTCTTTCTATAATATGCCTAACTGTCAGCCTCAAAGAGATTTTAGCACAGAAATGTTTGTGCATGTGCTTTGTCAATGCATATAACTTCATATGCAGAGGACTACTTTGAGGAGCTAGCTCAGTCTGTATTCCTATTTTAATCTTGGGTGCAGGATCCCATTCCCTAAGCATCACAAGGAACAACCAGGATCAAGATCATTTTGTAAATCCTGTGAGCTCTAAAACACACATAAGATACAGAGGCAAGAGATCTATATGTTCAAACTCCCTGTCTCATTCCCAAAATCACAAGTCTCTAAAGTTAGAAAATCTGATAATTTCCAGTTTTTAAATCAAGTAAAAATCTTGTTCCTAACTGCTGGGAGAAAGACACTAAGAAACTTAAGTAACTTACTGGAGTCTGTGAATAAATCTATGAATTGGCATCTGCCTGCCCAGCACTGTGAATTTCTCTGTCTTGATAAATAACTTCAATGAAAAAAATTATAGTCTTTGCTTACCTGGAGGATTCATGTGGGTTTGGGAGAGCAAGATCTGCTCTGCTCCTATTTTCTGTGTCCATTTTTTCATTAATTGGGCTATCCAGGAATGAAAGATACTGTTACACAGAAACGTGGTATGCTCTGAATGGGCAGTTAAGATGGGTTGGCTCTGAGTACCAATGATTATCTTCATGTGAAACCTACTTGTCAGATAAGTCTCTGGGGTAACTGTTATCAGTGGTTCTTTTCTCTTGCTATAATGGAAAGTAATGCAAGACTGAGACATCTACTGAATAGAGAGCAGGATGAAGACAGAAACATGAGCATTTTAGAGCATAATTCTGCCCGAGATGTGGGATTTATGGAACCTAATACTGAAGCATCTAGGGACTGAGAAAATAAAAGAGAGCAGAAGAAAAAGCAAGGGTGCTCTTTGGCAGCTTCATCTACTATATCATGAGCTCTTCATTTGGCTTCATGTGTGGGGTCAAAACTGGGCTCTGTGTATCTCTGACTTTACATCCCCTCTTTTCCTCCTCCTCCCCTCTTGCTATTCCTCTCCCTCTCCCCCACCTCTCCTCACCCCTTTCTCATTCTCTCTTCTTGTCTTCTCAATAGTGTTTACTATCTGCCACAGATGATCTTGAAAAGAGGACCATCAGAGTTCTAACTGCTGTAAACCATGCCACTGGAATTATTCAATGTACTATTTGAATTATGGAATATACTTTATCTGAACATTTCTGTGGCAACTGTTGCACTCTTGTAATGGTAAAAACAAAACAAGGAAAACATGAAGGGATATGAATGTCATAAATAGAAATGGTGTGAGCAAGTCTGAATAGTGGAAACTGGGCAATATGGCTGCCCAGACAAAGTGTTCACTCAACTATATCCCAATTAACTATCACAGAACACAATGAACAAGAGAGAATTCACAGGTCTGCCTTGCTTATAGTTCAGTTTAGTTCTATGAATGGTTTTTCACAACTGCAAGATACTAACCATGTTACCCTAAATCACCTCAGTTATTTTCCTGGGATATAATAAAATGTCTCAAAAGAAATTCATACATATAACTTTAATGTACATACTGGCAAACTTTTCATAGCAAAATACTACTGTTCCAGCTACCTTTCCACTATATCTTTGGAATCAGTGCATCTAACAAATGCACTATATGAATTAACAAGTAATCCCCATCTTCTTATTCATTTATACAGAAAGGACTTAATGCTTCTGGATAGCAACTAATCATAACATGGAGCAGGCACTATTGAAGGCCATGATCCCAGACTTATCTAGCCCACAACCTTGCAGATGTAAACAAAGAAAAAGGATTACCCAGAAGGCCAGAGGTTGGAGACTGCTGAAATGTAAAGCAGGTTACAACATTAGCTCATAGAGTTTGCACAGAACTCAGAGAAGGAATTCTCAGAGAAGGTGATATTTGAACCTAGCCTTAAAATGATTGGCTTAGAAATTTCATTCCCCTACCCAGCCTTCACAAAACCACATGTGTCTGCAGGGGAAAGTCTTCAATCAATGTAAGGGTCTTTTGTGGTGTTTCCTAATAGTATATAAAGGCTTATGTTCAACAACAACAAAAAAAATCAGCAATCCTACTTGAGATCTGGACAGTTAACAGACTGAGGGTATCTTTCTGTGTTTGGGCATATGCTGTTCTGTGAAAATTTCCAACAGCAGTTTACAAGAAGCTAATAGGGTACTGAAAGGTGACTTATGACCTCCCAATTATTTCATGCCTCAGTGTTCATCAACAACTTCATCTCCCCCCTTTCCTGAGATACTTAGCACATTCTGTACTCATAGCTGAGTTCCCACAGCCAAGTAGTTCCAGCTTTGCAAGACAGTGAGTATCAAAGCATATGATCAAATGACGTCCTTTGGGGCTAGGTATTACTACCAAGATGATTTTTAACCATGCATCTTCCTGGACAGAAGAGATAACAGAGTTAGCATTTCTTCCCCAACACACAGCGGTTCTTCTCTGGCATACAGAGGCTTTTCACGTGTACTTTACTCTGGCTTTCTCTTTGATATCAAGCTTCTTTGTTTAGTTAATTATATCCTAGATTTTTTCATTATATTTGTAATTTTTCTTAATTTTCATAGAATATATTTTCATCATGTTCTTTCTCCTCCCACAAGTTCTCACAGATCCTCCTCAGCTCCCAACCCACCCAACTTCATGGGCTCCCTCTCAAAACAAAGCAAAAAATAACCCAAAAATCTCTCAGCATCTATCAATTACAAATAGGTTCTTGGTAAGGGGTATGCCCCAAAATCAAAAGAAATTTAATTTTAAATCCCTCATGAGCAAAAGTTTTCTCAAAGTAAATTCTAAATTTAACTAAATAAATGTTTTTTATTTTAGGTATTTAAAACATCTTTTCATCTCAAAGGTTTTAAGTTATGTTGTCTTTAGAGAATTTTTTCTGATACTTCCCATTAAGTAATCACAACCTCTGTCCTCTCATGGCTTGTCTTTTTTCACAACCCCCTTTCATCTCTTCATTTCTATGGTGGGTAAAGGTGCTTTCTGCCAATCCTGAGGGCCTGTGTTCAAGTCCTGGGACTCACATGGTAGAAGTAGACAACTGGCTTGACAAAACTATTCTCTGACCTCCATAGTCACATGGATGTGAATCCACACATGCACACATGCAAATGATAAGCAAAGCAAAATTGTACATATACACATAATATGATTTAAGCAGTCTGGACTGATATTAAGCTCTAGTGTTTCAGGGAAAATATGATTACAGAAATGGCCATGGGACAATTGGTTCAAAATGTTAAAGGGCCAAGTGCAAACTCTAAAGCAAAACCTTCGTTTCTGTATCCATATGACTTCAGAAATGCTTAGAGCAAGACCATGCAGTTCATTATGACTCTAAGATTTCCTTGAATCCTTGTAGACAGCTTCTGTCTGGTATTACAGTCCAAGGACCAGTTAGTTACCAAGGTGATTGTGTAATTCATATTAATTCTTATATTTCCATATACCTATTATCCAAAATTATGGTTTTCATGAGGAAAATAAGCATGCTGTGTGGTTGTACTTTAAAAAAAAAAAAAAAAAAGAATATCTCCTGATATGAAATATCATGAGCTGCAGACTCACAGGCAAAGTTTAGATATCATCTGTCATGTGGTATCATGAATGTTTGCATGACTGCTCTCTTATACCAAACATTCTCCTACCTACGATCCTGAAATCATTGCATTTGAAGGTTTAACCAAGTCTATTTTATTGTGTCCACTATAATTCAAGAATTTTTAAGGAATTTTCTATTCTATTTGGCTTACTTTTTAAGTCAAAAGTTTACCTTACAAAATCTTGTGCTCATGAACTCACTCCCACTATGGATACCTACACAGGACCTATGTAAGATCAAGCCAACAAGATCAGTCAGAATACCAATGAGTGATACTAATTGGACCTGGTAGATTATGAAATAAAGGCGAAATAGAGAGAACATAAGGTTGGGAGAGGGATGAGTAAGAGATTGTCCAGGAGGAGTGGGAAGTGGATTTCATCAAGATACATTGTATACATTGATACATTTTTTCAAAGAATAATAAAAATGTTCTAAAATGATTCAAATCAAAATTTTCAACTGTAGCCAGAATGTTAAGAAGTTATTTTTAAAAATTGAATAGAGATACAAATAAGCAAAGAAAACCAAGTAAATCATGAAAAAACTATATAGACAAAAAAAAATCTGTCCTAGGTGGTAAGAATCATCATAAGCTACGTCACTAAACTACAACAATGTGTTACCCTAACAGTGGGGAGAGGTATTTTACTGGCCTAGGAAGTTCCCAAAGAAATGTGCGTACAATTTTGTATCTGAATATAGAAACATTTTAGTGAAAATTTCTAGAATTTTTATTCCTACAAGGATGTTATACTAATAATAGTCCAATAATGTCATTCTCTATAATCAAAAATCAAATTCATAATATAAATTATTTTAAACATAATAAAAAGTGAAACATCTTAGATTTTAAGGACATGAAGTTTTTAATTTTTAAAAAAAAAACGTGAAATGTATAAACCATATTTAAAAGTTAAATTGACTACAGCAGTAGTTAGGGGGAACTTGGACAAGTGAAGGAAACAAAAAACAAAAATAGAAGTTAATCACTGCAAAATATAGGTCTGGTGAGGCAGCTCAATTCATAAAGTGCTTGCTGGCAAACAGGAAGAGACAGGTTTGATTCTTGAATTAAGTAAATTTTAAAAATGAAATAAAAGCCAGACCTGGTGGCACACCCTGGCATTCCCAGCAGTGAAGTAGACAAGCAGATCCTTGGAGCTCCTTGTCCAGCCAGTCAACCCTAATTGATGGGCCCTACTTCCAATGAGAGATCATGTCTATAAAACAAACAAACAAATAAGATGATTGGTGCCTGAGAATGCATGACACCCGGGGTAGTCCCCCGGCCTGCACACACTCGTCTCAAATCTACAAGACATCAGATTCTATATGTATATTCCAGGGCTGGCTAAATTAAAGTTGGTTTTTATTTTCTGAATTTCTCATCTGTGAACCCTAGCATAACTATTCAGCAACTTTAAGACGTTATCTCCTAACGGCTTCTATTTTCAGTTATAGTTGAGTCATATATTTTATGAAAAAGTCATGGAGCCTCCTCAGTGAAGATGACTCCACACTAGAGCCAAGCTGTTGTCTATGGAGACGTCATGGACCAATGCAATCATCAAGGTAAGTATTTTAATAGAGTTAGACCATTCAGGGTGTGTCTCTGGACCTCAAGGTGAGGTTAATTCCTCCAAAATCTGGAGGTGGTTGTCAATTTTGGTCATACAGAATGCTAGTGGGGAAGCCACAGTGTTCTTGTGTACTGTTAACATGCTCTGATAAAGGATGATTGAAGATGTATTCAAATACAATGAAGTAGATCATCTGTATGTAACAGAGTAGAAGTAGAATTAATGAAAAATGACCATACAGAACAAAATCCCTAACGTAAATCATCATTGTATCAGGACATGTGTGACTCCCAGAAGCTGATGGAAATGAAATCTGAAGTTTAGGATTTAAACATAGTAAATGCAAATTAATCACAATGATTATTTAAACTTGCCAGACTTGTAATTCTGACATCAGCCAAATCAAGAATCAGTGTGTGTGTGTGTGTGTGTGTGTGTGTGTGTGTGTGTGTGTGTGTGCTGGGAAAAAAAATCCGGCTCATTCTCATTCCCAAGAGGTAGCTGAAATTTGGCTTTTTTTGAGAGTCCAGACAACAGGGATTATCGCTGGGTGTGGTGACTCACACCTGTAATCTCAGCAGTTGGGAAGCTGAGCCATTGTGAGGGTTGTGAGTATAAAATATCAAACTGAGTGTGCTTGTGTGTGCCTAGAACCTTGAAAGTTGGAAGGTGAAGCTAGGACGACCAGGGATTCAAAGACAGACTCGGCTTCATGGGTTATTAAAATCCAGCCTACAAGGCATGAGACACTGTTTCAAAAGAAATGAAAAAAAGAAAATTATTATGTTCTTTCATTCTTAAACCTCACAAAGCAATGGAGTAAGGAAAAAAGGAGATTAAATATCTGGAAAGAGCATTGGAAGAATGACCATAGAAGTTGTAAATCCAAGGAAATGTTTTATTCGTCTAGATCTAGTCTGTGCTAGTGAACTTACAGGGAGGGGAGGAAGAATTGGGACAGATGCCAACTTTCTCATGAATATTTCCATGACAGAAGGATTGCATTTTGTCTGTTCATGCTCTCCTGAGTTCTCAAATGAAATTCTCACTCTTCAGTGGCTTGAGGTTGAGTGTTCAGGTTCTCAGAATCACTTCCTTCAGGAGGTATTCCTGATTCCACAGAATTAGGAGGTAAAGTAATTGCCTAGAAAATGAGACACGGGATCATCATCTTCCCTCTCCACTCCATCCTTTCTCATTACCACCATGATCACTATCGCAGATCCACAAAGATTCCTTCACTAATGCCTACTCTGTTACACACTGAATAATGACAATAAGCATATGGACCAGGAAACAATCAGACATTTTTATTTTCATTTCTGTGGGTTGCCACTACATAAGTGGTTGCAGGACTGAATATGGAGATTGGGGTGGCAGTCAATAAAATCAACTGTATAACCTATCCAAGGTGTTTCTGCTTGTCCCTATTGAATTGTATACCTTCATTGCAGACTTAGTTCTGAACACACAGCATGCTGCTGCCACACCATAAAACGCCAGTGAATGCTGCTCAAATTAGATAATACTTGCATGTTATGAATGGCAGCAAAGTCTCTCATAAAAGCTTAGTAATAAAATTACAGAAGACAAATACCTGTAATATTTTCTACTATCCTTCCTTAGCATATAAGTGACAAATTAGCATATCTTTGGGTTGCTTTATGTGAAAGAGTTTGATTTTTAACATGTTGTTTGGATTGTTGACTTGAGTTGTAAAACATTGCTGAATGAGTCTCAATTTGGGATTAGGATAAAATTTCCAGCATTTTTCAAAATGGCCATAAACATACTAAACATATTTCTGTTGTTTTGTACTATGTGTTAATGCAAAGCACTATTCTCAGCCTTTACAATAATAAAATCAGAATATCTATCAATTTTCAGAAACATGAAAATGATCTCTATCCTGCAACATCTAATATTTAGCCAAGATTTCATTATTATGGAAAATAAATAAGAACATTCATTTCATTAACATGCAAATTTGCTTTGGTCTTTAGTACATGGCAAAATTATATACCAACTAATTGTTTTAAATAAATTTCTTTATGATTTACTATGCATGTTTAATTGTTAAACCTTTTTTGTTTTTACGTATTCTTCTCTCATATAATACATCTCATCTGCAATTTCCCCTTCCTCCACTCTTCCCAGTTCATGCCCCCACTTCTGTTCTCCTCCAGTTCCACTGCTCTTCCGTTTCCCTTCAGAAAAGATCTCCTGTGGATATCAACCAAACATGGCCTAACAAGATGCAATGACACTAGGAGGAAAGGGGTCCAAAGAACAGGTAAAAGAGTCAGAGACACCCTCAATCCCACTCTCAGGAGTCCCATTAGGGCTATGTAAAAGCTGCCTTGGCCAAAAAGGAATTACAAGTGGAAAAATATTTAAGAAACTGAAATACAAGATCTAAATATCTAGCAATAATACGTGGTTAGGATGTACCTTATCCTGCAGAGACTTTATATGCCAGTGTGCTTATATACCCAGGAGGGCCATCCCTCTCAGAGGAAATGGGAATGAGGGATGAGAGGAGGAACTCTATGAAGGGTATCAGGAGAGGGGTGCAGAGTTTAGCACATAAATAAATAAATAAATAAATAAATAAATACCCTAAATGTATAGAACAAAGAAAAAAGAATATGTGGTTATCCTGAGACATACATCTCAAAAGTAAAAAGTTACAAGAAAATAATTTAAATTAATTTTAATTGTATTAAAATGTATACTGATACATAGCTTTCATTTTCAAATCTGAATCATTACCAGCCTTACTTCATCTCACACACTGATCTAATAAATAATCCCCAGAACCCCACAAATCATAACTATATAAAGGTTTCTTATCCTAAAAATTGAAAATAACTTCAGCCATTGAGGCATTTTCAGATGACAGAAGTTGCTCAACATTTACACAAACTCACCTCTCTTGAACCACAAACATTCCCTAGGCACCACAGCGCTGAGACAGAAATAGTCATGGCCAGCTCCAGCAGGGTGAGAATCAGCATTAAAGACACCAGGCCCTAGGAAATGATGCCTCAGATCAAATCAGTGGAAACATTCAGAGGGAAAACTTATTAGCAGGAAACCAGACTGAAAAACCCTCACAATGTAATAAAGTGTAACAGATTAGACTGAAGATTGACCTATATGAACTAGTCAGGGGGAGAAGAAACCACAGAAGAAAAATTCTGACGCTATCACTAACACTTATTAGTGTAATAAATTACAGAAAAGAATACATAGTTTAGTAAAATGGAGAAAATTATGATTTCACTGACAGGATTTCAGGGGAGATGTAGGCCCATAGACCAAAGTACAATGCTGGGAGAAGCACAACACATTACTGCAGAAAATTACCCTTCCATCATAGCTGACCACCTAGAAGAAATAAATGATCAAATTTCTATAGAGGAAAAATACCACTTAATCCATAAAATAGACATACATAAATACAAATTTAGGTGATTAAAATTTAATAAAGAATGGGCTAGAGAGATGGTTCAGCAATTAAGAGCACCTGTTGGTTTTACACAGGACACAGGTTCAGTTCCTACCACCAATATGTTTTGTCACATCCATCTGTAACTCATGTCCAGGAGATTAAGTACCATCTTCTGACTTCCTCAGGCACCAAGAACATACATAGAGCGCACGTGCACGCACGCACGCGTGCACACACACACACACACAATGCTATGGGTATAGGCAACACACTCACATAGTCACACAAAATCTAGAGCAAATATATGTATAGATAAAGCTAAGTTGATAGTGTATATCTAACATGCACAAACATTCCAGGTTGAAGAATTAAGTGGTATTTCTCTGAAGTTTGTTTCACCAAACAAATGTATGTGAAATGTATTATGTTGTGGATTACCCTGGTGCTCTTTGTATTTTATTACAAGAGGGGTTGCCTGGGATGAGGAGTGAATCACCACATACTCAGGTGACGTCATGTGAACCTTCCCCTAATGAATAATGATTTCAAGGAACCAATCACAGGGCGAGTAGGCAGGACTTCCAGGTCGGAGGAAGGTATGGTGGAAGCAGGAGAGGAGACTCACCTGGGAGATGATGGAGAAAAAAAATGTAGGTAGCAGAGGCCCCTGGTTCAGGTGGCAGATCCACCGGGATGGGCTACCAGAGGATTTATAACTTAAAATAGCTTACAACTGTAGGATGCTAGTTGCAGTACCCAGCGATTGTGTTGCCTTTTGATTCTACACTAAGATTTTGTGGTGCTTTCCTTCACGCAGTGACTCAACTGGATTCAAGAGAAAGGTACTGCGGCAGATCACCCCAGCCATGGGAATTTGGAAGCATGGGATGTGCATGGCAACAGCTGGCCATGGGAACTTAGCAAGACAGGTGGAGAGATTTTGGAGCTCTGAGACAGAGGGTCTGCCAGGCTGAGATCAGGCCAGCCAGTCTGTCAGTGCCTTGCCAGCGGTAGTGTGGATTGATTTTTTAATATTTCATGCTACAGTATTATCTCTGGAGAGTATAATAAATAGCAGTAGAAATAGTACAACATGATGGCTGAACACTGTTTTCATTACTTATCAAATATTAATGTGTTGAATTTTAGAGCAATCCATTAGGTAGGTGCTATTCATTATTATCTTTATTTCAAAGATAAAAAAGTTAAAATATAGACAGATTGTTTAATGCATCCTTCATTATAAAACTGATAAATAGCAAAGCCAATATTCAAGTTAACATAGTATACAATATACTGTTTTCCTGTGTATTTTGAATGGTTTGAAATATGTTATGAACAGTTTTAAAACATACATTTGATGAGGAACCCAGGGAAATGCATACATCAGGTGACTGTGAAGACTGGCAATTCTTGAAAGCCTGGTTATTTAATGCCAAATGTACAGAAAGGAAAGCAGCTCCAACAAATGCAATTGTCACACTGGCAACGTTCATCCCAAAGCTGTTTTGCATCTAAAACAAAACCAAAATGCCCATTAATATATGTAGAACATCCTCTAACCCCTTGGCAACTGAAGTATGTATTTAAGCACCCAAAAGTATTTTAGGTACAGAACAATCTCCCATGAACTAAGATTCTCCCATCATACAAAGAGCATACAGTCTAGCAGTAAAGACCAAAAAAGGGGTTAGGATATACAGCTCAATTGGTAAAACACTTGCCTTGCCTAGGACTGCATAAACTGGGTGTCACTGAGGATGCTGTAAGTCCAGCACTCTGTGGGTGATGGCAGAGATTACCACTCAAATCTAGCCTATAATATATGAGGCCATATCTCAATTTAAAAAACAAACAAACAAAAAATAAGGAAAACTATAAACACATTAGTGTATAAATTATGCCATATTTTTAAAGTAACTAAGTATTGAGGCTAATAGGATGATCTAACAAAATGGAAATCTAGAGAAAGTAGTGGAGGTTTGTGACATTGCATAGTAATAACATATGGGGATAGGAATAAGCAAATGAGCATTTCCCTAGACGGTCCAAAGGAAGTCTTGGTAAAGAAGACAGTCCAAAGTCCCTGAGGCCACATGTTCCCGGGAAGCAAGGGAGCCAGAGTGGATAAGATTAGGAAACCAAGTCAGAATTAACAGAGATATGCCGCAGACTCGCTCAGTTGGGCTGCGGAGGGGAGACTGAGGATGCCCAGGTATGGAACGGAGTCGGCTTGACAACAGAGACACAGACACAAGAGAGGTTGTATCTACTGCTGTGAACTTTACTTGGAAAGCATCAGCTTTTATGGTTTAGCATAAAGGAACAAGGAACGAAATCATTGACATCATTCTTAGTTTATGACTAATATGATTCTGAAAACAAAATTAGGACAATTACAAGTACAGCGGAATTTCATAGAGTTCTTCAAGCAGTTCTTTTATAAAAATAGCCTTTTTGTGGTGAGCGTGTCAGATAGTTAACTTTGATGAATTTTCTTTATTGACTCTCAGGATTAGTGATTATTCTTCACAATGGGGCATGACTCAGGGCTCATTATTTCTCTAGCCAAAGCACATAGCAAATGTTCTTTCTTTTGCTTGAGGGTTAATGAAAAACTACCAAGATACCATTGCCCGTGAGGAGTGTACGTGAGAAACACATATACTTGCCAACGTAGGTTTGATTGTTGTGCTGGAGTTAAGGCACACCAGGGAGCACGGCTTCTCTTAATCCTTTCCCAAAATCCTAAACTATAATAATTTACTTTTCTTCCTATAATGACTACCCATCTGTTTAAGTACTTATCATATTGTCCTGTGTATGGTAAGGGGGCAGCAGGAGTTGTTTTTAGTTTATATGGTCCTTGGTAAGTCCCTGGAGTCCACCAATGATCTCTTATTAATATTTGGAGAGTTCCATTCTTGTCTCTAGCTGTGAGTCCTAGTGACTGGTATTCTTGGACCTTTTCCTCAAGGTAGCTTGGAATACTACGTTTATTTCTAGGACTTTTCCCTTCTCCTGATTCAAGCTGTTGTAGCTCATTTAGTACTTTCCT
This sequence comes from Rhynchomys soricoides, assembly GCA_019843965.1. Taxonomy (NCBI): domain Eukaryota; kingdom Metazoa; phylum Chordata; class Mammalia; order Rodentia; family Muridae; genus Rhynchomys; species Rhynchomys soricoides. The sequence continues at coordinate 120,617 of JADRCH010000331.1, forward strand.
TAATGGACATTTGTGATGGTGCTGGTCACCATGGCAGCTGCGCTGGTGATCTGCCAACTCTCAGTGGCCGCCTCCCCTTCTCCTGGAACATCAAGGTTCTCCTTATTCAATTTCCGCTTTGATGATTGTGGAACAATCCTAGCACAGTAAGTTAACAAGCTGCAAACCCACATGCCTCCAAGCAATCCCCAGCTTAACTGTCTCCAGCCTGAACTAACAAATATTCAAGGGAAACCGCGTCCCCAACCTCCAGGGGGCTTAGCCTCGCGAGGCACGAACCCCCGGACTGGCTGCCATTCAAGCTCCTTGCTTTCCATGCTGCACAGTCTCCAATGGAGCGGGTGCGGCAGAGATATGTATTTTGTAAAGCCATGTAGTTCATAAAAAGTCTATTTTTAATTCTAAGAAAAATACAAAATTGATGGAAGACTTTGAGCAAAGAAATGATAGATCAATAACCCAAACTGGGTCACTTTGTGTTTATTAAGATCAGGAAAATGAGATCCACAAATAGAAGAAAAGAGCCTAGTTAGGAGACTACATGGAATGCCATCAGATGAAAGATGAGAAAAAGCCAAATACAAACATAACTTGTAAGACGGAGCCCATGCAATTTGCTGAGATACTGGCTTCAGGAATGTGAAACAAGAGACTGGGATAGGGATAGCTCATGTTATTGGTCTAAGAATCTAGAAGGATGATGTTTCCATCACCTGACATGAACTTCATAGAACAGCTTTGAAAGATAATGACATTGAGTTTGGGACCTATCAGACTTCTAAGTAGAAGAAAAATTGATGGGACAACTCAATGCTCAGGAGAACAAAAATTTTGTCAGGAGTGTATATCAGGAGTGTGATCATAGTGGTGTCATCTGAAGCAATAAAAATTTCTGAAATCATCAAAGTAAATATAGACTGAGCAGAATAGAAGTCAATGATGGGAACAGTGGGAACCCAACCCTATACAGTCTGGAAAAAGAAAAGGAGACTGTTGTAGTAAATATTTAATCTCAATTAGAGGTTTCTACCCCACCTTTGATCATTCAATTTTCAGATAAAAGACACAAAACTTTTATATTTATAATAAGTCTTTAAAGCACTAGAGCTGGGCAGATATCGAGTCTTGTGCTATTATGACTACTTCCCTGCCAATAGCCCCAAGATATATGACTTGCCATGTTCTGCCTTACTCTGACTGGCCAGCCCTCATGGCCAGTTCTCACTATCTCTTACCCCATGACATCTTCTCCTCCTCCTCCTCCTCCTCCTCCTCCTCCTCCCCCTCCTCC